>JAMPIV010002739.1:0-106216 GCA_024509875.1 Oreohelix idahoensis | reverse complement strand
CTGGACTCAGCATCACATGTAAAGGCTGATACAGCTAATGCTGCCTTGCTTTGTACATTTGCATTACTGAAAAAAATAAAATGTGACTGTAGTCAGCTCACAAATAAAACTTTAAACATATGTACATACATATATATAAAACATATATATGGCTAAAGCCCAAGCGCTTCTGGATCGAAAACAACTACAATATGTATTTATAAACGCAGTCCTTTCAAGTTCCCTGCAAGGATTCAAAGACAATGCTCTAAATTTTTTGAGTAACTTAGAAAGATAGAGTAAGGAAGAAAAAGAAACCTCAAGATCTAATGAAAGAGATGAAACTAAATTTAGCAACAATTCTTGCCTAATGTAAGGGGCCATGCCTAGACTCTACAGAAAAAACAGAGGGAATGGCAAAATTCAAGAAGAGCTGCTCTATACAGACTCCAGTTTGTGTCAAAGGTACTTAGACAAGGTAAGATGTATGAGTTTTGTCTCCATTTAATGTGCTGCAGATCAAATGAGTATTGCTGATAATTCAAAGGAATCAGATATATGTAAAACACTACACTCACAAATAAAAACTTTAAACATACCTACTTACTTACTTAGTCGTTCCCCTTCTACCGTGAGGTGTAGAGGTAAAACTTTAAACATACAGGTTGAAAATACAGAGAATATGCGACTGAACATTCAAGCAACTGAGAACTAATGTCAGAGCCTGTTAACTAAACTCTAAATAGGCAAACAAGGGACATAAAGATAATACTCTGGAGCAAGTTACACCCATTTGGAGTCCTTGGTCTCCATCTCACTTTCGGATCCAATCACTATTCTCATATGCATCAACATTTATTTTCACACGTGTCTTAAGTAACAATTTGTTTTTAAAACATTATTTAAACAATTGTATTGTCCAGATAAGCCCGCTGAAGTTCCTGAAGGTCTCTGAAGTTCCTGAAGGTCTCTGAAAAAAAAAGAAGAAATAACAGGACAACTGCACCCTAAGGCATGTTATACAAGATGACTAATATGAGGTTGTGCATGAGGCTGGCAACCTCATCATGTCAAACAAACTGTCACAGAAACTACCCCTGCAAGACCATGTGACGGCTAGTTACAGGCTTTCTGCAAAGGGACCAGCTGTACTGGTGGTCCCATGCTTCGTTAGAAGTGCTAAGTACTGTAAAATGATGATGATGATTGTACAGATATCGTAATTTTTCATTCCAGAACCTGCACAAATTTTGTTTAACCTTGTTAAAAAGATCAGCATAAATCACAAGGCAGCCACTGTCCTGGCATCCCCAGGGTAGAAGAAATGTAGGAAAAGCTCAAAATGCATTAAGATGAGAATCTGAGATATAAAAAAAAGATAAAGAAGATGCAAGAAAAAACGGACTGCCAAGTGCGGGATGACTTGCAAAGATTTAGTTGAAGACCAAAACTCCATGGGCAGCTGAAGGGCTACGGAAAACTTCAGCATAACTTACCATGGTTTATCACAATTAAAGTCATTATCAGAGATCCTTTCTGTTTGCCATGGAACGCTGAGCTACAACAGCTGCTTGCTACTGATATATATTTTGGTCTGTCTTCTGCAGGCGATCCCCATGAGGATTCAGCTGCTTTGGCTTCCTCATCTATTATTCTTCATAGTTTTCTTTGGTCCCTCCACCTCTCTTCCTCTATTCAGTCCAGTAAATTTAGTCATTCTGGCTGATTGTTTCCTGCTGGGATGTTCTGTTCATGTTTCTATTTCTCTCTTTAATTGCTAGCAGTATGGCTTGTTGTCTGGTTTTGTTCCACAGGTCTAGACGTATGGAGGTGTTGTCTGGTTCTGTTCCACAAGTCTAGAATTATGGGGTTGTTGTCTGGTTCTGTTTCACAGGTCTAGAAGTATGGGTTGTTGTCTGGTTCTGTTCCACAGGTCTAGAAGTATGGGGTTGTTGTCTGGTTCTGTTCCACAGGTCTAGAAGTATGGGTTGTTGTCTGGTTCTATTCCACAGGTCTAGAAGTATGGGGGTTTTGTCTGGTTCTGTTCTACAGGTCTAGAAGTATGGGATTGTCTTTTGGTTCTGTTCCACAGGTCTAAACGTATGGGGTTGTTGTCTGGTTCTGTTCTACAGGTCTAGAAGTATGGGGTTGTTGTCTGGTTCTGTTCCACAGGTCTAGAAATATGGGGTTGTTGTCTGGTTCTGTTCCATAGGTCTAGAAGTATGGGGTTGTTGTCTGGTTCTGTTCCACATGTCTAATACAAGTTTTAATACATGGGGGAGAGAGAGAGAGACTATTTCTGGGAAGAAAATATGAGTCAGACAAAGATACTGACACAAGAGACAAAAAACTACAAGACAAAGTACAAGTAACTATACAAATTCACATCAGAATCCTATGCCAAACGCAGACAGCTCAGAAACACAAAAATTTTGAAAGTTTGTTCAACAGAAAGATGCAAGTTCAAGAAGAATTCCAAGACAAAGATGGATAAACAATTTTAAGTTTCTCTAGTGGAATTAAACATTTTAAAATTGCAAAGAGATCACCAGGGACAAAGTAGAATGGAGAAGACTACATGGCTCCGTGCGATGAAAAGGATAAAATATGAAAGTATTACACTTTCATGAACAAGACATGTAACTTGTCCTCATGACACACATTAACTTCCACAGACTCAGTAACTTACAAAGACAAGTCGTGAAGGCTTCTAATGACTGATGACTTACTGTGACTGTAGTGGTTCTATAAGTGCAGTTACAACCCCTTGGGTCTGTGCCTCAGAACGAAGTGCCTCATCCTGAGCCAGATTTGTCAGGGCACATGCTGCACTGGCCACAATATCTTCTCTCACTTCATGGAGACTTGAGATAAGGGTTTCAATGCCTCCCATTTTGCTTAACTCACTAGAAATGATAAAATCTTTAGCAATCTAGAGCAACTGTAAAGTATGAACAATAGACATTTACAGGTCACACTTCTACTAAAGCACATAAGTACTGCATGCATATGAGCACATACATGAATGCACACAGACACATATGAATATTACATGCTCGCACACAGACACATATGAATATTACATGCATGCACACAGACATATGAATATTACATGCATGCACACAGACACATATGAATATTACATGCATGCACACAGACATATGAATATTACATGCATGCACACAGACACATATGAATATTACATGCATGCACACAGACACATATGAATATTACATGCATGCACACAGACACATATGAATATTACATGCATGCACACAGACATATGAATATTACATGAATGCACACAGACACATATGAATATTACATGCATGCACACAGACACATATGAATATTACATGAATGCACACAGACACATATGAATATTACATGCAATTAAGATGCTTAAGAGTTTGGTAGTAAAACAAACAGCACGATAGAAGATGAGAAAACAGCAAACAGCAAAGATAGTAAGAAGGGGAGGATTGAGAAGAAGTTGACAAGAAAGAGAAAAAAAACAAGGAAACATAATTCATCATTTTCCTTGAGCTCTTTACAGAGCATGAAGTCATCACTGTAGACGGTCCGCTTGCAAGAAGCCTGAGACAATCATCCACATGCTCTTGCAGGGGTTATTTTTGTGGCAGTTTGTTTTTCATGATGAGGTTGCCAGCCCCATACACAACCTCATATTAGTCACCTAAAACAAGAAATGGCTGTATCAAATAAAAGAAGAGGAATATAAAGCAGAGGCAAGAGCAGCCAAAAGCTGAGAAAAAATGGTGAAGAAAAGAGAAAGAAGATGATAATGAAGAAGGATAAGGAAGAAGGAAGAAAAGATGAGGAAGAAGAATAATAATATGATGATGATAATGACTGAAAAAGAACGAAAAGGATACAAGAAGGAGAAAGAGCAAGAGGAGGAATGATACACAAAGACATCATCGAATGACACGATGCTGACTCACACTGGCAATCATGCCTCTCCCCTACCTAGGGCCCCTGGTGTCTTGAATCTCCTTTCCCTTCTTCCCATGACACATTATAAGTTTATACCAGAGTATTCAAAACGTGAAATGCTAGATTATTTTGCATCCCTCATCACAGAGCATTCAGCCACCACTTGTAGCTAGTCTCCTTATCAGAAGCCTTCATATGCTGCTGTAGCAGTGATTTCTATGGCAATTAGTTTCAGATGATGAGGTTGCCAGTCCCATACACAACCTCATATTATCACCACATATGACATGCTTGAGGGTGTAGCAGTCCTTATCTTTATTTGTCTCTTCACAGATGCCCCATGAACTACACGGGGATAAAATGCTAAAAGTACAGGTTTTCCTTGCTTTATTGCTCTTCACAGATATTGCGCTATTTTTCAAATTATTCATGTTTATTTATTAGAACGTGCCTTCTTCTTCTGATAGATTTTGGCTCTCCACCAGCAAAAAAATTACGATTCGCTGAAGGCTCAGATGATGAAGATTAGCATTTTTTTAGCAATAAAGTATTTTTAATTTTACAATACACAGTTTTTTTTAAGGCCTAGCGCTATCGCGCACTTAACAGACATAGTGTAAACATGATTTTAGGCTTTTATATGCACTGGGAAGCACACAAAAATGGGTATGACCCACTTTATTGCGATAATCACTTTATTGCAGTGGTCTAGAATCGAACCTGCAATATCTCCGAGGTATACATGTAACTTATTTTTTACTCTTTCCATTCCTGGTGGTTATAGGTTTACCCAGCCGCAAAATGAAAGTCAATTCTTTTCCATGGGCGATGCTTTGAAAAAAAAAAACCCAGTAAAAATGTATATTTAAATAGTACAATCTTTTCTCTTCAACTCACCAAGGAGCAAGGGCCTTCGGCAAATGCATACCAATTTCTCCTCTCATGTGGCATCAGCTGAAGGTCTTCTCCTCTCATGTGGCATCAGCTGAAGGTCTTCTCCTCTCATGTGGCATCAGCTGAAGGTCTTCTCCTCTCATGTGGCATCAGCTGAAGGTCTTCTCCTATCATGTGGCATCAGCTGAAGGTCTTCTCCTCTCATGTGGCATCAGCTGAAGGTCTTCTCCTATCATGTGGCATCAGCTGAAGGTCTTCTCCTCTCATGTGGCATCAGCTGAAGGTCTTCTCCTCTCATGTGGCATCAGCTGAAGGTCTTCTCCTCTCATGTGGCATCAGCTGAAGGTCTTCTCCTCTCATGTGGCATCAGCTGAAGGTCTTCTCCTATCATGTGGCATCAGCTGAAGGTCTTCTCCTCTCATGTGGCATCAGCTGAAGGTCTTCTCCTCTCATGTGGCATCAGCTGAAGGTCTTCTCCTCTCATGTGGCATCAGCTGAAGGTCTTCTCCTCTCATGTGTCATCAGCTGAAGGTCTTTTCATGTCTTCCTCATCATGTTCACTTCTGTCTCCAGTTCTCTTCTCCATGTGATTTTTGATTCACCTCTCCTTCTCTTACCCTCAGGATTCCAGAACATGGACTGCCGGGTAGTGCTACAAACAGGTTTCTTCCATGGATATCTCTTGCTCAAACCAGTACTTGTCTGGCTCTTGTCATCACTTCCATCTTGGTGACCTTTCAGTACAATTTCAATACTTCAGTTCTAAGCAAGCATCCATTTATGAAAGTCTGTAGCCGTTTGGTTGCTGTTTTTGTTGTTCTCCATGTTTCAGAGCCGTATAATAGTACTGACTTGACATTTGAGTCGATGACCCTTATTTTTGTGTTGGACTTGATTTGTTTATATAGTATAGTGTCACATGATGATGATGATGTCAGTGTAATACAATTATCAAGCGTATATTGTTTTGACGATGATACTACACATGCCATGAAGTAAAAGGCAACTAACATGAAGTTGTGAAGGAGGTCTGGCAACCTCATCACGTAAAACAATCTACTACAACAGCACATAAATGCTTTGGTGGAGGCTTCCTGCAAAGGGACCAACTGCAGTGGTAGCTCCATACCCCCATCACAGAGTGAAAAGGGAAACAATCAGAGCATGTATCAACATCATATCTTGGCAGCAATTAGACAAAGCTGGAAGGACAGACAATGACGTTAAAATAAGAATACAAAAAGCAAGAGGAGCTTTCATTGCACTGGGAAAAATATGGAGATCAAGAGAAATCAAGTCCAACATGAAAGTAACAATCTTCAACTCAAATGTCAAGTCAGTCCTACTGTATGGCTCTGAAACATGGTGAACAACAGAAACAAAAACCAAATAGCTACAGATTTTTATAAATGGGTGCTTGCATAGAATAGATGGATTGAAATGATATGACATGGTCACCAATGTGGAACTGATGACAAAAACCAGACAAGTGTCATTGGAACAAGAGATGAGAAGAGGATGCTGGTGATGATAGGACACACATTGAGAAAGCCTATTGACAGCATCACAAGTCAGTACGTGTTCTGGATTCCCCAAAGACAGACAGATAGACCAGAAAACACATGGAGAACAGAACTTGAGACAGAAGTGAAAATGATGAGGAAAACAAGGAAAGAATTTGAGCGGATGGCACGTAAGAGGAAGACTTGGCATGTGTTTGTTGAAGGCCTATGCTCCTTGAGGAGCTAAAGGGTATTGATTGATCGATGTATCAAATTACTGTAAATTCACTAAAAATTACTTAAATGTGCTGTAAGTCTTATATACAACAACAAAATTTTTGTATATTGTGTAAAGTGCAGAAAAGGGAATTTGAATTTAACCAACAAACTGTTAGGAAGAATATTGTACCATATAGTGGTGCATGGGGTCTTCTTCTTCTTTGATCCTTAGGCGCAGACTGTCAAAGCAGTCAGTGGCCATCACGCCTGGTGGCGTCTTGTAGGGCAGCAACAAAGTGCTTTCACTTTGCTTGGTCAGCGGCCATCCTTCGTGCAGTGCCCCAGCTCTGGTTCATTCTTTAAATCTTGGCTTTCACGGTTCTTCGACAAGTTCATTTTGGTCAGCCTCTCTTTCACTTTCCTTCAGGGGTTCACTGCATAGCCCTTCTTGTGATGGCATCAGGGTCTCTTCTGAAGACATGGCCAACCCAACTCCAGCATCTGCCAGCTATGCTGGTGTGCATGTCCTCTTGGTTGCTCCGGGTAAGCAGTTCTTGGTTGGTGATGGTATTCGGCCTAAAGATTCAGAGAATTTTTCTTAGGTAGGTTGTGTGGAAAGAGGACAATTTCAACATTTCCTTTTCTGTTACTCTCCAGCATTCCGCACCATAGAGAAGCACAGAAAGTACACAGCTCTCATATAATCTTAATTTGGTGTTCGTGCTGTACTGAGAGGATTTCCAGATGTTTCTTTAGACTAGCAAAAGCTGTTCTCGCTTTATTCATTCTGTTGTTGATGTCTTTGCTTGTTCTGCCATCTGGTGTTACTATGCATCCTAGGTATGTAAATGTGACCATCTGTTTGAGCTTCTGGTTCCTTATTGTTATGGACTCAGGATTGCCCACATTGAGTGTCATGACCTCTGTTTTCTTTAGATTGATGTTCAGACCCACCTGCTGATTGGGGTGGAAAGAGTTAAACAGCTCTAACACCATCTTTTTTTTTGCAGAGGGTTGCACAATCAGCCATTATCCCTTAGCTCCGCAAGGAGCATAGGCACTCAACAAACACATGCCAAGTCCTCCTGCTGCCAGCATCCTCTTGTCATCTCTTGTTCCACTGGTACTTGTTTGGATTTTGTCTTCAGTTCCATGTTGGTGAACTTTTTGTACTATTTCAATCTTCCTATTCTATACAATCAATCATTTCAGAAAGTCTGTACCTCTTTGGATGATTGCACAAGCTTACCGGTAATAAAAGTTCAAGAGACATAATGTGCTGACGTATACTACAGTTCATTATTTTCCTTTTCGCTCCCTATGGAGCATGTAGCCACCACTGTAACTGGCCCTCTTGCAGGGAAGCCTACACAAAACATTCACATGCTCTTACAGCAGTGGTTTCTGAAGCAATCTGTTTTCCATGATGACAGTTGTCAGGTTGGCCAAGGCTAACGCTGCCGACTCTTTGACATCTCCATTATCTGACTTGAGTAGTTTCAGAAGGGGGGAGAGGCCACCTGGTCACAAGTTGAAGACAAAAACATAATGACACGATGACACTAGTACTTTAATTGGCACAAACGTTTAATTTTAATATGTTCTAGTCATTAACCAAATTTTAAAGAAGATGAGGGGTACAAATGTACATAACAGTTGCATAAAAACAATATTTCCGTCTGTTATACAATCGCAAAACACCACATCCAACTTTGCAGTCACATTTTAGCTGGCATACAATATAAGATATAGATATTGCATGATTGTGTAAGGAAAGGTAAAGGATCCCGTTACACGCCCATTGAGGCATATTGGGAATATAGTGTTATGCCCATATTTTCTTGACCATCAGCACACTGGGGGTGATGTGGTCATCATCACGCCGGCCGCCTTAACCTTCCCAGAGTTGCTCTGGTACCCAATTCATGAGGCTGGGTCGACTCCGGAGCTGTCTGCGGTCTAAAAAATCCCACCTCAACTGGGGATCGAACCATGGACCACCGAGCTAGGAAGCCAGTGCACTAACCACTGCTCTACCACGTCTCCCATGATTGTGTAAACTTGCTCCTTAAGTGTCTGTGTTCTGTTGTACAGAGCAGAAACAAGAAGCATGGATAAAAGAAACATAGAGAGCACTCTCAGACAATCTGAAGGCTAAGAAATACTGAACTGCAAAAGTTGAGACATTGACCACAAAGTCAAACAGGAGATGAAGAAGAATCAGCCATGTACTGCACAAAATAGAAGATAGTCAAGATGAGCAACGAATGGAACGCCACCAAGATAACAGACAGAAATGTAGGGGGGGAAAAAGAGAAAGACTATAGATTATTACAGTGGTTAAAAAGTCAAGTTACTGTACTTGCTATTAGGTTGAAGGGTTAACAAATTACTGTACTTGCTATTAGGTTGAAGGGTCAAAGAACAGATTGTACAAGTAAATACCTACTGATACAAAAAATAATCTAGCAAATCTAAACACATAAAAAAGATAACCAATCAAAAGTAGACACATGAATTGACAACATAACAAACGTAAACACACGAATAGGCAGACTAGTGAATGTAAAAACTAAGATGAGACAACCAAACAAAATTTACTACATAAACAAACCCTAGTAAACATGAACAAATGACCAGACAAGCTAGTAAATATAAACACGTGAAAAGACAATCCACCTCCTCATTTCACAGTAGAAGAGGAACAACTAAGTAAGGAAGAAAAGACAATCCAGCAAATTTTGAAAAAGTAATCAACATAATCCACAAACATGAATACACAAAAATAAAAACTTACAAATGCACGTAATAAAAGTAAATTTCACAAATGGGTACACACAAACAAACTTAATTAATAAATGCAGATACACAAAATCAACTACCTAGCAAACATGAACATGTAAGGAAACATCCTAATAAAAATTAATACAAGAACATAGAAAAGTAGACATATGAACAGAATTAACAAACAAATGTGTGATCATGAATAAACGCAGGTCAGAAAATACCAGGAAATACTGAACTAGCATACATACCCCACTGTCTGATTGCATCTCTAGCTGTAAAATTTTCACAAATTACTGCTAAGGCAAGGGCTGCAGATGCTTGCACATCAGCTGAGTCAACGCTGAGTAAATGTATCAACATTTTTTCTGCCTCCTGTTCATGCAAAAGCTTGCGATTCTCAGCTGAAAGTAAACATATAGAGCATAGGGACAAAGCTAAATATGTTAAAACATAAAAAATTAAATTCAGGAAAAATATGAAAATATTTGTTGTGAGAATCTTTTAGAATGCCACAAGCACAAAAAAGTCAGATATCAGTGTCGCGAGAGGTTCAGATGTTATTAAAATATATGATATCCCAGACAAAAAGATGTATCAAAGGATACCAGTATAGTGCCAGATAAGAGACTGGTCTTATTAGAAATACCCCCTTCTCTGAAAAGAGTAAGGGTGTATCAACAATCAAGGTAGGGTCAAGCTGTATAAACCTTCAAGTATGATGATAGTGAATGTTACTTAAGGTCTAAGTGCTACCTCTCCAGATCCTGCCCTGACTAATGGTTATTATATTTATTTTTATTGTATTATGGCTAATTGTCTAGGGGATTAATTAATTTAATAAATATGTAATATACATACAAACAGAATCTAACTCAACTTGAACGATTAAGTAAGACTGAGTGTAAATATTTACAATTTATTGATCCTATACCGTTTTTCTTTTCGGTAAGGAAAATAATAAAGAAGTTAAAGGTTATTTACATAATGAAATAAATATGCATGGAATTTTTCATTTGCACAATAGGTAATTATAGTGAAGTTATCTTTCAAATATCAATTTCTTTCTTTCACATAAATAGTTATCACGGTCACTGGACTGTAAGGTTGATATATTTTTAGTAAAGTCCTTCATAAGTCATCATTACAATGTTTTTAATATGTGTGGTTTCTTTATTCTTATATGTGGCTGGATTATTTTAATATGTGGCTTCTTTTTTTTAATATATGTGGCTGGATAGTCTGATCAGTGGAACCAAGTGTCCCCTTATCTGTGACAAATAAGGATCATCCACTATAGCCAGGATCACACAGTGACTGTAACTCCAGGCTGGGAAATCTTGGTCGAGTTCTAAGTGTATAGAGAACTTTATGCACCAACAGGATTCCTCTCAAGTGAATGTCTCGTCAACTCATGGTAATAACAGGATGAAACCTGGAAATATATAATAATCGCAATCCTTGTATGGTCCAGCACTATTCCATACATACACCCACAACAATACGTATAAACAAAATTCAGACATTGTGCTAACAGTTTGCACAAGACAATTTACCTCAGTACCACCTACAGCCAGTTCAATGTGATTACTCTTTCCTTAATACATCCTAAGTTCTATCCATTTGCCCATGATTGTTTTCCATACAATGATTTGGTTAAGTACAAACTAGTAAGTGACATCTTGATTAGTACAGGTTAACAAATCCTGTCATCCTATCTTATGTTCGTGAACAGTGTTTCGTTCCAGTATGAAATACTCACTCAAATACCCTAATAAACTTACAGTCGTATTCTTGCCATAATTAATAAATATTCTACACCTTTTCCAATGCTGGCTTTCGTCTCTAAAATCACACATGCTTGCAAGCAAGCTGGCAGCACATTCGTCCTGTAGTTTTTTTTCTTAACACAGATAACACACCACCGAACACAAACAAGTGGATTATACACAGGAAAATTACATATACATTTCTTTTACCCTCAGGTAGTAGTATACAATAGCTATAACAGGCTGTAAATGGGTATCTCACAGCGGGCTGATCACCCGCTTGCTAGCCATTCTGATTACGGAAACAACAATTAATTTTTGTTGTACCTATAAACGCCATTAGGCGTAACGGAACAACAATTAATTTCTTGTTGCCCTAAGACGCCACGAGGCGTACTGGCCACGGACTGCTTTGTCGGTTGGTGGCTAAGGACGGAAGAAGAAGAGAAGAAGAAATGGGTATCTAGGTCTGCTACGTAGATACAGCTGCAAAATATTTGACAGCAAGCGTTTGCCGCTCTCTTCTGTTCAGTACTGTATTTTGAAAATGTTGTGGCCTCAATTCAGCCCAAGTTCAAGGTCTTATATAGTGTCTCAGCATACCTCGCGGATGGTTGGGGCAAAAGCGATGTTTAGGAATCTTATATAGTGTCTCAGCATACCTCGCGGAGCCAGCCAGAAAATTTCCAAGTTAAGACTAAAAAAATAGAGGCTATATTACAGATTGTAGGTTTTCTCGCTTGTGCTCTGGTCAGGTATGATGTCTGACACTGATAGCAAAGAGTTGGTATGAATACACTATTCATAAACTGTTGCTTAGTTTCCATACTGCTGTGCAAATGCTTCAGTACTAGTGACAGTTCGTAAGTCACTGCACTGGCTTTTTGACATTTTGTTTCAATTTCTCTGGTCTTCCATTTCTATGAAAATGCTTCCTAGATATTTAAACTCTGGAACCTATTTAAGCTTGATGTTGTTGACACGTACGTTAAGTAAGCCTGGTCATCTGATGAACTTTGTGGTTTTGACCTTTGATGTGCTGCTTTTCATGCTGTATCTTCCAAACGTGTACGCATCATCTTGTAACCCTTTAGCATAGATCATAGGTTTTCAAACTTTTTCAGACTGTGGCACACTTGGCAATGCAAAGTTCTGTTGCAGCACACCTGTGGTCTTAATACTGGACTCTCGTGTAATTAACCGTAAATTTATAGTACGGTATGTTACAGTTTACACTACATGGACTATATGCAAATTATATCACAATATATATTTTTATAGTAAGACATGACAAAGGTGAGAAATTTGAGAGCGAATTTAAATTTTATTAAGCTAGTGCCTCGATTTCAATGAGAAATGTGAGCCTGCTTGGAGGCACAGATCTTCTTTATTCGTGGAGGAATAATGGACACATTTTTTACTATCAAAACTTGGCTGCACACCTCTGGCCCTCTCGCGGCACACCGTTTGAGAAACACTAGCATAGATGACACTGTTTTGTTTTTTTTAAGGTAAAATTTTGAAGCTTGGAAAAGTAACAGATTTTCGCTGAACAAAAAAAAAAACAACAACAAAACATACATGGTAGGCCTACACACACAAAACAAACAAAAATATAGATCTATGTGGAAAAAACATAAGAGTGGCAACTGTGTCCAAAAATAAACCTGCCATAAATTTACTACCAGGTGGCCGTTAATCGTCAAACACGTGTACTTGCGAATGTTTATTAAGTTTACAGCTTGATCGTGGAATCTGAGACCACAACTTACCAATCATTTCATTCATCATCATCAGCTGCCATCTCCACAGCGAAGGTTGGCTGTAATGGGTCTCCAACGTCTTCTGTCTCTTGTCTTGATGGTGCACTCTGATAGACTCTTTCCTGTCCATCTCTTGATGTTATCTTCCCACTTATAGCGCTGTCTTCCCTTTATACGTTTGCCTTCAACTCTCCCTTCTATTATGGGCAAGGTGTTATGCCTTTTTATGTGGCCAAAGTATTTTACCTGCCGAACTTTGATCTCCCTCATTAGTTCTCTTTTCATACCCAGATTTTCTAGGAACTCCTTATTTGTTTTCTTCTCTTTCCATGAGATGCGCCCCATTCTTCTATATATCCACATTTCAAGAGCCTCAATTCGTTCTTCCAATCGCTTATTCATTGTCTATGTTTCTACACCATACAGTAGTGCAGAATATATGTAACATTTTATGATTCTCAGTTTTAATGTGTGAGTTAACTGTTTAGATGTCAATATATGTTTCATGTTGTTGAATATAGCTTTGGCCAATCCTATTCTCTTCTTGATTTCTGTTTCACAT
The DNA here is from genome assembly GCA_024509875.1 of Oreohelix idahoensis. NCBI lineage: Eukaryota > Metazoa > Mollusca > Gastropoda > Stylommatophora > Oreohelicidae > Oreohelix > Oreohelix idahoensis. The sequence goes on along the minus strand of JAMPIV010002739.1, from coordinate 92,787 downwards.
CTGCCATCTTCTATTACATGACCAAGATATGATAAGCTCTTGGTTTGTTCTAGGATTTCACCATTCATTTCATTATTTCATGAAAACCACTCAGATTGCCACTCCCTCCTCCAACTCCCCACATATGGAGGAGAGGAACGATCCTCAATGATCCTTTGGACCACCACAAGAGCAAGTGGTGGATCCTTGGACCAGCTTCACGCTCAGAGGAAGTGACGAAATCTCGTCATCGTGGTTTCTGTGCCGTCCAGATTTGCTCGACGTCTCGGCAAGGCATACTTTAGAAATGATCCCTAAAAGTATGATCTTAAAGTCGTGTATCCCTTTCAACCATTAAATTAACCATGAGCTTGGAACTGACATATATTTCTAGTTTTAAATAGTGCAATTTACTTATGAATTTTGTTACTGTATGCATTGTACTGTTCCTCCTTTTGCACTTTAGTTTCTGTTAAGAACCTTATGCTTATAGTCATATTTTTTCATGTCTGCACTTTACTCGATATCAAACAAACTTAAAGGTTGTACTTATGGCTTAAAACACTTCAAAGTAATCTTAAGCAAACAAATATACAATTGTATGTATATTATCAGATGTTGTCTCACAAACTTGTGTGTATACTACTTGTTTTAAAAACATGTCCTGTTGAAAAAGAATTGGCACCCACTTTAGTGCGTGCTTAAGACGTACATTTTGCCTCGGACAGAAAGAGTTAATACAATTGCTATCTTTTAAGTGCCCAGACTTCCATGTCATTCATGATAACAAAACAGATGTTGCATTTCACAAATTTGGTTCTTATTTCTATAAACAAGTCTTGAGATATTCAGTACTGTGTAACTCTAGTATAAGTCGAGAAATGTATTCCCATTTAGGATCTTAAAAAACGTACCTCCGATTTACATTCAAGTAAAAAAAAAATTTTTGATTCATGAAACCGGTCCTGCTCCGCCCTTCCTGCTGCATTCTGATATCCTTCAGACATAAATTTGCTGCTTCATTAAATGCTTTTATCAAAATATCTTACGTAATATATGTTTGAATTCATACAAAGTCACAAATTTCAACTCGAGTATGTTGTGTTGACCAGCCTTCTTCATTTGATCCATCATCAATAACATTACTGTCACTAGATTCACTTTCGTCAGTGTTACTGTCTGAGTCTAAATTGGGCCCTTATTAAATATCCACACCGTTAGTGTCCTGATCAAACAACAAGTCACTTTTCAGATCCCAAAGCAAATATTTGACCACCCTGAAAGCCATGACTTTAAAAAAATCATTAAAAATCATATCGACTGATTATTTAGAAACAAATTCAGAAAACAGAAGCTTTAGATGTACCGGAAATCTATTTATAACTCAGGTCTCACTAAATACAGAGATCTCGTTGTTACTTAGCAACAACCGACAACAGTTTCCCTACTTTCCGGGCGGGTGATATCAGGCTTTTTAAACAGGAAAGGGTGCTGAAAGTGATAGACTCTATAGAAAGCCATGTAATTCCAATGCAATGCGGGAACTCAGAATCGATGAAAAACTCATTCAACTTATAATCAGGTCATTCATTTTGGAAGCTTTTTAAGTCCCAAAGTCTAGAGGTCGACTTATAGTTGGATTGACCTATACTCGAGTATATGAGTTATTTAATTTTCTCATTATTTCATTAGGTTTATCATGATCCTGACATGAGTATCACTAGCGAATTCAATTTTGTGTCATATCAATTAATCAATCAATTACGTTTTGCTCCAAAAGGAGCAGAGGCCTTCACCAAATGCATGCTAAATCCTCCTGTCACGTGCCATCAGCTCAATTTCTTTCATCGTCTTTCTTATCATTTTCACTTCTGTCTCCAGTTCTCCTCTCCATGTGTTTTTTGGTCTACCTCTGCTTCTCTTACTCTGGGGGGTTCCAGAACAAGGACTGCTGTGGCTGGGTGGCCAACACACATGTTCTGCACGTCATGTGATAGTATAGTATTTTAGGCTCTTTTTTCCCTTTCAACCTTAACTTGGACAACAATACTGGACTTAGAAAGCTCACTTCTAAGACCGGTGCATGTTAAGACTTTATTTTTCGTCTTCTTCAACTGAACGTATTTACAGAGATCAACTGAATACAACTGTTACCGGTGGGGTTTTCTTTACTGGACTGACATTGACAATGATGTTGTCAGGGCTGTCGGGCTTACAACATGTGGCCGACGTATTTCTTTGTAACGCGAATGTGTTGTGGGCCATTGTTTGATCATATGATGGTGATCTAGTTAATGATCATGAAACTTGGTAACGAGCAACGAAGAGATGCTGGACTCATTGCAAGATTTAGTACGAAACATATTTATTTGACGATACTTTGACATCAGGAGTTCAGACATTATATACGTTGACATCTGTAAGGTAGACGATCATCAATATTATATTCATGGCAGAAAAAGTACATAGTCAATAATAATAAACATGGACGTTGACTGACTGCACTAGCCGTTACCACAAGAAGGTTAACAGAAGCTCTACAGTTACATGTAGGAGATTAAGTATCAGAGGCGAGATACTTAAAACGAGACATTTTCTGGCTAAATATTCAAATCACACTTGTATCAAAATTAATTCCCATGTGGTTGACTGATTATTCGTTCTACTTGCATCAAAATTAATTCCCATGTAGCTGACTGATTATTCATTCTGCTTGCATCAAAATTAATTCTCATGTGGTAGACTGATTATTCATTCTACTTGCATCAAAATTAATTCTCATGTGGTAGACTGATTATTCGTTCTGTGAAAACCAAGCTACCATCGGGTGATGTACTTTGTCAGTCGAAATTATTCTAGTTCTAAGAGAATGTTCTTTGTCTATCTGCTACATGTGCTACAAAGATTTTTCACCAAGAAATTATCATCTACTCTCTTTTTCTTCTCAAAATTCGGGTAGTCTACTTTTGTCATTTCTAGGAAGTAAAATTCTTACTACATGCCAATCGATCGCTGTTCAGTCTCTTGATATATCTGGATCGTCTTGTTAATGAAGTCTCGCTCTGTCACATCTGCAACCACAGATGGTGGCATATTCTACAGCCACGTGTCTCGACAAAAATGAGAATCACTAACTGTCTGGTTTCACACAACAATCACGGTCGTAACTCAAAGACCAATTAGCTCTCTCCTGGCTAGCTAACATGGGAACCTTGCTTTTTTTCTTCTGTTTTTTTTTTTTTTTTTTTGGTTCAGTTTTTGCCTTCTTCTGGCGAGGCGTGTTCCTTTCAACATATGTGGTTATATCAGAGCACATTTACCATCCAAAAAAAGTAAACTCTGTTGACTGCTAACCCGATCAGCGTTGATAGATACTAAGTCCTGAAGAGGACCAACATTATCTATCTGCTAGCACAAAGCCTAAAAAGGACTCACCAGTTACGCCAACGCCTGAGTTAGTCATGTTTGAAAAATGCCTCGTTTTTTTTTGCTTGTGGGTTTTGCCTTCTTGTGGTGAGGCACGTCCTTTGAACCTAGACTTAAGTCATTTGGTTATATCAGAGCGCAATTTGCCATTCAAAAATAAGTGAACTCTGTTAACTGAGGTGATGTGTTGATAAACTCTAAGCCCTGAAAAGGACTACTAGCATCTATCAGGGAAAGGATCCCGTTACACACCTATTGAGGCATATTGGGAATATGGTGTTAGGCCCATATTTTCTTGACCATGTGGTGATGTGGTCAGCATCCCGCCAGCCGCCTTAACCTTCCCAGAGTGGTTCTAATACCCAATTCATGAGGCTGGGTCAACCTCGGAGCCGTTTGCGGTCTAAAAAATCCCACCTCAACTGGGGATTGAACCACGGACCACAGAGCTAGGAAGCCAGAGCACTAAAAGCCCTGAAAAGGACTGCTAGCCTGATCAGCGTTGATAGATACTAAGTCCTGAAAAGGACTAACATTATCCATCTGCTAGTATGAAGCCCTGAAAAGGACTTGCCCTAAAAAGGACTCGCCAGCTACGCCAACGCTGCCTGTACTTCCTCAGTGTTCAGCGAACACCAAAACTGAAATGTTAATGAAAAACTATATCATGTGACCTGTATAACTCTGACTGCTACGTTATCTACTTAATACTTTGGTCACTTCCCTTAGACCGTCTTTTAACTTAGTTCGTTCTCGTCACTATTTATTACTAGTGTCTCAATTCAGCGGTGACAAAACCGTGTAATGCTATCAATAGGTTTTCTCAATGTGTGTCTTATCCATTATCAGTGCCGTCTTCATCTCTTGTTGCACTGGCACTTGACTGGTTCTTGTCATCAGTTCCACATTAGTGATCTTGACATACCATTTCAATCTACGAAAGCACCCATTTATGAAAGTCTGTAGCTTTTTGGTTGTTGTTTTTATTGTTCTCTATGCTTCAGAGCCATACTTCAGGACTGACTTGACATTTGAGTCAAAGATTCTTATTTTTGTGTTGGACTTGATTTCTCTTTGATCTGCATAATTTCCCAAAGCAATGAAAGGTCCTCTAGCTTTTTCTGTTCTTATTTTGATATCATTGTCTGTATCTAATCTGTCCATATTGTTTGTTGAAGTTTTTGGGGTTAAAAATTTTTACAGGATGGTGTAACCGACCCCATGCCCAACCCTCCTTAATCGCTTTTTATGACATACCTGTTAGAATACAATGTTAGTATTCTTTGCTGAACTGCCGGGCCTGGTAACACATTGGTGAATTTTGCACCATGTAATCTTTATTTGTTTTTTGTGTATTTAAATTTAGTTCTTGCTTTCCTCCTCTTTTGTTTTTATCCCTGATAAAGGTCTGATGCCCATTACATGGCAATTCTCTTTGTCCTAGTAAGATACATCACCCACAAGTTTGTCACCCTTCATCCAAAATCCTCAGGGACAGTTTGGTTTCAGAAACCGGTTTTTTTTTTTAGTTTTCAGATGTCGCTTAAATCATTTGACAAGTAGCTCAAAATAGCCCCAATTTCCCAAATCTGCATTCATAAATAGCCCAAATTCACCCAAAATAGTCAGAAATAGCCCAAATTGTGATAAAAAATTAGCTCAAAGTAGCCATAAGAAACTTCTGATTTTCAGAATATTTCGGTTTTTGGGTGTTCAGATAACAGGTTATAGATCTCTATTTTACTTTTTCCTCCTACTTCTTCTCTGGTGCTTGGCTGCTGACTAACAAAGCAATCAGTGACCATCACACCATCTTGTAGGGCAGCAACAAAGTGTCTGCTCTTTGCTCAGTCAGCAGCCATCCTTTGTGTGGTGCCCCAGCTCTGGTTTATTGTTTGCATCTCTGCCGCCACAGTTCTCGGCCAGGTAGTTTTTGGCCGGCCTCACGTTTGCTTTCTTCTGGAGTCCATAGCATAGCAGTGATGGTGTCATGGTCTCTTCTGAGAATGAGGCCAACCCAATCTCAGTGTCTACCTGCTATGATGGTGCACATGTCTTCTTGGTGGCTCTGAGTTAGCAGTTCTTGGTTGGTAATGGCATTTTGGCAGAAAAATCAAAGAATTTTCCTCCGGTATGTTGTGTTGAAAAAGGACAGTGGGCATTTATTTTTCTGTTACTCTCCAGCATTCTGCTGGAAACAGAAGTTCAAAAATTATGCAGCTCTCTATATTTTTAATTTAGTGTTTGTACTCTACAGGAATTTTTCCTCCCACAGTCTATCATTATTTCATGACTGCCCACATCGTCTATGATTTACTGTTCCAGGTTGGTTGACACTAATGCTTTCTTGTTGTTTTCTTACATTCATTCTTATTGCTGGTGAAATATTTCTAATTCACTATTGTTAGTTTCTTATATTTGGGGCATTCTTGAATCACTGCATTAACTCTTACTTTTTTTTTTAAAGAAAATTTCTGCTAACAATTTGTCATCACATTTATCTGCCATTGTAACAACCTTTATTTTTGGTTTGCCAAGATGTCTCTCTCTTTACCTTTCCCTCCATGCTCAGCACTTACCACTTCTTGCAGATCTAGCAATAGCTCTTGCTGCACACATTTTGACATCAGGTAAAGTGGGAATGATTGAATCACCACTAGTAGGTGTTTCCTCTTTAAAATCATCCTCCTTTCTACCCTTGCCTGTGAAAATAAAACATCAGAAAAATTGTAAATAGGAAACAGCTGACATGATTTGTAAATCAGAAATTATTGTGTTTGACCTGTAGGTAACCTCTACACCTCACAGTAGAAGAAGGATGACTAAGTAAGTAAGTAAGACCTGTAGGTATAATTTTGGTCCTGTGAATGTTAACCTAGGCCAATCACCTGTTTGTCTTAATAAATGATTGCATGTTCACCCAAGAGCCATTGTGCCCCTTTGAGAAACCTCTACACTCAATGGTAGAAGAGGTAACAAGTAAGAAAAAAAAAATTTTAACCTTCTTTACGATAACATTGTGTAACTTTATAGCTCATCTATGTGTTAACACGGCCTGAAAGGGAATCAAACAATAGTTACACTACATTCCACCATGCACGTTGTAGAAGGCAACTAAGTAGGGTTGGGCATGGGGCTGGCTACTTCAGCATGAATAAGTTATCCAAAGCAAGTATATTCAACTCAGTCATCCAGACTGGAAGGAGGTCTTCCATCTGTGAAGCTCATGATGCAGTACTGGGAAAGTCAAAAGGAGTCATGACTACTGAATCACTTCCTTTCAGCGAAGGAAGAACTGCATACTGGGCACATTGAATGTTCATTAACAAACAATGAAGAACACATAAATGGCAGAAGAAATAAAAACTACAAAACTGCACCACAGTTTTTGATCAACTCTAAGCTGATGATCAAGGAGATTGCTCTGATCACAAGAAAATTCTTCATTTGCTTTAGAATTATTGCAATCCAAGCAGCAATAATGTCTTGCACACTTTTAGATTTTGGAACACACCACTTCAAGAGCCCTTTGATTCTTTCTTACTGACTTGGTAACTAAGTCTAGCTTGTGCAACTTTAAAGAGAAAGTCCGCTTTACAGGTTATAAAACAGTCTTTTATGTCAATAAGAAGTTAGAGGAAAAAGCTGTGAGAAACAGATCTTTATCTTAAGAAAGCCATTCACGTTTGCTGAGTCTTTGAGCAAACTAGCAAATGATATTACAAAGGTGAGCGGCACTCTTCAGCAGGGTGAAATGGGACAGAAGCAAGCATTCAGACACAAACCTCTCAAGAAAGACACTGAACATTTGGTTAACAAAAACTGTCACAGCAACACTTTCACTAAGGTTGCAAGACAGAACATACCCTCATAATGGAGTGTCATAATTATGAACAGAAATATACTCTGATTAAGATCAAGTGTTCTGTATGGGGTAAGTCTTGCTCAAGCTGTGGTGGGGGGATCATTCCAATGTGAAATGCAAGAAAATTGACTGTTCACACAGAATCAGTAGAAAATTCTTCAGCTTATGTTTCTTGTTGCTGTACAGCCTAATAAGGCTCTTATAACTGCACATCTTATCATTAATGGGCAACGGGTAAAATTTCAGTTAAACACAGCACAGGATATGAAAACAATCTGCCAACACTTTGTAAGACAGGAAAAATTGTTACCCACAACACACTGATTTGTTATGTGGAATGGTACTAAGAATACTCCTTTAGGAGAAGTTCTATTAACTGTTGAAAATTCTAAGACTAAAATGAAGCACAGGGTCTGATCTACCATTGTGAAAAACAGATTCACAAGTATGCTAGGTAACACCACACTGCAAGATCTACAGCTTGTGACAGGTGACACAAACAAATTCATTGCTAAGGTGACTACCTACAGTACTGTCTGGAATATCGAGAAATGAAAGCAAGGATTTCAAATTAACAACCAAGGGGCATATAGCCCTGGAAGAAAGTTGGCACTGACGTCTGTGTTATAGATGGATGGCATTATCAAGTTTCGGTTGACTACTTTGCCAACTTCATTGAAATAAACTTTCTACTTAAAATGACAACGTAATTAGTCACAGAAAACTGAAATCCCATTTCGCTTTCATGGTGTTCCCAAGGTCATTGTATCTGACTCAGGTTCCCAGTTTATATCTGTACAGTTCAGAGCATTATTGATTGGTGGGAAATACTGCATGTTAAATCAGCGCCAGGTCACCATAAGGCCAATGGATTAGCTGAATCCGCTATGAGACTGATCAGAGTTAGGATGAGAAAGATTGTTCAGAACAATTCAAATGTATGTTAGGCTCTACTTGAACTATGTAATATGCCGTGACAAAGGTTTGAAATAAGTTCAACAGAAATACTGTTAAACAAGAGACTGCATAATCTGATACCTTCTGCAGTTAAACCTATTGCATATCAAAGAAGCGTCACTGAAAGCAGAAATAAAAGAGACACCTCAGTGAAGAAGCACTACAATAACACTGCTCAAAGTTGCCTCACAAGCCAGCATACTGTCAAGACCCTGAACAACCTAATTGGCAATCTACATGGATTGGTATGAGACTCTCTGACAGACCTCATTTGATTGAAGAAGATAATGAAGACCAGTGTGTCAGAAACAGAGTATATCTGAGACCTAAGACAACAACTTTCACACTCAATTCTGTGGACACAGATAATAATTTCTAGTAAAAAGAACACTGCGCCAGATGTGGAGAATACTGGTGAAATAAACAGTTCTGATCTTCCAGAAACTAATACTTCTACCCCAGTTATTTATAGCACTGGGAAAGCTAAAAAGAAAGAACAGGAACAATCTATCTAGACCTCTAATCCCAAAGGAATTCAGGAAATCCGTAAGAAACTTTCCTGGTTAAATGACTTTGTTCATTATTAAAGCATAGAGGGTGTTGATGGTATTGCTTTGCGTACATGTTGCTTAGTGGTTACCATGTTAGAGTTACTTTCCCTAGCTAGATGTCTTCAACTATCTCTTTCATTCTAGCAAGATGATGGAATAACACTTGATGATAATTCTTTGTGTGTTTCCAGTTACTGAAATGCATCTTCCTGAACAGGATTGTTTTGTACTAAACAAGCCAGGTCTACCAACACAACTAATATTCGTCTAATACTCAACATGGTGGCAATGATCAACATGACCTTTTTAATGCAATAATTTTAAAAATTAGGGTGGAGGTGAGGACAGGGTCTGGATAGAGTCTATTGGGCATTGCCTATTCTTGTTTATTCTACAATATATTACCATCTTACTGCAATCCCCCTCATTTTCTTTCCTTCTTTTTTACATAATGTTACATAATTGTTTACTTGTGCAATTTGTTTTGTATAAATCTTTTAATGAGTCACCAGTTTATGTCACAGCACAGTTAAACAGTTCCGGGATCAAAATCTGGCAGCGTCAAGCTCCAGTCTACCCAGCTGTAAATGGGTATCTGACCCTGCTCCTCAGTTAGGGAAGGCAAAGAATTGGGTCACCCTACCTCATTAAAAAAAGCTTAACCTAGTGTGATGAAGTCTGTAACACTTCACTCCACTATGGCAGTTTCTCCTGTAGAACTACCTTAAATGAGCTGTTGGTACATCATGACCTCAAACAAATTCAAACACTGTTAACACATTCTGTCCCGGGCCATTTGTGAGTTTTACCCAGACATAAAAACTCATGTTAGTTTGTTTCCACTGGGGTCAAAAAACTTTTTGAAAATTTAAGTCTGAAATGCAAGGACTGTGCAGTAAATGCAGGAATGAAGACATCTGGATATGACCAAATGGACAAACCAAGCGGCCCTTGAGAGAATAATATACCGCTGCGTGATGCTTCATGCGTTTCATCAGATAGAAAGAGATAAAAAGGCATCAGACAGTTCCATTACTTACCTTCCTTAATAGTTTTCTTGCCAACCCTTGCACTCTGTTTGTTTTTGTCTCCCTTCTTAGTCTCTTCTTCAGCAGTAGGTGTGTCTGTTATCAATGCCACAAATTGTTTCAGTGCTCCAGTATCTCTTATCAGCTGTTGAAAAATAAAAAAGTTAAATTTTAATACCTGGACAGGTGCTTTTCTGCAAGATTGCACATTAAAATGCCCTGCCCTCCAAACCAAGTATTTTATATGAATTTACAAAAAAATGTGTTATGTGCATAATGACTAAATAGTAATGAGTGATAGAAATAATAATGAACTCCCAAGCCCTCTTTTGCCACAGGCCACTTTCAAGCATGTGTCTCATGACATTTCTTACTGGTACAATCTATAAGCTCTGCTTACCAGCACAAAACAAAGATCTACTAGAAATGTGCACTTTATGACTTATAAATAGGCAAATTATCCAGACAAAAGGGGAAGTAGTTAAAAGACTGCAACAAGTATGCTGTGGTTTATCTTGATAACTGTGTATGCAGGACTGTAGTAATTGAAAGACATATCACAACATTAAATCAGCAGATATCTTGTTTCCTTTGGCTGGCAAGCACCAAAATGAATAGAGGTTAGCAAAGAAACAAGGAAAGCCCATAGGGAACATTCTAGAGACATTAAGGAACAAACAAGAGGGAAGTAGCAGTTCATTTGTTCAAACCCTAGGGATTTGAGTTTTCACTCTTTTCTCATGCGGCATTTGGGGTTAGATTTTTGGGCTTTCTTGCAACCCCAGAAAGTCTTTCCCAGCTCAGCAGGCTCAACATTGGCAGAAGTCACACCAGAACCACTACTTGGCGGGTGAGGCAATGCCATGAGTTGGATGATCCTCTTTTCAAGAGGGGGTGTCAGGAAGAAGCAGCAGCAGGAGAATTATAGGCATAGAAACCAAGCAGAAACAGCCAAAGAAAGAGGTATATAAAACACTGCAGCTAAGTAGTTATATGAATGACCAACGTGCGTAGGAATGATATAGGTTTATTTGCAAGAATGTGTAATTAAACCAAATTGGGATGCTTAGCTGTTATTACAAAAATATCAGCATGATGGATGAATATGAAACAAAGCGGGTGTTGAAAACGTGATTGTGATGTGCGACATAAATGCAAAATGTGAGTACTGCAAGGTCAGTTAAAAGGGGATAAGCTAGAGTGAAATACAATTTTCATAAATAAATGCAGGTTTTCAATGAAAATGCACAAGCTCAAACTACAACAATAATAATTTGTGTATAACAAAGCATCTGATGGTACTGAGCTATTAGTTACCCAGAATACGGTGGCCACATTGGATTTTAATGTTTACCTTTCAATTCACTAAGGCTTATTTTTATTTTTTGAATGATGAGCACCAAATTTAAAATGAAAGCTCATCATTGTATTCTGAGTCTTTTATTAGAGTATATTTTTGATAAATTAAGATCTCCAGTTACAGGATTTTTAATTAATGTCTAATAATAGCAAAATATTTTGCAAACCCTTTGCACTACAGTAATTCAAACTTGTGATATGACATAACAAATCTATTCTGAAAAAAAAGACGTTTTAAAATGCAGTGGAGAGTTTCTGTGCCAAAAATCATATTGGCTGATAAATAAATAAGCAAGTTATAAGAAAATCAATAACATAAAACATGGTTCTGAGAATTTAACGGTTTTGTTTTTCATAGGAAAAGCATAACAACAAGCTGCTAGAAGTGGCATATACAATTTCTGGGTCCCCATTGGACCAAATTCAGCAGCTTGGAAGATAAAAAGAGCCAACGGAATATTTATATGAATGAAATACTTTCCAAGTCATTGTTTTATACACTTGTTGCTATTTAGCTTAAATGTCTTGTGTTGGACTTGAATACTCATGTGTATTAACTTGTAGCTGGGGACAAGGTTACTCCTTCCTTCCCTTTTGTACTCCTTATGGAAAATGCGGTTACCACAGCAGTTGCCTCCATGCAGGAAGATGGTACCTAAGTACTTATGTTCTCCTAAAGTGATGGTTTATGCAGCAATTTGATTGACATTGTGGGTTTACCAGGCCTATTATGCATGAAGGCATATCTGGAGTCATCCTTAAATGACCACCAGCTATGCACAATGCTACAATATACATATGTGGAAGTGAAGCTCAATCTGTGAGGCACTCATTGACTCTTGAAATCATCCACATACTTCCAGGGATTCCTCCTGTGGTGAAACATGTTGAGAACTCAGCACTGAACACTAAGCTTGGAGAAATCACTTGAGCCCTAGGCATGATTCTTTGGCTTTGACCTTGTTGACTGCATGCAAGAGGATCTCACTATGGACCCAGTGATAGGCAGGGGGAGCTGAGAGGTGTCTCTATGCAGGACGTGACAATTACTTGGGAGGGCCCAGAACCAGATCACATTATTTTAGCTCTGCATAGTTGGAGAGCCCCCTTGAATGGCAGAGAATGCACAGTATGCCACACTCTTCTTACGCCTAGCTTAGGACCAAATTTGACGGTCTTTTAAATGCAAGCAAAGCTGGAGAAACTGGAGCTCATGACTTCAACTCAGCATGTTCAGGAATGGCAGAAAAGCCACAGAAAAAACCTAAATCTACAGTGTAGAGCAACTCTGGGAAGGTTAAGGCGGCCGGCGTGATGCCGACCACATCACCCCTCGTGTGCCGACGGTCAAGATAATATGGGCCTAACACCATATTCCCAATATGCCTCAATGGGCGTGTAACGGGTTCCTTTACCTTTTTTTTTTTTAACAGTGTAGATAATACCAAGGAGTCTTCAACTTGGTACTGGCTGCAAAACAGCAAGAAGCTCAGCAGCCCTAGTTAAACAACAACAACAAGAACCAGGCCTATCAGAACCTCATCTTAGTTTCCTCTAATGGCCTGCTTGGTGGGAGAAGTGGGCCTATTCTTTCTGTGTTTCCTATAGACCCTTGGGAATATTACACTGGGGAAGGTAATTTTGGCTTAACCTAAATGTACATCTACACTAAAATTTATATAATGATATCCTTTGGTAATAGCAGTATTTTCTCTTGCATTTTTCTCTGCACAACAACAATATATGTATATAACTATCTCAACCAACACGATATTTTATCTCCCTGTTATGACATTACAGAATGAGAGAAAGGGGCTCAGAGAATCAATTCAATCCAAAGATTTTAACTTCATGTATGCCATGTACTGCAATACCAGAGGTGGTCTTTTAATTCTAACAAGGCACTTTTAACTGCCCTTTATATGCACCCAACCGTCTTTTGTAACTTAATGATGCCAATGGCAGAGATTATCCACTACATTTAAAAAATAAGATATGGGGGATTCCTGATTATCAATAGGCAGATAGGAGAAGAAACCAAAGGATAAAGGTGACACTGCTGATTGTGTATGACCTTGTGAATTACCTCTAAACTTTCGGTGTCCTCTAGTAAGTTGGACAACACCATCACCACCATAACATGTAAGTCATTCAGTGTTGGCTGAGCCAGCACTTCCAGAAGTTTGGAAATTGCATCAATTTCTCTCAGTACTCGTCTGTTTTCAGCTGAAATTTTGCAAAACAGTCTATCAATTACTTGGGTTTCAAACTTAATTACCAATCTGCAACACAAAACTTCAGCCCCTATCGATGAGTGATACAAAATGTGACAACTTGTGGATGGCTGTTCTGTGAATTGTTTGTGAGTGGCTGTTTCGTAATCATTAGTTGTTTTGTATTATGTAACTGCAACTACTGTACTATAAATTGTGACTGTGAATACAGCACTGAAACAACTGGATGTGAGCGGCTGTTCTTCAATAAATAGTTTTACTATAACAACAGAATTAATGAAGGAGATCAACATTAGACGGCTAAAATATTTTGGTCATATAGAAAGACATAACATCTTGCTGAAGGAGTTGCAAGAAGTTGTGGAGCAAGTAAACAGCATAAGTCATGAAAATGGATTTGACAATAACATTAAGAAAACAAAAACTATGATAATTAGCAAAGAAGGCGGTAAGCCAAAGATAAGAATAAATAGGAAAATCTTGGAACAAGTCAAGAGCTACGTATATCTTGGTCATATAATAACAGAAGATGGCAGATGTGAAACAGAAATCAAGAAGAGAATAGGAATGGCCAAAGCTACATTCAACACCATGAGACAGATACTAACATTTAAACAACAATCTAACAAATTGAAACTGAGAATCATCAAAAGCTATACATATTCTTCATTATTGTATGGTGTAGAAACATGGACAATGAACAAGTAATTAGAAGAAGAGTTGAGGCCTTTGAGATGTGGATATGTAGAAGAATGAGGCACATCTCATGGAAAGAGAAGATAACAAATAAAGAGGTCATAGAAAACATAGGAATCAAAAGAGAATTAAAGAAGAAGATCAAAATTAGACAGATAAAATATTTTGGCCATATACTTACTTACTTAGTCGTTCTCCTTCTACCCTGAGGTGTAGAGGTTTGGAAGAGAGAGCGCCAGACTATCGTATTGGCTGTCTTCCTCCTGGCCTGGTTCCATTCTAGTTTTGGCCATATAAAAAGACATAACACCTTGCTGAACGAACGAACAAACTTTATTTTCAAAGGGTTTAGAATTGGGAACACAGGCCCATCTAACATTCTGCCCTTCCTTTCTCTCGTCTTCCATACTGAATCCATTTATTCTCACATGTATCTTAAATATTACTTAAGTAAGACCATCCAAGAAAAAACAGATAGATTGAATAAGTATAGCCAGCAGGTGGGTCTGAACATCAATCTGAAGAAGACAGAGGTCATGACACTCAACGTGGGTTGTCCTGAGCCAATAACAATAAGGAACCAGAAGCTAGAACAGACAGGCACACTTACATACTTAGGATGCATAGTAACACCAGACGGCGGAACAAGCAAGGACATCAACAACAAAATGAATAAAGCGAGAACAGCCTTTGCTAGTCTCAACAACATTTGGAAGTCTTCCCAGTACAGCACAAACACCAAATTAAGATTATATCAGAGCTGTGTACTTTCTGTGCTTCTGTATGGTGTGGAATGCTGGAGAGTAACAGAGAAGGAAATGTCGAAACTGTCCTCTTTCCACACAGTGTGCCTAAGGAAAATTCACTGAATCTTTTGGCCGAATACCATCACGAAGAACTACTTATTCGGAGTAACCAAGAGGACCTGCACACCATCATAGCTGGCAGATGCTGGAATTGGGTTGGCCACGTCCTCAGAAGGGACCTTGATGCCATTACAAGAACAGCTATGCTATGGACCGCCGAAGGAAAGCGAAAGAGAGGCCGACCAAAAACAACTTGGCGGAGAAGTGTAGAGGCTGCGATGCAAAGAATGAACCAGAGTTGGGGCACTGTACGAAGGATGGCCGCCAACCGAACAAAGTGGAAGCAATTTGTTGCTGCCCTACAAGACGCCACCAGGCGTGATGGCCACTGACTGCTTTGACAGTCTGCGGCTAAGGATCTAAGAAGAAGAAGAAGACCCTAATAGAAGACAAGACTTGAAGGCAATCATGCAAGAGGAAGACAGCGCTATAAGTGGGAAGATAACATCAAGAGATGGACAGGAAAGAGTCTATCCTATATATTCCTCACCATCACTTCTCCTTTCGCTCCTTACAGAGCATGAGCCACAATATGAGCTGTCCCCCCCCCCCCCCAATTTTTGCAGGAAGCCTGCACTAAGTGTTCATGTACTCTTAAGAGTGGTGGTTTCTGTAGCACCTTGTTTAACATGTAAAGCTTGCCAGCCCCATGAACAACCTTATATTAGTCGCCCCTTTGGACATGCTTGAAGAAGCAGTTGTCATATTCTTTGTTATTTCCCTGGAAACCTAGGAACCATGGTTACATAGAGACATCACAGAATTCGATTTAATGTAAGGGTAGGTTGTACAGGAGGCTATAGCCTGCTGCATGTGTAAAAGCAGATACTTCATGATACCCTTTTTCTTTTTTTTTTAATTAGGTGTTTGCTATTTTCTTTGTAGCATGCACCTTTCAACCATCTACCATATACATGGAGCTGATAGTTATATCAGGATGCTTTTCATTTACTGTGATATTTTTCTTGATTTTATTTATTATATGCTCTGTGTTGTATTATTCCTCTTGATTGTGTTTGTACATTTTAGTTATAGTTTAGATTACTGTATTGTTCAGAAAAATGGCCGTGTCTTTACTGGTATGCAGTGGTTGGAGGTTTATTTATAGTCACTCCGTATTTACCTTCTTCCACACCGAGTGGGAATGAAATGCTCATGTGAGTTTTATCATTTCTAAGCATTAGAACATTAATCTTCCTCTTCCCCTTTTATTGTTGCTCTTTATGAAGAGATCACTATAGCTGGTCCCCTGTCAGGAAGTCTGCATCAACGTCTGCATCCACGTCTGCATCAACGTCTACATCAACGTCTGCATCAACATCTGCATCAACGTCTGCATCAACATCTGCATCAATGTCTGCATCAACGTATCCATGTGCTCTTGCAGCGGTGGTTTTGTAGCAATTTATTTTACATGATGAAGTTGCCAGCCTCATCAATCAATGACATAATACCCTTTAGCTCCACATGGAACATAGACCTTTAATAACACAGGCTAAGTTCTCCTGTCACACGCCATCAAATCAAGGTATTTCCATGTCTTCCTCATCATGTCATCAGCTCCACAAAAACCTCATAAGGAAGGAAACCCGAGGCCTGTAAACAGTAAATTAATATGAAACAAATATAAAGGTATGTTATCAGGCACTGTTCTCACTGTTCTAAGTCTACTATCATTTACTGGACACAGTTTTAAGGTCCTTGTCTTGTTGGACTGGCCTATACTGCATGATAGGGAAACAACAGAAGTGATTGCGTCATTAATAGGCTAAACTGCCCATGGTGGACTTCCGGTGTCGTGTATTGCAGTTCACACTAATGACCTGTCATTGAAACATCATTTTTGGTGATGCGTAGATGGCAGGGAGGATAGTGTGATTTGCTTGCATGGCTAAGCGGGGTTGTCGCATGGAAGGTCCAGTGTTCAAATCCTGGGTAAGCCACTCATGTCTGTTGTTTTTCTGTTGTCTAGTGTTCTACTTCTTTATTTCCTATGAGTGCCTGATAACATACTTTTATATTTGTTTCATATTAATTTACCACAAAAACCTCACATTAGTCACCTCTTATGACATGATGAAGGTGGCAGAAGTCCTTTTATTTCTTTGTCTGCTGAGAGACCCCATGGAACTACACTGGGCAAACATCAGAACACAGTCCCACCCAGACAAACATCAGAACACAGTCCCACCCAGACAAACATCAGAACACAGTCCCACCCAGACAAACATCAGAACACAGTCCCACCCAGACAAACATCAGAACACAGTCCCACCCAGACAAACATCAGAACACAGTCCCACCCAGACAAACATCAGAACACAGCCCCACCCAGACAAACATCAGAACACAGTCCCACCCAGACAAACATCAGAACACAGTCCCACCCAGACAAACATCAGAACACAGTCCCACCCAGACAAACATCAGAACACAGTCCCACCCAGACAAACATCAGAACACAGTCCCACCCAGATAAACATCAGAACACAGTCCCACCCAGACAAACATCAAAACACAGTCCCACCCAGAACACAGTCCCACCCAGACAAACATCAGAACACAGTCCCACCCAGACAAACATCAGAACACAGTCCCACCCAGATAAACATCAGAACACAGTCCCACCCAGACAAACATCAGAACACAGTCCCACCCAGATAAACATCAGAACACAGTTCCACGAAGGCAAACATCAGAACACAGTCCCACCCAGATAAACATCAGAACACAGTCCCACCCAGACAAACATCAGAACACAGTCCCACCCAGACAAACATCAGAACACAGTCCCACCCAGATAAACATCAGAACACAGTCCCACCCAGACAAACATCAGAACACAGTCCCACCAAGGCAAACATCAGAACACAATCCCACCAAGGCAAACATCAGAACACAGTCCCACCAAGGCAAACATCAGAACACAATCCCACCAAGGCAAACATCAGAACACAGTCCCACCCATCTCTCTCAATGTCTCTAGATCAAGTGATTAATTTATTTAATTCCTCATTATTTCTCACATTCTTTGCCATTCATCACTTTCATTCAGTCTCCCTCTCTGTAACAAGTGCCACTCATGCAGTCATAAATTGCTGCTAATACACAAATAACTCCTTAAAATCACTCAAATGTATACATACCATCTTGTGTTAGTCTGTCTAATGCCAGTAAAGCAAGCCTCTGAATTATAGCATATTCTGACTTGATGAGGTCAAGGACAGCACATAAACCGTCAAATTCCCGAACTGCAGATCTGGTTTTATAGTCCTAAGTTGTATCAAAATATTTTTAATTAACATATGCATTCATGGATATGTGTCTCATTAGTATCACAATATTAAATTAATTAATCACAATAACAATTTGAGTAATGAGAAATTATTTCAGTAACCAGTTTAACGTCAATAAAATATTACTCTAAGGTTCAGATGCACTTTATTACTAATACAATAAATGGGAATCAGCAATGATAATTAGTACCTGCATAGTTCTCATGAGTCTGAGGAGACAGGAAAAAAACAGGACAACTGTTCACTTAGATTTAGTCATAAGAGGTGACTAAATTGTGAGGCTGTACATGGGGGTGTTGTTGTTTAACTATAGCTGCTGAGCTTCTTGCTCTTTTGCAGCCAATATCAAGTTGAAAAACTCCTTGGTATTATTTACACTGTAGATCTAGGCTTTTCCTCTTGCTTTTCTGCCATTCCAAAACATGCTGAGTTGAAGTCATGAGCTCCAGTTTCTCAACCTTGGCTTGCATTTAAAGTATCGTCACATCTAGTCTCAAGCTAGGAGGCAGAGTGTGTGGCATACTGCGCATTCCCCGGCATCCAAGGGGTTCTCCAAATGTGCAGAACTAAAATACTGTACTCTGGTTCTGGGCTCTCCCAAGGAATCGTCACGTCCTACATAGAGCCACTTCTCAGCTTCCCCTATGGGGTATGGCAACCTCACCAAACTGCTATAAAAACCAGTGCTGTAAGATTCCATAAATGCTTTAGTACAGGCTACCTTTGTTGGGATCAGCTGCAGTGAATGTTTCATGTTCCATAAGAAGTTAAAATGGAAATGAATGAAAGAGTGTATAAGTATGTACAAATATTAAGGGAATTGCATGACCAAAGACGAAATAGTAAAAATAGTGCAAGCCATTATAAAGCAGGGATCAACAAATTTCAGGAAGATGAAACTGAACAGAATGAAGATAGAACAGAACACACCAGACTCACCAAGCACTTAAATAAATTAAACCCCACATACGAGCCTAATTGTCATTACTGCTCTCATCCATATGAGACAGTTCAGCTTGTGCTGCTGACCTGCCCAGGACTCTCCATAGAAAGAAGAAAGCTGCTGCTGCGCTACCCAACAATCACAAATACTCTATACAGCACAACTCAACAGCTACAGAACACATGTAAATTCTTCAGCTTGGCATTGGCAGTGAAAAAGCAACAAGCTCAACAACCCTAGTTAATCAACAACAACAACCACAACAGAATGAAGAAGTTGGGGAACAGTAGCAACTAGAGAAAGAGAAAGTAAGTCTAAGTTTGAGCAAGATGAAGGATACAAGATCAAGACTGTGTCTCTAAAGATAAGATAAACATTATAGAAACAAATTTATCCAGTTCATCCAGCTCTCATGATGATGGATGATGATCATGATCTCACGGATGAACTACCAGCAAGTCATCGTCAGCCTTGGTAGAGAATGCAGAACTTGAGCCAATGGGAGAGCAGAGCTGGAAATTGATCAGCTTATGAATGATAATGCTGGGGATGATGATGCCATTGTGTACACTGATGGGTCTGTAATCTGTGGTAATAAATCAGGGTGGGGCTTCTCTGCTAGAGTAAAGGGCAGAACCGTCGCTGAACATAGCGGGGCTTACATGATAACAACCTCCAGCATGAGAATGGAGGTAGAGGCAGTTACTGCTGCCTTAAGTTGGCTGTCTGAGACGTTATTAACAAAGGCAGTTATTGTATCAGACTCACAATCCATGCTTCGAAAGGTCCAAAATGGTTGGCTTCAACATGAATGGAAAACCTCCATCAAAGCATCGAATCTTCAAGAACTGATATGTATCTACTGTCCTGGTCATGCCGGGGTACTAAGCAATGAAAGAGCTGACAGACTAGCTTCAAGAGCACCCATAAAAGGTGCATTGGCCATGGATAAGGAAGAAATACTGAGGGCAATTCATGTTCGTCTATTAGAGAATGACACTGCAATCGATGAATCATCAAGGCTAAGACTGCTGGAATTTGGCATCAAACATAAGACCAGCAGGGATGGACACGTATGAGAGGACGCATCCACCGTGCTTACAACCACTGCGCAACAGGAACAATTAGCATTCATACCCTTCGACATTTGCTGAAGGAGACTGAGCACCTATGGGTTTGCCTGGAGTGCAATTATGTCGATTCTGATTAACATTAACATTACAGAAACAAATGGGAGCCACACTGGTGTAATGGTTACCACATTGTGCTGGTGATCAGGTGTTCAAGGTTCAAGCCCGGGCATGAGCATTTGAAGGAATGTCATCGACCTGGATTTTGACTGAATAACCTGAACGGCTCCTGAGATAAACCCTCTGTGGATGGGAAGGAGCGAAGCTCCTGACCGGGTTGGAAGGAAAGTCCACAGGCTCCCCAGCCTCGCAATGACATGTCATTGGGCCGAAGGGCTGAAAGCCCAAGTGCCGCTGGTTAAGAAAAAAAAAATAGAAACAAATCTGCAAACAACTAGAGTAAGACAACAGGAGAGAGTTTACCATGGGCACCCAGCATGAAAAATCAATGTGACTATCAAAGAGCTTGCACAGGGTGGTTCTGGGGGGGGGGGGGGGGGGGGGGGGGGGGGGGGGGGTCTTTGATGAGACAAAGAAAGAATAGGACCATTGCTCCCTCAGGCATGTTGTACAAGGTCATGCCTGGGGTTGGCAACTTCATCATGTTGTACAAGGTCATGCCTGGGGTTGGCAACTTTATCATGTTGTACAAGGTCATGCCTGGGGTTGGCAACTTTATCATGTTAAAACATTTGCTATAGAACCCAACACTGTAATAGCATGGGATTGCTTGGTGCCGGCTTCTTGTTAAGAGACCAACTGCAGAGTGGTGGCTCCATGCAGAGTGGTGGCTCCATGCAGAGTGGTGGCTCCATGCAGAGTGGTGGCTCTATGCAGAGTGATGGCTCCATGCAGAGTGGTGGCTCCATGCA
The DNA here is from genome assembly GCA_024509875.1 of Oreohelix idahoensis. Classification (NCBI taxonomy): domain Eukaryota; kingdom Metazoa; phylum Mollusca; class Gastropoda; order Stylommatophora; family Oreohelicidae; genus Oreohelix; species Oreohelix idahoensis. The sequence continues at coordinate 71,585 of JAMPIV010002739.1, read as the reverse complement.
GAGTGGTGGCTCTATGCAGAGTGATGGCTCCATGCAGAGTGGTGGCTCCATGCAGAGTGGTGGCTCTATGCAGAGTGGTGGCTCTATGCAGAGTGGTGGCTCTATGCAGAGTGATGGCTCTATGCAGAGTGGTGCTCTATGCAGAGTGGTGGCTCCATGCAGAGTGGTGGCTCCATGCAGAGTGGTGGCTCCATGCAGAGTGATGGCTCTATGCAGAGTGGTGGCTCCATGCAGAGTGGTGGCTCTATGCAGAGTGGTGGCTCTATGCAGAGTGGTGGCTCCATGCAGAGTGATGGCTCTATGCAGAGTGGTGGCTCCATGCAGAGTGGTGGCTCCATGCAGAGTGGTGGCTCCATGCAGAGTGGTGGCTCCATGCAGAGTGATGGCTTTATGCAGAGTGGTGGCTCCATGCAGAGTGGTGGCTCCATGCAGAGTGGTGGCTCCATGCAGAGTGGTGGCTCCATGCAGAGTGGTGGCTCCATGCAGAGTGGTGGCTCTATGCAGAGTGGTGGCTCTATGCAGAGTGGTGGCTCCATGCAGAGTGGTGGCTCTATGCAGAGTGGTGGCTCTATGCAGAGTGGTGGCTCCATGCAGAGTGGTGGCTCTATGCAGAGTGGTGGCTCTATGCAGAGTGGTGGCTCCATGCAGAGTGGTGGCTCTATGCAGAGTGGTGGCTCTATGCAGAGTGGTGGCTCCATGCAGAGTGGTGGCTCCATGCAGAGTGGTGGCTCCATGCAGAGGGGAAAGGAAAGTGAATAGGATGAAAGAGCTTAGTGAAAGCTACAGACTTTCATAAATGGGTGCTTGTTGTAAAATAGAAGGATTGAAATAGTATGACAAGATCACTGATGTAAAACTACTGACAAAAAACCAGACAAGCGAAAGTCGAATTAGAGTTGAGATGAAGACACTGGAGATGGGTAGGACACACACTGTGGAAACCTGCTGGTAGCATTACTAGGCAGTCCTTGTTCTGCAATCCCCAGGTTAAGAGAGGTAGTAGAAAAGCAAAGAACACACGGAGAAGAGAACTAGAAAAGATTTGAAGGGGGATGAAAAGAGATGCAAAGACCTTGAGCTGATGGCATGGGACAGGAAGACTTGGCATGTATGTTAAAGGCCTATGCTCCTTGGGGAGCTGAAGGGTGATGAATGAATGATGAAAGAAACAGCTTAAGGATCTGAAGATGAAATAAAACTGGAGAGACATAAGCAGTAATAGAAAATAAGCAAGGATTATTTACATGATAATTAACTCATGGATAAGGAAGAAATACTGAGGGCAATTCATGTTCATCCATTAGAGAATGACACTGCAATCGATGAATCATCAAGGCTAAGATTGCTGGAATTTGGCATCAAACGTAAGACCAGCAGGGATGGACGTATGAGAGGACGCATCCACCATGTACATAACCATTGTGCAACAGGAACAATTAGCATTCATACCCTTCGACATTTGCTGGGGGAGACTGAGCACCTATGGGTTTGTCCAGAGTGCAATTACGTCAATTCTGATTAACGTTAACATTAACGTTAACGTTGACATTAACATTAACATTGAAATCACTGAAAAACAGCAAGAAGATGATGAAGAAAAAAGATTACTTCAAGTTTGTATCATTCTGGCATGCATGCAATTACCATGACAAGCTGTGCAATGGTTTCTATTGAATTCTTCTGTACATCTGGATCATTGGAACTCAGCATTTTGATCAATGGCTCCACACCATTAGCCTCAAAAATTGCTACTTTGCTGGAGAATTCTGTGGCCATGAGTGACAAAGTTAGGGCTGAAAACTCGTGGATTATTGCATCATCTGGTGAAAGGAAATAATAAACTGCCAAGTCCTATAATAAACAGTGCAAAAAATATTAATTGCTGAGTCTCCTGGAAGCAAAATAATATTCATTACTGAGTCACCTGTACAAATCAAACATTCATTACTATACCTTGTGGGGAGATAATGGAGGATACTGAATCATATAGGACATAATTATTTTTATACTATACTGCAAAAGTCAGATCTTTATACCCCTCAAAAATAGAAAACAAAAAAAAAAAAGCTATAAGATTATGAAACTGAGGCTGTTGTGCCACCAGTACAATTGTCAGTCAATATATCCTTAAAATAATATTCTATAAAACAGTTTATAATCATTATTTTTAATGTAACAGGTAAAGGTAATCCCATAGCAGATACTGCTGTAGGGGAGTGACGTGTTAGAGATGTCACCAACATCGAGAGGTAGGGTGATCAGTTCCCTTCATCGCTGCTTTTTCCTTCCCAAACTCAAAGAGCAGAGTTGGGTACCCATTTACAGCTGGCTAGACTGGAACGTGTTGGTACTGAGATTCAAACCAGGCCCCTTTGCTACGAGAGACCAGCGCTCTAATCACTCTGCCAATTGGACACTCATTTTTTAATGTATGTATGTTTAAAAGTAGGACTGGGATCTAAAGTAAACTTAAACGCTTAGATACTGTTTACCTTCTGCTTGAAGCATTGCAACAATTGATGGAATCGCCTCTGGTCTCTTCCTCATTACTTTGCGCACATCCGCTGCAGTTAAATAAGGAAATATACATTTTTTAAAACACACACAAACACACACAAACACACACAAACACACACAAAGTATTTAACTGTTTGCGTCAACTGGTCTGTCCAGTGATCCTGGTTTTTTAAATACAAACATTATTTGTTGGAGAATAATACTTAATCAGTTTTTTTGTTTCACTAATATTGTCATGCTGCAATTTTAACACTCAGCAAGTGGGTATTGCCCTTGTAGTTCCCAGGGATCTATGATCAGACAAAGAAAGACAATGACTACTCATGTCATATGTAAAGTGTCTAATATAAGGTTGTGAATGAGGCTGGAAACCTCATCATGTAAAACAAATTGGTACAGAACAACTGAAGCAGGAGCACGTGAATGCTTGGTAGGTTTCCTGCGAGGGGATGAGCTACAGTGGTGGCTTCATGCTCCATAAGGAGCAAAAAGTCACATGATCATGAAGGTTTTATTAAAATTAATACTTCCTTTCTCTAAGTCACATGACTAAGCCAGCAGGAAACAGACCCATTCATTCAACACCCTTCATGTCATTCTACAGCATAGCCTTTCAATAAATTCATGTCAAGCCTTCCAAACCTAAGCCACCTCTTGTGAGGTCCCCTTCGCTTTAGGGTTTTGCAAGTGTATGTTGTTTACATTCAATGTTCACTTAGAGTTAACGTCCAGGGTTCAGGGTTCATTCTTTACGTGCCTACAAACAAGTATTAGTTTTCTTTCGTTCATACAAGGGGCTTGACATAAGTCTTGGGCCTGACCATGAAGGACATGTCACAGAGAGCTGAAATTTTGTATAGTGTTTATTCCTTTTCAATATATCCACCATCTGAATTGACACACTTCTGCCATCTCTGCTTGACCTTGAAAAGACCTTGGGAGTAAAACACCCTATTTTTCAAACTAAACCAGTCATCACATGCCAGTATAACTTCTTCATCGCTGTCAAAATGATTTCCTTTTAGCTGTTTTTTTAAGATTTGGGAATAGAAAAAAGTCTGATGGAGCCAAATCTGGAGAATATGGTGGGTGTGGAAGAATTTCAATATTCAAATCGTTGGCTGCTAGCTGCACAAGCCGTGCTTTGTGAGAGGGCGCGTTGTCTTGAAGCAAAGGAAGATTTTGAGTGCGCGTTATCCCTCGTTTCCTGGTCACAACCTTTCTTAGTTTGGTGAGAAGATCTGCATAGTACTGTCCATTAACTGTGTTGCCACGAGGCAGATAATCTTTCAACAGGACACCTTTGGCGTCCCAAAAAACAGTCAGCATCACTTTTCCTGCAGATTTCTGCGCTCTCGGCTTGACAGGTGTTGGGGAGCCCGGAGTTTTCCATTGCATGCTGGCAATTTTGGATTCGGGGTCATAATGGTGTACCCAAGTCTCATCTACTGTCACCATGGTCTCCAAAAAGTTTTTCGACTGACACTTTTTGAGCAACTGTTGACAGCAATTTACCCTCGTTTGCTTCTGTTTACGTGTCAACAGTCGTGGAACCCAGCGTGCACACACTTTTCTCATGTTCAGTCTTTTGTGTAAAATTCTATAAACTGTTCTTTCATTCAGTTTTACTCTACTAGCTATCTCCACAATTGTCATTTTTCGATCCTGGTCAATGATTTTCTTCACTCTTGTTGCATTTTCATTGTTGCACTCTGAAGCTGGTCTACCAGATCTTGGCAGATCAGCAACATTTGAGCGGCCGCACTTAAACTGTTGACACCAGTGTTTTACCTAAGTATATGAAGGACAAGAATCACGAAACACTGGTTCCATCTCCCTGTGTATTTCTGTAGGTGTTTTTCCCTGAAACATCAGAAATTTTATCACAGCTCTGGCCTCCTTCTTTTCCATTGTTTTGTCAAATCTTTGGAGCAGCAGATCCGGTCAATAGGGTACATTGCGCCATAGCGGGAAAACCCATTGAAGAAACAAACGCGTACTTCACACATTCAGTTCAAATATGATGAACTTTAAATGTGCCGAGTTTCATCTTCCTCCTGTGACTCCTTCATGGTCAGGCCCAAGACTTATGTCAAGCCCTTGTGCATCTCTTTCTTTAAGAAAGTAATAACTACCGAGTGATGGTTCATAAACTTTAATAAACATTAATAACCTCACAATAGAACCCATCGATGTGATCAGGCAAATAATGCATAATTAGTTACAATACTGCAACATATAATATAATATGTAATAACACCATATTCCCAATATACCTCAATGGGCGTGTAACGGGATCCTTTACCTTAAATTACTGCACACTCAGGCTTTTACACTGCCTGTGATCTTGAATATCTTCACCACATACACAAAAGAGATTTATATCATCCTCTCAATAATGAAATGTGAAATTAACCTGTCCACAATATGTGTTAAAGGTGCATACTCGCACGATAAGAAACTTTGTACATATCAATATATTTTGTGGACATCCACACACATTGTACACATCCTCCGAGCCCACAAGCCAGTTCTGACCCCTTTCTATCTGCACACCCCCACTTGTCCACCTCTCATTTTTCCTGCCTATGCCTCGATAAAAACCCCCTCTGTGCTGTTAGCAAAACTGTCACACTGCCAGTCTCACCACGTGACATAGAGGGTGTAGTAGATTGGTGTAGCGATGCGGTGCTCACACGGCATTCAAACTAACTGCATTTTCAGCATCGCAAAGTAACTCCCAACACCACCCGTTCCAAGTCTACCATTGTCTTCTATATCCCTTTCATGGCTGTCTGAATTCCATTTTCACATGTTTTTTTGTTAGGTTTCTCTACTTCTCTTACCTGAGGATTCCAGAAAAGGCACTGACTTGTTATGATATCAACTGGCTTCCTCAAGCGTGTGTCCTATCCAATGCCAGCATCTTCCTCTCACCTCTTTTCCCACTGGCACTTGTCTGGTTGTTGCAATAAGTTCCACAATGGTGTTTTTGTTACACCATTTCAGTACTTCTTTTGTACGCAAGTACCTATCTTTAAAAATGTAATTTCTTGGTTCTTATTTTTCTCATTCTCAGTGCTTTAACCCTTATGATAGGATATCCTTGTCATTTGAGTTAAAGATTCTTATTTGTTTGTGCTGGACTTGATTTCTATTTCCCAATGCAATGAAAGCTCCTCTTGCCTGTGTATTCTTATTTTAAAATCACTGTCTGTTCCTTCAACATTGTCTATATTGCTGCAATGAAGATGGTCCTCAAAACCAAACCAAACCTGTTTTTCAAGTACCAACGAGCTACCATTTACTGCATTTATCCTCATAATCTTGTCTTTTCTATGTACGAGGGGCGGTCGAAAAGTTTTGCACTTTACTAAGAAAGCGTTAAGACAGGCGGGATTGTCGTGTATCATTGTAAAGACACACTATTGGTTTACATTTCCCGCGTGTGAAAGAGAAATTGGCGGGAAACTGGTTCAGTTATGTATGAAGCGGTGTCATGGACAAAACGGAGGCTCGTTGCGTAATCAAATTCCTGCACCTGCAGGGCAAATCCGCAAAGCAAATTCATGATGAGATGTTTTCCGTTTATAAGGATGTCTGCCCTTCGTATGAAATCATGCCCCATCCACCATACTCACCGGACTTGGCACCGAGTGACTTCTTCTTTCGTGGACGTCGTGTTTCTAACGACCAGGACTTGATTACTGAACTGGAGACGTGGTTCCGGGCCCAGACGGGGGTGTTCTACAATCAGGGCATCAGGAAGGTGAAGAAAAAATGGGAGAAGTGCATTGCCTTGAGGGGTGAATACATAGAGAAGGACTAAAGTTCACACCAATTTTCAGGTACGTGCCTTGACTCCTTCATACTAAAGTGCAAAACTTTTCGACCGCCCCTCGTATATTTCACCTGCTGTACCTCATCTTCTTCTTCTTTGAGCCTTAGCCGCCGACCATCAAAACAGTCAGTGGCCATCACACCTAGTGGCGTCTTGTAGGGCAACAACAAATTGATTCCACTTTGCTCGGTCGGTGGCCATCCTTCGTACAGTGCCCCAACTCTGGTTCATTCTTTGCATCTCAGCCTCCACAGTCCTCCGCCAGGTTGTTTTTTGGTCGGCCTCTCTTTCGTTTTCCTTCAGGGGTCCAAAGCATAGCTGTTCTTGTGATGGCATCGGGGTCTCTTCTGAGGACATGGCCAACCCAGCTCCAGCGTCTGCCAGCTATGATGGTGTGCATGTCCTCTTGCTTGCTCCAAGTAAGCAGATCTTGGTTGGTGATGGTATTCAGCCAAAAGATTCGGTGAATTTTTCTTAGGCATGTTGTGTGAAAAGAGGACAATTTCGACATTTCCTTCTCTGTAACTCTCCAGCATTCTGCACCATAGAGAAGCATAGAAAGCACACAGCTCTGATATAATCTTAATTTTGTGCTTGTGCTGTATTGAGAGGACTTCCAGATGTTGTTTAGGCTAAAAAAGGCTGTTCTTGCCTTATTCATTCTGATGTTGATGTCTTTGCCTGCCCCGCCGTCTGGTGTTACTATGCATCCTAGGTATGTGAAGGTGTCTGTCTGTACCAGTTGCTGATTCCTTATTGATATGGGCTCAGGGTTGCTCACATTGAGCGTCATGACCTCAGATTTCCTTAAATTGATGTTCAAGCCCACCTGCTGGCTAAACTTATTAAGTCTGTCCCTTTATTCCTGGATGTGTTGATGTGAATGTGCTAGTAGTGCAATGTCATCTGCATATTCCAGATCTTCTAATGTAGAAAATGTAGTCCATCTTATTCCTCTTGGACTGCCCTCTGTTGTCTGTCTCATCACCCAGTCTATGACTGTTAAAAATAGAGTGGTTGATAAGGGGCATCCCTGTCGTACTCCTGTCTTCACCTCAAAGGTTAGGTTGCTTTGCCCAACACTACACGTAAAGTTGGCATAGAGGCTTTTTATGATTGGCTGTACCTCATCAAGTACTCTCATTCTGTCTTGCATCTGGTTATGGAACAGATGAGACAGGTCAGGGCTAAATCTACTTAGTCAAGCCAACTTGGCGGCTGTCGTGGTTGAGTTGGAGTGTAGAGTATTTGTCGAGTTGGACAACTGTAGTGAAATCGACAAGGGATAGTGGACTGACAGAGTTATAGATTACACTTTAGATAAGGTGTAAATAGGAGATGGACTTGAGACAACCTGGAAGAGGATTTATTCAAATGATCTCTCTCTCCAGGCCTCAACTCACTTTTACTGTCTAAGCATCTCCTGCTCTCACTCTTTTCTCTTATCAAACATAGAGATTCTAGTAAAGAGCTAAAAATACAAATATGGATGGAAAGGTCGTGAACAGCGTATTAATAAAGGTGTAAACTTTATTAAAGAAGAAAAAGCATGGAATTAATGCATATCATCACAACAACATAAAATTACATCAATAATCATCAATAACCAAAATATGCAAAATACACCAACAACCACACACACACCACCATTCATAAAACCTGTAGAACACAGAGAGATGAAATAACTGAGTGTCAGTCCGTCCGCTTTCGGGACCATATGAAATAGCTCCAGTAAGTGGTTTTTTCGTACATATCCTCCATGGGTGATGGAATTAACCTGAATAAAATCACTGTATAGGCGCTATCATTGGTGATTCCTCCCTAATTGCGCGAGGTGGTCTGGAAGACTCTATTTATCTCCTGCTGATCGAATAAACAAACTGAACGACAGCCTGTCCATAGATGGCTGCTCATACGTGCGAGGTTTTAAGTATCCAGAAAATACACCAGAAGAAGTCACTTGAGGACAAAAAAAGTCCCAGGCGCGCTTATCCGGTGCAAGGCTCCGCTTGGCTGTAAATCCTGTTTAAACTGGTTTGGCTGTGGTTTGCTGAGTGCCCCGTTTAGGCACAAAAAAGGCGGGTGATATGGAATTCTGCTATAGGCATGCTGGGCAGTTTTGATATTCTGGAAGCCGCAATGCTCTGGCTGGTAATCCAATAGGCGAGTAGAGAACTACTACTGCGTTTGGCGATTCCAGATTTTGCGTTGGCTCCGTTGCACTGCGTGAGCTTAACTTGGCGTTGACAAAAAAAGGGGTTTTGATTCAGGAACGGGGTTGACGATTCGTTGCTAGATGTATACAGAAACCCTCTAGATCGAAGAGTATATGACTTTCTTCGCCTGACTGAAGTCTGCTCTAGCGATTCGGTCTCCCTGAAACTGAGACCCAAAAGAGACACCCTTTTACTTCAAGCAAATAATAAATCACACTAACTTTATACAGAAAGTTTCGCTCCACTATGGGATTAAATTTATTGTAGTTATTGCTATGATAGTTTAGGGCTGTCTTTAACCATGTCTCCTGTTCCTTAAAAATATCAATTATCAACACGCGCCCGCATAGGCTTAATATCTTTTGCACCCCCAGGTACCTGTCAGTAAATGTTCTGACATCAAAAATCTACTCCTCTTCTCCCAATCTCAACATACAGGAAACCTAACCTGTAGTTACAGTTAAATGAATATGCTTATTCATCTTACAACATTAAATGAATTTACATAAACAGATTACAGCATTTGACATTACACAAATAAATCGTATGTCCCCTTTTGGGGAAACAAAATATTAATATCCCACAAAATGAGTACAAAGAAAATGCAATGTTCTTGCTATAATAATACAGTTGTGGCTAAATCATAAGATATAATTATATCTATGCCTGGTGACTGCTTTCTGTGAAAGTTATGGACTAGTGCCTAGCCACACAAGTAAGCATAAAATGATCCTCCCTTGCCACTAGAAGTATCTATCAAAAAGGAATAAGTGACTATCTCCTATAATCCAGAGTTATTACCTGCATCTCACTATTCAGTTTCTAAGTGCACCATCCACACCTGACATTATCTTACAGAAATGACAGTTAATTTTGCTGACTCTTAACCCAATGGTAAGCATTCGTGGACTGATTCTACGCCTAATATCTGTTATTGTAAGTTTAACATTTAACCCATGATAAACCGTAACAGTTTAAGCACCACTTAATAGGCCGTAGACAGCGCTACCTTATCACTGAATAAATTACTAGGAGAAGTCCTCAGAAATAAATTCACTTCCCTAACAGATATATATAAAAGCTAACATGAATCTAATATTATAATTATAAGATATGTCAACTCACCCCGAAAAATGACTAGAACATAGGCAAACACATTCTAGTACTGTGTTTAAGTTTGCCTTATCCCATGATGGTCATCTACGGGCCAGGAAAATTTACGAATGTCTTTGTCTATTAAAACCAGTCTACTCTTATAGATCACAAGGGACGCTCCCCCCGGACACCTGGCGTGCGTATTTCTACAGAAGTTCGGCGAAAGACGTAATCTAGAGTAAGACAAAAGAAATCGTGCGAAAGTTCCCCAGGTAGAGAAATGCATAACATTATGCTCTATCTTGTCTAAGGGGCGAAAACCCAAAGACTGACCGCGGGTTGTTATCTTCCCCTGAAACAGATCACACTCGTTACCCAGGCCTCAAAGGGTACCAGCCGCTCGTCATCAAACGTTTTAAAGCGACCAGAGAAATTCCCCTGTTGGGACCACAGAGGGTACCCGCCGCTAACGAACCGTTTCTTTCACAGAAACCGTCTTTGGCTCGTTCTAACACTTAAAGCGGACCCGAGAAATGTTTCTCTGGTCGAACAGGTGCGTTTAGATAACATTACGTCTAGCGTTAGCTGACCGCAGCTGGCCAGCGTAAACAACCTCGGGTGGGGTTTGAGAGGGTGAGAAAGTTTGGCCACAAAGGTAGAAAAGGAAAGAAAAAGAAATTACAAAATGTCCAGGAAAACAGAACATTTAAAGGAGTAATCAAATTATGGACAAGATGGTAAAATAAATTATCTTTCACGTGACAGCGGCAATAGAGACAAAGTTGGAGTGACAGACAATGATATCAAGATAAGAATACAAAAAGCAATAGGAGCTTTCACTGCATTGGGAAATGTGGAGATCAAGAGAAATCAAGTCCAACATGAAAAAAAGAATCTTCAACTCAAATGTCAAGTCAATCCTATTGTATGGCTCTGAAACATGGAGAACAACAAAAACAACAACCAAAAAGCTCCTGACATTCATAAATGGGTGCTGGCGTAGAATAGATGGATCAAAAAGGTGTGGTTTGGTTTGGTTTGGTTTTAAGGACCATCTTCATTGCACACAGACTACTCCATCAGTGCTCCGATCTCCTCCCTTAGATCACATGAGGAGGATTTCAGCACAGTGCACAAACTCCATAGCACCAGCAAGAATCCCAATGTGTGTATACAGGAATCACACATTCTATAAATATTATTGTTGTGGGTAGGGTATGAAAAGGTATGACAAAGTCACAAATGTGGAACTAATGACAAGAACCAGACAAGATTCAGTGGAACAAGAAATGAGAAGAAGACACTAGAAATGGATAGGACACACTCTGTGGAAACCTTTTGGGAGCATTTCTAGACAGTCCTTGTTCTGGAATCCCCAGGGACAGAGAGGCAGCGATAGACCCAAAAAACACATGGAGAAGAGAACTGGAGACAGAAGTGACAAATAATGAGAAAGACATGCAAAGAACTTGAGCTGATGGAACGTGACAGGAAGACTTGGCGTGTGTTTGTTGAAGGCCTATTGTTCCTTGTAGTGTTAGAGGGTATTGATTGATTGAAGCCGATTAGTCTATACAATTCCATTTCTATTGGTTGATGTAATTTAAAAAGTCCATACTATAGCCAGTAAAAGTAGAAATTAAATACAAGCAGATAATTGTTAATATTTAAAAACAAATAGATAAACTTTAAAATATGCAGAGACATACTTACGGTGTGCACACATGACACCTATTACCATGATAGCATGACGTCTGACAGTTTTGTCATCACTGTTAATCAGACCTAGCAGTGGATCAAGTCCACCTAGTTCAAGCAGGATCCTTTTATTAGCATCACCTGAAGTTAAAATTTAAATAGACATTCAACAGCTGTACCAGAATGAATGCCCCATTGTTAATTAACTAAGGTTTTCCATATCATACATTACAAATTTGTCTCTAATAATTGCAGACATTAACTGTCTCAGTTGTGCCAAATTTAAAGGCCAAATCATCAAAAGTTCCTGGCCTAGAAAACATAAGATTTTGAAATGTTAAATTTTGTAACCAGGGCTGTGGAGTTGGAGTTATCGTTTTTTATAGAAGTTGGTAAAAAATGTCCCGACTCTGAATTTTACAAAGCTTAAGCCAACGCAGATTCACTTTTGATCCAAGCAAAAAGCGGCACAGTGTGGTGGTGGTGGGGGAGGAGGAGGAGGAGGAGGGAGGGGGGGAAAGATGCTTTAAAAAATTGTGAAGTTTTTTAAATAGCGAGTTAAAAACAAAAAAGTATTCTGCTGTATAAATTGAAAAGGGCTAAAGTTTTGAAAATCCTGCTCTATCATTACATCAAGATGTGCCACACTTCCCTTGACTTCTGAGGGCAGCCAATCACAGATGGGATGATTGAATATGATGCTGTCAAACCATATACATATTGCTTTCCAAATGGTGCGACATCTGCACTGACTCTGTAGATCTGCTAATAACAAGCCCATTTATCTATTTGATAAAGCAACATGAAAAAGACTGACTTATAGTTTCTTTTTCTTCAGATGCTGAACAAGGTAGAATGTCTGAATATTGACCTTTTCAAGCTGTCACGTTGTTCGAGGTACAGAGATTATTTTACTAATTAAGTAGAGAAAGGTATAGTTCACTCAGCCCAGTACTTAGTTTAGTAAGATTTATTATAGTGCACACTGGTTTAATGATATGTTCGTGCAATTCATTCATTTAACTGCTGGAAAAAGTAAGGATCATAGATAAATTTTGTAAATTAAATATATTGAAATTTAAAATACAGTGGAGTCCTCTTGTAACAAAACTGACTGTGCCAGCTTCCCTTTTTTGTAATAAATACATTTGAAAAAATAAATCTAAATTATTGCTAATACCGGTACACATGAATTAACATGGAACATAATTTATATACGATATAGGTTCTGTCTCAATAACTATTGCAAGCATCAAGCAACCTTCAAAAAGGGAATCAGGTAGTGCATGGTGTGAAGAGTAAGGAGTGCGCGGGTGGGGGAGGGGTCGGGGGGGGAGGGGTAATAATAAAACTTCCACTACTTATTTTAGGCCACACTGTGAAAACACATGTGACATGAGATGACTCATGTGACGTGAGATGACTCATGTGATGTGAGATGACTCATGTGATGTGAGATGACTCATGTGACGTGAGATAATTCATGTGTATGCTACATGCCCTGTCTTCTTTATCCCTGTCATATATGCCTCTAGTTCTCTTCTGTAAATGATCCTTTTTTTAAAGTGCCAATCCAATTCAAATAAAAATTATCATATTTTTAAATAGTTTTGCGTTATTGTTTTGTATTTTTTATGAATGAACGAATAGTTAAAAATGTAATCTACGAAAGCCATGTATTCATTCATTCACACATTCTATACTTATACATACAAGTGTATAATTTTATGCCATGTGACTAGTAAAAGAACTATAGTCGGAGTCAGGACTTGCAGTCGGACTTCTAAAATTTCTGGAGTCAGAGCTGCAAAATTTTTTGACTGACCCCACAACCCTGGTTATAACAATGTTTCATAACTTTTCTAATTACAAAACGCTCCAAATGAAATTGAACTGTTCTTTCTGATCAGTATAATATTTTTTTTTTTGTATGGTGACTGATAAGGGTGGATTTAACTGGAATGATAAGCCAAAGGGTCTGACCACCAAAAGTGGATTTAGGCTGACGACAAATCACCACCCCTATCGACACCTGGTATAAAAGTGCAAGATGTAGGTGTCTTCTCTGGTTTATAGTGTTGCTGTGTATGTTGCAGTAGAATAGTTCACAGGGTACAACACAGGCAACATGATGTGTAGAGTCATGAAAATGGTAACTTCGCTTTATGTTTTATACCATTTATTGCACGCCACAAAACAGTCATGATATTTTGTCATCACCAACATAGTTTAACGAATGCAGCATTCAAAATCATATTAGCTGATAGTCATGTAGGATTCAATACTCAATAGTTCTATTGTAAACAGATAGCTTCTGTATATTTGATATCATAAAGTTCTGGTTCATGAAGCTGTATAAATAATATATATAACTTCTGCAACAGTGTCAGCTGCAGATCATCAATGTTCATAGACAATAATAAATGCTCCCTTCCTGATGCTAGCAGATCAGATGTGTACAATAAGTCCGTTTACTGTCTGCACGTGAATAGCATACATGGAATACAGGTCAAACCGACCCTTATAACCTTCCTAAGTCTAACCATCTGACTTGGACGTGATCTCTGATATAACGAATCCTGAAACACAGACAATAGTCTTGTTGGTCTAGAGCGACCCATATATATATAACTAGTTCAGGTATAAAGATACCGGTGGCGAAAATCCTAGTCAAAGTACCTCTCCATTTTGAATCACACAGGCGAGCAAGGAGCCACAAAATGACGAACTTCTAGATGATAGCATAAAGTTCAATACAAGAGGAATTACCTTTCTTCGGAAATCAACCACGAACATATGCCTCCAGGCAGGCTTGAATAATACTGGGAAATAGTCTAGTTAGCTAACTACCTCACAAAGACAATGTATTTCCCTCAGAAAATCACAAGACGCACATTGCGTCCGCTCGCTGCTCAGACCATTTCTAAACTCCCGAGCTGGGCGGAACACACCAAACGAACTACCAGTTTTGACATGCGCAGAACTCCAATATCTGAGTCGCCGCTCACATAAGACGATTCTAAGAACATTCGAGATAAAAGTCTTACACAGTCGCGCCTTTTATGGTCATGAACAGAAGCGTTAAGACAGGTTTCAGACATCTACAACAGTTGACTGATACTACCAAATAAGGAGATATGGTCACGCTTCGTTCAAGAAATTATAGACCGAACGTGTCTCTATACAAGAGAAGGCAAACTCATAAAAAAATTGTAGTCTCGATATCTCGGGTTATGTCCCTTTGACTGTAAAAAAACATAATACACCTTTCAGTCAAAAAAATGATCATACATACGAAAAATGATCATACAAAGACTTTGGAAAAAGTAATTATTTGTGCGTAACATTACCGCACCCTCCCGGGAAAAAAAAATGAAACTTTTTTTTTTAAATCCTGGAGCCGGAAAAATCTAGGCTCCTAACGCACGTATGATGCGCGGATATATACCTAACAAACTAGCTCAACGCATGGAGCGAAACTGAGATCATATCTCAGGTCCTTAGAGAAAAAATTTATCTAAGTATTCGCGTATATATTCCAGGAAGGTGCCACCAACACACGCCACAATGATGGCAACATCATAATAAAAGTCAAATTACTCTCATACCAATATATGAAATTAAATATATCATTATGATATCATACAATGTGTTGTGCAAATAGCGGTGTAATATACTAATATACCGCACTATATTATTACATTATATAATGCATCAGTAATTAATAACTAATACAATGTTATTCTTCGTTGACATAAAACAATCAATAGAAGAAGATGTGGACATCATCCGCTCCCAATCTAGGACAGGACTTGATATCCTCAATGTTCCACAATGGACATAATCTCGCAGACTTCACTGATGTGCTGCGAAAATATCAATAACACAAATCTTAAAGACAACTGGTAAATCTCTTAATACAATTATGCAAATATATTATCTAAATGTGGCCGAGTGATCTTTTGGCCCGTATATCACTAACTAAGCCTTCTTAGATAATTACATGGTACAATGTTATAAATTCCCCCCAAAAAAGTGAGAAAAAAATCTACTAACATGTCATTATAATATTGGACTGTATATCAGGAAATATATATATATGACAGAAGAATCATGTGGAATCGTGTGGGCATCTGGACAGAATGTCTGCCATCACATTATCCGAACCACGGATAGCTCGAACCGAGAAATGAAATGGTTGAAGAGCTATGGCATAACGAGTGGACCTCGAGCTCTTCACGTTTTTGCTCTGAATAGCAGTAAGCGCTTTCTGGTCGGTTTCCACAATGAAGTGTGCGCCTAGAAGAAATCTTTGTAACTTCAGAATAGACCATACCATAGCCAATAACTCACGGTCTAAAACCGAGTAATTCTTTTCTGCAGCATTTAATTTCCTAGAGATATACATCACCGGATGCAGAGTATCAGAATACTCCTGCATTAGTGCTGCCCCAATCCCAGTTGACGAGGCGTCACTTCGAAGAACAAAAGTCTTCTCAATAGTAGGTAACCTAAGAATAGGTGGAGATGAAAATAGGGCTTTAACCTGGTCCAATGAGGATTGACATTCTTTAGACCAGTGGATCAGATTAGGCGACCCTTTTTTCAATAAAGTAGAAAACGGTGCCATAATGGAGGACAGATTCGGAATGAATCGTCCGTAGAATTGGATCAAACCTAATAGACTCCGTACTTGTTTCTTTGTCTTAGGGACCGAAATGTTAAGTATTTTTGAAACATTGTGGTCCTCTGTCTTTAAAAGACCATGACCAACACGATGACCTAGGAAAGAAATCTCGCTAAATCCTATAAAGGCTTTAGAGGGTTTTGCAGTCAAGTTATACTCGCGAAGAGTAGACAGTAATTCGTATAAACCCAAATAGTGATCTTCCCAGGAATCACTGAATAGACAGATATCATCTAAGTATGCTATGACATCTGTACGATATGCGAGAATTTGCCGCATCATGCGTACGAATGTAGCAGGGGCGTTCATAAGACCGAAAGGCATGAAATTCCATTGGAATAAACCCCTAGGTGTAGAAAAAAGCTGTAAAAGGTTTGGCACGTTCAGTTAGCGGAACTTGCCAATAACCTTTAGACAAATCTAGTTTGGTAAAGAATCTAGAATTAGCAAGTTTATTGAGTAGCTCTTCTAATGAAGGCATAGGTTCAGCGTCGAACTTCGTAACTTGGTTCAATTTGCGATAATCTACGCAAATGCGAATGTTATTATCCTTCTTTCGAACAATAACCATAGACGAAGAGTATGCTGAAGTGGATGGTTCAATGATTTCCAAACGTATCATTTCATCCAATTCTTTTTCGACTTGAGACTGGAAATGGATAGGTATTGGATAAGGTCTGACTCTGATAGGATTATGATCAGTTAGCACAATGTCATGTTCAATGACATGTGTGTGTCCCGGGATGTCTGTAAGAACATCCTGAAATGTTTGCAACATCGAAGAAACTTGTCGATGTTCCTCAGCGGAAAGATTTGGAGAAACGGTCACGTTTTTCAAAGATTCCGTAGAATAAAGTGGGACCATAGAAAGAGGAAGATTGACATCAGAAAAAGTAGTTTCCTCATCCTGTATAACTGACAGAGATGAGTACTGACCATGAGGTGCTTGAGAATTGTCCGCTGCCTGGAAAATAGGCTGCAAATAGTCAGGTCTTTCATAAAATTCCGTGAGCATATTTATGTGGAAAGTTTTATGCTTTCCATCAATATCGACAACATAGTCGACATCAGAAATTTTGGAGACTATTGCATATGGACCTTTCCATGCAATTAGAAGTCTGTTCTCCCTTGAAGGAAGTAGAACGAGAGCTTTGTCACCTGGACAAAGTTGTCGTAGACATCTATTTTTATTTGCAAACTGCCTTGCCTTTTCTTTAGCAAATTCGGATGAAGAAGTTGCTAGTTTGCATGCCTCGATGATCTTTTGCCTAAGAGCAATGACGTACTCATAAGAAGATTGAGTTTCATCGCTAATATTATCGGCAGTGATTAGATCGTGAAGTAAAGACATAGGGCCGCGCGGTTGTGCGCCAAAGACAAGTTCAAAAGGGGAAAACCCTGTATGTTCATTGGGGACCTCTCTATACGCAAAGAGAGCCGCGGGTAAGACCCTGTCCCAATCCTGAGGATGATCCTCAGTTATCTTACCAAGTAAAGTTTTCAGAGTCCTATTTAAACGTTCGACTAACCCATTAGACATTGGGTGATAGATACTGCTGAGAGACCTTTTAATATGTAGCATAGACATTACCTGTGACATAGTGTCTGATATAAGTTGAGTGCCATGGTCTGACAATATTTCTCCGGGAAAACCCAAGCGAGAAAATATCAGCCAAAGAGCGTCTGTGATATCAGCAGTTGAGATGCTCTTGAGAGGTATTGCCTCTGGCCAACGTGTGCACATATCGACACATGTAAGAATAAATTGATGTCCTCTAGCTGACTTAATTCTAAAAGGACCGATAATATCTATTGCCATTTTTTGAAAAGGGCGAATAGGAATGTCAGCAGCCTGGATAGGTGCAGCATGTCGTGGTCCTTTAGATTTGACCTCCTGACATACTTTGCAAGAGCGACAGTAAATTCGTATGTCCTTGCTCACAAATGGCCAAAAGAAAGCCGCAAGAACCCTCGACTTTGTACGGGAAAAAACCCATATGTCCAGCACATTGCGAGTCATGAGCATGTTGCAATATTTGCAATCTCATGCTCTTGGGCACAAGAATTTGTGAATGAGTGGACGTAGTCGAGTCTTGTACCATACGTACAAGTACGCCGTTCTTCATAGAAATCCAAGATTTTCTATTAGTATTCTGATTAGGATCACCTTTTTTTGCTAGAATGAAGAATTTTTGTAAAGACGGATCTTCTTCTTGCAATTTGATAAATGAGTCACGTGTAATAGTCAAGTGACTATCTTGGTCATTTACTTCATCATTATTAGTTAATGAAGTTTGAGGTGGATCCAGAGCATGTGCTCTTGTGACCACCGCATTGGTAGCTTCAATGTTTTGCTCTTCCCAAACAGCAATCTGCTGTGGGGTACATTCCCTAACTCTGTGAATACGACCAATAATAAGGTCCGCAATAGGATTTGGAAGTAGACACGCGTGGACCTCTCCCGTGAAGAAAGGAGTAGCAATATGTATTATGGCAGTAGGATACTTTTCCAACGTGCCACCAAATGTGACACATTTGATGACCTTTCCTGTAGCACAGGATGGATCTACAAGAGATTGCCTAACACCAACAGTAGTACATCCAGAATCAAACAACACTGAGACTGGATTACTATTTACAAGCCCCTTATGTAATATAAGAGAACCTCTCCCATCATGAGCAACATTAGCAGGAAGAGCGGGCAAAGGATGACCACAGCTTAGAGTACTAACGGTCTTCGGATCAAATAAAGTACTGCATTGGATACATTTATTTGCTCTACCAAAATCAAAAGATGAGCATCCGATAGCATTATGGTCTTTATCACTATTAATCTGTTTATCTGCTCCCTGAGATTCTTGTTGAACAGAATTCGTCTGTTGATATCTTTTTCTCTTATGTTGCGATCTACCGCGACCATTATTGCCTCTGCAATTATCATTAAAGTCCCTACTGTAATTTTTATCCTGGTTTGAGTTCCAGTTTCCATAACTGTCATTACCATCTCTATGCTGTTGAGAACCTCTATTATCTTGGTATTGAGGTCTCTGCAAAAAATATTTCCCTCTATGCCGATTACCTTTGTGAAAATTTCTAAAGTTAACCGGAGTAGAATACCGTGTAGTATTAGGTTGTCTCCAGTTCTGGGAAGAAGAATCACCCTGGAATTGATTACTATGGTTCTGGGCATAATTACGGTTACTCTTTTTATTGAAATTTTGCTGGCTACCCTGAAATTTACGCATAAAATTTGGGCCATAAGGTGCTGCCGAAGCAACTGGCAGACCTTCTTTTACTTTAGAGTTGCTAATGGTTATGTGAGGATGCGCAGTAACATACTGGCTACAGTATTCTTCCATTTCTTTTATGTTTTTAGGCTTACGCTCATGAAGAAAAGAAAGAAAAGCTTCATTAACAGAAGACATGACCTTGTCTCTAAGTAGTAAATCCATAAGGGCTTCAAATGTACTTTCTGTCTTAGACAACTCAACCCATCGTAAAAAAGTAAGGTGTATGCTTGAGATGAATTCAGAGAATTCAACTCCAGTTTCTGGTAACATGTTTTTAAATTTAAGACGATATCCGTCCTCGTTAAGTTGGTTCTTCTTTAACAATGCTGCCCTTACAACCTCATAGTTGTTTTTGTCAGACACATCTACCATACTCAACAAAGTCAAAGCATCACCTCTAAGTATCTTGGACAGATGATAAACATATAATTTTTTATCTATATTATGCACCTTACATGCACTTTCAAATCTATCTAGATAAAATGTTATATCATCAATTGAGGGATTAAATGCTGGTAGATTAAGCTTGAAATCCTTAGCATTAGTCTTATCTGACACCTTATTTGCATCATTAGCATTACCAGTGTTCAATAACTTTAACTTCTCTAACTCTAAAGCTAAGAGTTTTTCTTCATGCTCCATTTTTGCTTTTCTCTCATCAGCTTCTCTTTGTAACCTTCTTTCTTCAGCCTCAGCCTGTAACTTTCTTTCTTCAGCCTGAGCCTGTAACTTTTTTTCTTCAGCCTGAGCCTGTAACTTTTTTTTCTTCAACCTCTATTTCAAGTCTCTTATTTTCAGCTTCTTTTTCAAGCCTCTTCTCCTGAGATTCTGCTTCTCTTTTTTGTTTTTCCATTTCCATTTGTAATCTTTTTTCATCTACCTGCATCTGCAGTTTTAAATTTTCAGCATCTATTCTCTTTTGTTCAGTTTGTTCTTTCATTTTCTTTTCCTCCGACTTCAATGCCTTGGCATATTGAACAGTCGCAAATTCTTCTAATTTATCACCTGTCTTCCCAAGGGCTTTACCCTGCTCAATAAGTACTCAAATGTAGACATGATGTCTAAAATGTGAGTACAGAACCTGAAATAATTAATTATCTTATTTCAATCTTAATAGCAACAAGACTTAATAAAGTGCTTGTATAATCACTATGTTTACTCCAATCTCTGTGGGAAACAAGATTTGACACCAACTTGTATTATCAAATGTATAATAATATCACAAGTCACCTCTTTATCATCAGTGCACTACACAAATCAGTGCATAACCATCAGTTATTTATCATAACTGCACTACAATAGTGCATAAAGAAAAAACCACCAGTTAGTTATGATATGTGCACTATAGACCAATAGTGCATGAGCATATATGTAACAATAGTGAAAGCTAACTATGCAAGAACTATGTAAACAATAACAAGACAATGTAAACAATAACAAAGGTCACCAACAATGTAAACAATAACAAAGATCAAAGTCAATGTAAACAATAACAAAGATCAGAGTCAATGTAAACAACAACAAAGATCAAAGTCAATGTAAACAATAACAAAGATCAAAGCAATACGAAAACATTCGCATAAGTCAAATAAATAAACAGCAAAAACTAAAAAGAAATATGCGAAGATATGACAAACAAATGACGCTACAGTGTATAGACAGCAATTTTGTAAAGAATTGAATAATAGAAAAGAGGAGACCTACAAATACAAACAAATGAAATCGAAACTAAAAAACAGAAAGAGAGAGAAAAAAAATATATATATACAAAAAACGAAAATAAAGCACAACTCGTCACAACTAAACAGATATAGCAACGATTGTCGCTAGCAAATTTCACAGTAGGAAATTCGCACAGTCCCTAACAAAAACGCTAACAGTAGAACCTCTGTGACGTGGTATCTTCTACTGAAAGACACCGCCCAACCGAAAAACCCGCTGAAATATAAACATATAAATATTCAAATACAAATAACATTTAAACATGTAACATGTAAACAGTGTGAAAAAATGTGAGAGACAGAAGGCTCAGTTAGAACATAAGGGCACAGTTCACAAACAAAACAGGCCACTTAACTTCTATGAATCCACAACGTCAGCACAGTTCAGAACAGGATGTGATCAGCATTCTTAGGACAATGATCCAACGTTGATCCATATCTGCTCTCATAAACTGCCACGACGACGGAAATGAGCTTCTGACAGAAAACAGCTTCTGAACTTGACCTTCTGAATTGACTTGAGCACTTGACCTTCTCAATCCGGAACAGTTGTTACGGCACTTGTCCTTCTTCCTAACAGATCAGGAAATCGATTTGCTCGGCACTTGTCCTTCTATCGTAGGAAAAACTGCCAACTTGACGAGCAACGCCGGGTATTTTGAAACAATTTCCAACTTTCAGCAACGCCGGGTACTTTCAAAATCTTTCATCAAACATTGAGGTGATGAGTTGAAACTGTAATGTTGAAAGCTTGATGATGATGTCTGGGTTTGTTGACCCCCTTGATAGCTGGTACCAGAGTAAACCAACAATTGGCCACCAAAAATGATAAGGGTGCGCCAAAATGCCAGGTACGTTAGCTCCGTTATAACATACTACAGTTCAAGGAATGTCTGCATTCAACAATATAATTAGCTGATAGTCATGTAGGGTTCAATACTCAATAGTTTCTATTGTAAACAGATAGCTTCTGTATATTCAATATCATAAAGTTCTGGTTCATGAAGCTGTATAAATAATATATATAACTTCTGCAACAGTGTCAGCTGCAGATCATCAATGTTCATAGACAATAATAAATGCTCCCTTCCTGATGCTAGCAGATCAGATGTGTACAATAAGTCCGTTTACTGTCTGCACGTGAATAGCATACATGGAATAAGGTCAAACCGACCCTTATAACCTTCCTAAGTCTAACCATCTGACTTGGACGTGATCTCTGATATAACGAATCCTGGAACACAGACAATAGTCTTGTTGGTCTAGAGCGACCCATATATATATAACTAGTTCAGGTATAAAGATACCGGTGGCGAAAATCCTAGTCAAAGTACCTCTCCATTTTGAATCACACAGGCGAGCAAGGAGCCACAAAATGACGAACTTCTAGATGATAGCATAAAGTTCAATACAAGAGGAATTACCTTTCTTCGGAAATCAACCACGAACATATGCCTCCAGGCAGGCTTGAATAATACTGGGAATAGTCTAGTTAGCTAACTAACTCACAAAGACAATGTATTTCCCTCAGAAAATCACAAGACGCACATTGCGTCCGCTCGCTGCTCAGACCATTTCTAAACTCCCGAGCTGGGCGGAACACACCAAACGAACTACCAGTTTTGACATGCGCAGAACTCCAATATCTGAGTCGCCGCTCACATAAGACGATTCTAAGAACATTCGAGATAAAAGTCTTACACAGTCGCGCCTTTTATGGTCATGAACAGAAGCGTTAAGACAGGTTTCAGACATCTACAACAGTTGACTGATACTACCAAATAAGGAGATATGGTCACGCTTCGTTCAAGAAATTATAGACCGAACGTGTCTCTATACAAGAGAAGGCAAACTCATAAAAAAATTGTAGTCTCGATATCTCGGGTTATGTCCCTTTGACTGTAAAAAACATAATACACCTTTCAGTCAAAAATGATCATACATACGAAAAATGATCATACAAAGACTTTGGAAAAAGTAATTATTTGTGCGTAACAGTGACCTCTCTCAGAACATCTACATGGCAACTTTTTAGCTCCTCGTAGAATTCTAACTGGGATTTTACTGTCCTTCAAAACATACTATTAATCATCATCATCCTTTTTTCTTTGCCCACCTTACGGATCATGGAGCCACCACTGCAGATGGTCCCCTCGCAGGAAGCCCACATCAAGCAGTCACATGATCTTGCAGCTAGGGTTTCTATGGCTGTTTGTTTTACATGATGAGATGGCCAGCCCCATGCATAACCTTATATTAGTTGTGTCATATGACGAGCCTGAGGGCGCAGTAGTCCAATTCTGTCATAATCTCTTCACAGACCCCTGGGAACTACCAGGGGGCAACGTTTTCCATGTTGCACCTCTCTTTTCCATGTTGCACCTCTCTTTTCCATGTTGCAAATTAAAATTTTTTCTCCAATAAATACAGGTATCAGCTTCTCAATTTTACTACATGGCTCTGGACGATGACAGTTTCAAACTGGAAAATAAAGGTGCACAACAACATTCATCATCATAGTTAAACACAATTCACACAAAAACATGCTGACTCAAGTATGACCTTATACTAACAGCAAGTGCCATATTACAAATTACTTATTTCAAATTCAGTATTAAAACTAGTGTAAAAGCCCGTCAAAAGATGGGAATTAAATTCAAAAGCACCCTAACAGTTCTCTAAATATTTTTGTGCACACCGTCATTTGCGCACTTTTCTTTGTCGAGTGTTACTATTTTCAGGAGAGTACATATAAGTGAAACAATACAATTAATGTCTAACTTTCAACCAAAGTTGCATCCCTTAGCGTTAGTGAAAGCAAAAGCTGGGATTTTATATATATTGATTTTAACTGTGGATTTTACCACACTGTGTGCATCTGGTACAAAAATAAAAAACTTAAAATACTGCTTTGTTCAGAAAATGAATTAACATAATATAAAATAAGAAAATGGATTTAAATTTACATCAATTACAGCAAAAATAAGTATAGTTTCTAATGCTCCATCTCAGACATAGCAGACAATATAAAAGATCTGTGTTGCAGAACTTTATGCCTCATGATTAAGCGCTTTTATTTCTGAAAGAATATCCATAATTCAGCCTGTTCTTTCAGCGAGTCAGAAGCATAATTTTTTTAAATTGTTTTTATTAATTTTTTTCAATACTACTTCATCTTTTTTTCAGCAAAACTACTTTGGCTTATCATATGTTGGTCTTCTATCAAAAGCTAACTGGTTTTTTTTGTTTCAGTCTGCAAAACAATTTATTAATTTATCTTAAGTAGTTATGGTTTCATTGTACTATCTGACCTGCACATAATTTTATACCATGACCAAAATTTGACCTCTGGCAAACTGGGGTAACCTAAAAAAAAATTACCTGGAGGACAAAAACAGTGAAACACATTTCTGTTCTTACCACATCATCAGGAGCTGGTTTGTCATCTTTCTTCACCTTTTTGACCATGATGATTTACTGAAATAGAAAAAAAAAATGAAAAAGAGGGAAAATTAAACTCCACTGCTAGTCACACCCTACAAATGATGCAAAAAATATTTCTATTTTTCTGCATTTTGGAAGGGTTTATATTCTCTTTGGGATGTTATAATTGGGTTTCTTGTTCCTTCAGCACCACAATAAAAGCATTGGTGAACCATGTAAGTTTACTGCCATGCTGCTAAAAAAAAGCACACATTTTTCATTACTGCATGTCCAGACTGGTCTAAAATGATCTGATGAGCAATGTCCTTAACTCACTAGGCGTCAAGGGTAGTAACATACACTTCCATTCACAAAGTATCACTTCTTTAACCTCTCCTCCAAGTGTTTCTTGGTCTAATTCCTCTTTCCCTGTATGTCCCAGGTCAGTCTAGGGAGCAAATTTAACTATTTAAATTACAACAGATTAGGTGTTGTATGTGTCACATAATTAAAACTTTGGTCTTGTCTCACAATTGTAATCAGAGTTAAAACTGACAACTTTCAGGTATTGCATCAGAATATCTAAGTTTCACTTCTTTTTTTTCATCAGCCAGAGCCATTAAGGTTCTTCTGGAAGCATAATCGTTCTCCAGTCCTCACTGCGTGCCTCCTTGGCACTCTCTATAGATTCAGATTTACACTTTCTGTTCATCTTGTTTGTTGCTGCCCCTAATCTATGTCTTTGAACATGGCAGCGCCATCTCAGTCTATAGCTTTTATGATGTTACCCCTTTGGCGAAGTGGGATTATTTGAATAGTTTCTAGAATTACTTATTTATTTTATGTTTATATCTACACCAGTATTATTCTTGCTAGGGCCCACATTTTATTCTTAGTATGGACTAAAAACTACAAAAAAAAATGCTTTTTCAAGTTCAGTTTTATGCCACAATCAAGAGCCTATGATACATGAAAGGCAAAAAACACCGATTGAAAACACACAAAGAAAAGACAGTTTGTTTATGAAAATAAATGTACCAAATTACAGCCACCTAGAATATAGAGAAAGATCCCTACAAGATATAAACTCAAAACAAATATTTTTCTAGCATTATGGATGAAGATAAGGGAGTTGACACGTGTTATCAAAATAAGTATACAAAAGGCTAAAGGAGCTTTCATTGCTATGAGGAAAAAAATTGGAAATCAAAGAAGATCTTAAAAATGAAGAATAAACAAAACAATGACAATCAGAAAAATACAGGCTTTCATAAATGGGTGTTTGTACAGAACAGACAGAAGAACTGAAATGGTATGATGATATCATGATGGAAAGAACCAAACACATATGAGAGGAATGAAGAGTGTGGAGGATATGCGGATAGGACTACACTGATGAAATCAGCTGAAAGCATTTTAAGGCAACAGTTTTTGTTCTGAAATAAACAGGGTAACAGAAACAGAGGGAGGTCTAAACACACATGGAAAGAGTATTGCAGACAGACAGGAAAGAAAAAAAAAGAATATGGCAAGATCTTGCATGGATGGCACAGTGTCATGAAGGTATGGTGGGAATGTGTTGAAGTCCTGTACTCCACAGGGAGCTTAATGAATGAATGGAGGAGGTAGTGAGGAAGGAAGGAAGGAGTGAAGGAAGGAAGGAAGGAAGGAAGGAAGGAAGGAAGGAAGGAAGGAAGGAAGGAAGGAAGGGAAGGAAGGGAAGGAAGGGAAGGAAGTAAGGAAAGAAGGAAGCTTTCTGCTTTTATGAATCCCCAGATAATGAGGCAATGATGCTGCACACTTTTGCCAAGAGAACTTCTTCCAGTTCCATGTGCGCACTTAGAGATTTCTTGTTATTGTTGTTTAACTAGGGCTGCTGAGCTTCGCTCTTTTGCAGCCAATACCAAGTTAAAGCCTCCTCGGTTTTATCTACACTGCTCCCTAAAGAGCTAATGAAAATAGCAGGGTCTCTAAGACCTAATACAGTGTTTACTTCATGCTCCACAGTTAGGAGCTATAAGAAGATAGGAGGAAGATATATATTGGCCTATATATATATATATATACAGAGCCAGATTAACGTAGTAGCAAAAGTAGCATATGCGCTTTTAGGCGCCAATAAATATGTACATAATTTTTTGGTCATCTTCTAATATGAGCGTTAAACCAATGATCTTGTGATTTATGCCATCTTTAGCGCCTTTTCATTTTCAAAAGAGATTGAACAATCTCACACTAATGAGCATTTTTTAAAATATAGGGCCCCTTTCTTAACATATGCTACAGGCCCCGTACTAGCTTAATCCGGCCCTGTATATATATATAAGGGCCCCTTCTAAAAACATTATTACATAATGCTATACAGTTAATTCCCCGTACTTTAGCTTAATCACACAGTTTACTGTAATATATTTTGTTTTTTATTTCTGTTATGCCTAACGCATTATCTATCTAATCATCTATCTATCCTTCTATCTAATTATCTATTGCTATAAGTTAATTCTTTCCCAATAAATTACTGTTGCACACAGTTTACTATGAATACAGTATTTTGTTTTATTTCTGTTATTGTTTTGTATCTATCTATCTATCTATCTATCTATCTATCTATCTATCTATCTATCTATCTATCTATCTATCTATCTATCTAATCTATCTTATCTATCTTATCTATCTTATCTAATCGGAGTATGACGTGTTAGCGTTGGTAGGTAGACGGGGCCCTTTCTTGTATGACCGTCGAACTGAGAAGACGTGTCCTTGTATTCTTATGCCACACAGTTATATTGTATTTAAATATGGACATGGGTCAGTCCACTGATTCTATGAAAGAGATGAACGTTTCAGGTTAGTAATTGACTAAACCTAAATTGGAAGGAATTAACATTGACTAAACCTAAATTGGAAGGAATTAAGTCCTTATTGATTATATTTTGCCAGACGCATAACCAACCATGCGTACATATAGTTATGACGTTCTGCCTATAATAATTCATTCTATTTGACAAGGACTGATTTGCAGATAAATCATATACGAAGTATGAACAGAACTTAATATGTATGTTTCTTCATGATGACCATGTGTGAACTATTTATGTATGGATTTAATGTATTAAATTGTACGGACTCAAGGAACGACTTATCTATCTTATCTATTTATCTATCTTATCTTATCTTATGTATCTATCTTATCTTATGGCAACATAAACTTCCGTACATTCATGTTGTTACTTAGATGAACTGTATACATCATACGACCGATAGTTCTTATGTGACCATGCACCCAAGGATCACCTTTTGAGGAGTAGTTCCTTACCCACACAGGGTCTCCAATTCTGAATCTTGATCCTTTAACTCCTTGTCGGTCAGCTGTTCATATTCTCTGCTGATGTCTCCCCAAAAGTTAATAAGGAATTTTCCTTTGAATTCAGTAGTATCAGTCGAAAGTTCAATAAATTTCTCTTTTTCGTTGATGTGGCTGCTTGGAAATATTCTTCTTCAAAGGGATTTAATCCAGTAGTTCTCTTTTCCAGGTTTCGGAAAGTACTTCTCGAAAGATGATTTTAGCCCTTTCAAGTGTTCAATTATTTTCTCGCTCATGTCCTGGGAGAGGTGCAGCTCGTTCTCAGATAGGAAATTGTGAAGATCGTTACCGAGCTATTCTAAAGTGCCAAATTTAGTTTGTTTATTTGTAGGAAAATATCCGATAAGTATGCAAGACTCTGAAGCAAAACAGTGAAATTAGCAATATCTGTGCTTTCGTCAACTTGAATAGCAAAGAATTTACTATTTTTAATTCTACTTCGCTTCAACATCGTCAGACATATCCTGCATTCGAGAAATTGTATTGTTCGAAAGAGGGATAGCGTTCATTTTGCGAACATGTTCCTCTCCGAGCATGCACCGAACGGCATCTTTTATACAAGGAGAAATTAAATTCTCAGCTATAGTATGATTTTTACCACATTTCAATACGATAACTAATACGGTAGGAGGCTTCAACCGCATTTTCGTTATCTTTGTTAGCTGACGACAAGTACGATGTCACATTCTGTAGTTTCGATAGGCGCTAAAAAAATTGCGTTCCTTGTTTTCATAACTGGGGTGTTTTGTTTGTAAATGCCGCAAGAGTAACGAACGTTTCATGCTACCATTGGATAATACTTCCCGACACACTACACAGTGGGGATTAGCACAGTCCTCATCTCCTATAAACGAAAACCCATACTTCATGTATTCTTTTCACTATCCTGCACCAAAGTCTTAGGCGTGTCCTGAGAAGTACTTGGCGATTGATCACATTCCACATTATGTTTCAGCTTTTTTACTGTGCCGGTTTTCAACCACTGATCCATATCTGATAATACACGAATTGAACAATTAATCACTTTAGGTTAAGTTAAAACAATGACAAAAACTACTGTATATAGAAACACTGTCTCACAGTCTCACGTTTGTAAAATTTGGGTCAAGAATCGACATTACTTCCGGGACATAAGACGTTCATAGATAGTGTGGAAGATAAAACAAGTCATATTTTTAATGAAATATTCAAGGCGGTGTTGTCGTACGAAACGTCCGAGGTTCGAATCCTGGGTAAGCCACTCACGTCTGTTGAATGTATGTATGTATGTATGAATGTATGTATGTATGTATGTATGTATGTATGTGTTTTCAGGCACACATAAGAAATAAAGAAGTAGAACACTAGACAACAGAAAAACAACAGACGTGAGTGGCTTACCCAGGATTCGAACCCCGGACCTGTCGTACGACAACACTGCCTAGCTATGCAAGCGAATCACACTATCCGCCCGGCCAGCCCGCTATCCAAGCGAATCACACTATTCTCCCGACCAGCCCGGGAGGATAGTGTGATTCGCTAGCATAGCTAGGCGGTGTTGTCGTACGAAACGTCTGAGGTTCGAATCCTGGGTAAGCCACTCACGTCTGTTGTTTTTCTGTTGTCTAGTGTTCTACGTCTTTATTTCTTACGAGTGCCTGAAAACATACGTTTATGAATGAATGTATGTATTGTATGTATGAATGTATGTATGTATGAATGTATGTATGTATGTATATGTTTTCAGGCACACGTAAGAAATAAAGAAGTAGAACACTAGACAACAGAAAAACAACAGACGCGAGTGGCTTACCCAGGATTCGAACCCCGGACCTTTCGTACAACAACACTGCCTAGCTATGCAAGCGAATCACACTATCCGCCCGGCCAGCCCGCTATCCAAGCGAATCACACTATTCTCCCGACCAGCCCGGGAGGATAGTGTGATTCGCTAGCATAGCTAGGCGGTGTTGTCGTACGAAACGTCCGAGGTTCGAATCCTGGGTAAGCCACTCACGACGTCAGTGGCGTACCCAGGATTCGAACCCCGGACCTTTCGTAAGACAACACCGCCTAGCTATGCAAGCGAATCACACTATCCGCCCGGCCAGCCCGCTATGCAAGCGAATCACACTATTCTCCCGGCAAGCCCGGGAGGATAGTGTGATTCGCTAGCATAGCTAGGCGGTGTTGTCGTACGAAACGTCCAAGGTTCGAATCCTGGGTAAGCCACTCACGACGTGAGTGGCTTACCCAGGATTCGAACCCCGGACATTTCGTAAGACAACACCGCCTAGCTATCCAAGCGAATCACACTATCCGCCCGGCCAGCCCGCTATCCAAGCGAATCACACTATTCTCCCGACCAGCCCGGGAGGATAGTGTGATTCGCTAGCATAGCTAGGCGGTGTTGTCGTACGAAACGTCCGAGGTTCGAATCCTGGGTAAGCCACTCACGTCTGTTGTTTTTCTGTTGTCTAGTGTTCTACGTCTTTATTTCTTACGAGTGCCTGAAAACATACGTTTATGAATGAATGTATGTATTGTATGTATGAATGAATGTATGTATGTATGTATGAATGTATGTATGTATGTATGAATGTATGTATGTATGTATATGTTTTCAGGCACACGTAAGAAATAAAGAAGTAGAACACTAGACAACAGAAAAACAACAGACGCGAGTGGCTTACCCAGGATTCGAACCCCGGACCTTTCGTACAACAACACCGCCTAGCTATGCAAGCGAATCACACTATCCGCCCGGCCAGCCCGCTATCCAAGCGAATCACACTATTCTCCCGACCAGCCCGGGAGGATATAG
This sequence comes from Oreohelix idahoensis, assembly GCA_024509875.1. Taxonomy (NCBI): domain Eukaryota; kingdom Metazoa; phylum Mollusca; class Gastropoda; order Stylommatophora; family Oreohelicidae; genus Oreohelix; species Oreohelix idahoensis. The sequence goes on along the minus strand of JAMPIV010002739.1, from coordinate 40,930 downwards.
TGTGATTCGCTATCATAGCTAGGCGGTGTTGTCGTACGAAACGTCCAAGGTTCTAATCCTGGGTAAGCCACTCACGACGTGAGTGGCTTACCCAGGATTCGAACCCCGGACATTTCGTAAGACAACACCGCCTAGCTATCCAAGCGAATCACACTATCCGCCCGGCCAGCCCGCTATCCAAGCGAATCACACTATTCTCCCGACCAGCCCGGGAGGATAGTGTGATTCGCTAGCATAGCTAGGCGGTGTTGTCGTACGAAACGTCCGAGGTTCGAATCCTGGGTAAGCCACTCACGTCTGTTGTTTTTCTGTTGTCTAGTGTTCTACGTCTTTATTTCTTACGAGTGCCTGAAAACATACGTTTATGAATGAATGTATGTATTGTATGTATGAATGAATGTATGTATGTATGTATGAATGTATGTATGTATGTATGAATGTATGTATGTATGTATATGTTTTCAGGCACACGTAAGAAATAAAGAAGTAGAACACTAGACAACAGAAAAACAACAGACGCGAGTGGCTTACCCAGGATTCGAACCCCGGACCTTTCGTACAACAACACTGCCTAGCTATGCAAGCGAATCACACTATCCGCCCGGCCAGCCCGCTATCCAAGCGAATCACACTATTCTCCCGACCAGCCCGGGAGGATAGTGTGATTCGCTAGCATAGCTAGGCGGTGTTGTCGTACGAAACGTCCGAGGTTCGAATCCTGGGTAAGCCACTCACGTCTGTTGTTTTTCTGTTGTCTAGTGTTCTACGTCTTTATTTCTTACGAGTGCCTGAAAACATACGTTTATGAATGAATGTATGTATTGTATGTATGAATGTATGTATGTATGAATGTATGTATGTATGTATATGTTTTCAGGCACACGTAAGAAATAAAGAAGTAGAACACTAGACAACAGAAAAACAACAGACGCGAGTGGCTTACCCAGGATTCGAACCCCGGACCTTTCGTACAACAACACTGCCTAGCTATGCAAGCGAATCACACTATCCGCCCGGCCAGCCCGCTATCCAAGCGAATCACACTATTCTCCCGACCAGCCCGGGAGGATAGTGTGATTCGCTAGCATAGCTAGGCGGTGTTGTCGTACGAAAGGTCCGAGGTTCGAATCCTGGGTAAGCCACTCACGACGTGAGTGGTTTACCCAGGATTCGAACCCCGGACATTTCGTAAGACAACACCGCCTAGCTATCCAAGCGAATCACACTATCCGCCCGGCCAGCCCGCTATCCAAGCGAATCACACTATTCTCCCGACCAGCCCGGGAGGATAGTGTGATTCGCTAGCATAGCTAGGCGGTGTTGTCGTACGAAACGTCCGAGGTTCGAATCCTGGGTAAGCCACTCACGTCTGTTGTTTTTCTGTTGTCTAGTGTTCTACTTCTTTATTTCTTACGAGTGCCTGAAAACATACGTTTATGAATGAATGTATGTATTGTATGTATGAATGAATGTATGTATGTATGTATGTATGTATGTATGTATGTATGTATGTATGTATGTATGTATGTATGTATATGTTTTCAGGCACACGTAAGAAATAAAGAAGTAGAACACTAGACAACAGAAAAACAACAGACGCGAGTGGCTTACCCAGGATTCGAACCCCGGACCTTTCGTGCAACAACACTGCCTAGCTATGCAAGCGAATCACACTATCCGCCCGGCCAGCCCGCTATCCAAGCGAATCACACTATTCTCCCGACCAGCCCGGGAGGATAGTGTGATTCGCTAGCATAGCTAGGCGGTGTTGTCGTACGAAAGGTCAGAGGTTCGAATCCTGGGTAAGCCACTCACGACGTGAGTGGTTTACCCAGGATTCGAACCCCGGACCTTTCGTAAGACAACACCGCCTAGCTATGCAAGCGAATCACACTATCCGCCCGGCCAGCCCGCTATCCAAGCGAATCACACTATTCTCCCGACCAGCCCGGGAGGATATAGTGTGATTCGCTAGCATAGCTAGGCGGTGTTGTCGTACGAAACGTCCAAGGTTCGAATCCTGGGTAAGCCACTCACGTCTGTTGTTTTTCTGTTGTCTAGTGTTCTACTTCTTTATTTCTTACGAGTGCCTGAAAACATACGTTTATGAATGAATGTGATTCGTAGTATGTATGTATTGTCGTGAATGTATGTATCCTATGTATGTATGTATGTATTTCTGTATGTATGTATGTATGTATGTATGTATGTATGTATGTATGTATGTATGTATGTATGTATGTATGTATGTATGTATGTATGTATGTATGTATGTATGTATGTATGTATGTATGTATGTATGTATGTATGTATGTATGTATGTATGTGTATGTATGTATGTATGTATGTATGTATGTATGTATGTATGTATGTATGTATGTATGTATGTATGTATGTATGTATGTATGTATGTATGTATGTATGTATGTATGTATGTATGTATGTATGTATGTATGTATGTATGTATGTATGTATATATGTATGTATGTATGTATGTATGAATGTATGTATGTATGTATGTATGTATGTATGTATGTATGTATGTATGTATGTATGTATGTATGTATGTATGTATGTATGTATGTATGTATGTATGTATGTATGTATGTATGTATGTATGTATGTATGTATGTATGTATGTATGTATGTATGTATGTATGTATGTATGTATGTATGTATGTATGTATGTATGTATGTATGTATGTATGTATGTATGTATGTATGTATGTATGTATGTATGAACGAATGTATGTATGTATGTATGTATGTATGTATGTATGTATGTATGTATGAATGAATGTATGAATGAATGTATGAATGAATGTATGTATGTATGTATGTATGTATGTATGTATGTATGTATGTATGAATGAATGTATGTATGTATGTATGTATGTATGTATGTATGTATGTATGTATGTATGTATGAATGTATATATGTATGAATGAATGTATGAATGAATGTATGTATGAATGAATGTATGAATGAATGTATGTTTGTATGTATGAATGTATATATATATATATATATATATGTATGAATGAAAGTATGTATGAATGTATATATGTATGAATGAATGTATGTATGAATGTATGAATGTATATATGTATGAATGAATGTATGTATGAATGAATGTATGTATGAATGTATGAATGTATATATGTATGAATGAATGTATGAATGTATATATGTATGAATGAATGTATGTAAGAATGAATGTATGTATGAATGTATGAATGAATGTATGTTTGTATGTATGAATGTATATATGAATGAATGTATGAATGAATGTATGAATGAATGTATGTATGTATGTATGTATGTATGTATGTATGTATGTATGTATGTATGTATGTATGTATGTATGTATGTATGTATGTATGTATGTATGTATGTATGAATGAATGTATGTATGTATGTATGAATGTATATATGTATGTATGAATGAATGTATATATGTATGTATGAATGAATGTATATATGTATGTATGAATGAATGTATATATGTATGTATGAATGAATGTATATATGTATGTATGAATGAATGTATATATGTATGTATGAATGAATGTATACAGGCCTCGGGTTTCCCTTCCTTTCGCACAAGAATATAGTGCATTATAACGCAGTTTAATATGTTAAAACGTATGTCTAAGAAGACATTCGTATATATTTACTCACGGTGGTCTGGCCCGTCATAATTACCAATCGCGCAAAAGCGTATGTCTAAGAAGACATTCGTATATTTACTCACGGTGGTCTTCTTCTTCTTCTTCCGTCCTTAGCCAAAGACCGACCAAGCAGTCAGGGGCCATCACGCCTTGTGGCGTCTTAAGGGCAACAGCAGATTGATTTTCTCTGTTGCAGTTTCCCATCACGCCTAGCGGCGTCTTTAGGGCAACAGCAAATAGATCCATCTGCCGTTGTTTCCGTAATCGGTGTGACAAGCCAACGGGTGATCAGCCCATTGGGCTCACGGTGGTCTGGCCCGTCATAATTACCAATCGCGCAGCAAACTTGACAAAGTAGGCCTGTGACAAGAATAAAGAACACTACTGTTGAGTCCTTTTTTCACATACGATTTAATGGAGCGAGACTTAACAGTTCTTTATGCCAAAGTATAACTTGGTTTATGGTGATATGCGCTTTTGTACGCATCTATGTAATTAATATATGTTTAATTAATTACGTACCAATTTTTTCACTAAAGAGCGCAAGCTTGTTGCGATCGGTTTTGTTTGTTGTCAAACAGGGTTGACGTAGATGAGATGTAAAAGGCCGGTTGACGAAGACAGATGTCTTCCAATAGTTTTCGTTGATAGTCTTTGCCCCAATGCGGTGAGAAGGCTTTATCATTTTTATTGAGGATCCTACCCTACAGTATACTGTTCAAAAAAAGAAACGCATAGCTATCCGAGGGCGCATTTTTATGAGTTTGTAAGTAAAATTTGGTGCTAGGGTATATAAAAACCAGCCTCAAATGTTCTCTACAGTGTCAAATGCACGTGTTGACCTGAATTGCGTTGGTTTTTGTAATCGTTACAACCCAGTGGTCAATAGTGTTTATGACGCAATTTTTGACGACAGCTCATGTTGCGCGCACGTGAAAGCAACAAAATTTAGGGTGAACACTATTCACTGACTACGCAACTGAAACCCTATAAAAGGATAACGCTACACACAAAAAATTCATTTCATTTTCAAGCAGACATTTATGGCGTCTCTATCGATAAATTTAAGGAACATTGCTATTGGCCGACTGTATGCAGGCGAAAGTCAAAGGCAGGTTGCCAGGCATCTAAACGTGCATCAGAGTACCATCAGTCGACTTTGGCACTGGTTCCAAGCCACTGGCTCAGTTGAAGACCGGCATCGCAGTGGACGACCCAGAGTGACAACAGCAGCGGAGGATCGCTTTATTCGGCTTCGTCACCTCAGAGACAGGTTTACAACAGCTTCCTCAACTGCCCAGTCATTGCCTGCAGGACGTCATGTGTCTGATCAAACTGTCCAGAATAGACTGCATGACTCTGGACTTTGGGCACAACGACCTCACCGAGGACCTGTCCTTACGCGCCGCCATCGTCAATATTGACTTCTTTGGGCCAACCAGCATCGTCCCTGGGCAGCTGACAATCAATGGAGACGTGTCTGGTTTAGTGACGAATCTTTCTTTTTGTTGCAGCGTCATGATAAACGGCGTAGGGTCTACCGTAGGCGAAATGAACGTTTTGCCCAAAATTGCGTTGATGAAGCTCCGCCGCACGGTGGTGGAGGTGCAATGGTGTGGGGAATGATCAGTAACAACGGAAGGAGTCAATTGGTGCACATTGAAGGAGGCTTAAATGCGCAACGATACGTCAATGAAATTCTTCGACCCCATGTCCTTCCACTTTTGGCTGCCCAAAGGTCTGTGTTTCAACAGGACAACGCCAGACCCCATTGTGCACGGTTGACCACGCAGTTCCTGACTGCCAACAACATTCTCACCCTTCCCTGGCCATCCCTGTCTCCAGACATGAGTCCGATTGAGCACCTATGGGATGAGCTGCATAGACGTATTTGTCGCCGAGATGTTGCTCCAGCCAATCGTCGTGATCTGTTCGAGGCACTCCAGGAAGAGTGGGCAGCCATCCCACAGGCCCACATCAGACGTCTGATCGCATCCATGCCCAGGAGATGCCAGTCGCTGATCGATGCAAGAGGAGGCCACACACCATACTAACGGGAAAGCCCGTACGCCAAAAAACTCTCGTGACCCAGATGCAAAACAACTGTCAATTGATTGGTTGAACCCTAAGGTATTCTTGTGTGCAATTTGAACAATTAACTCATTAAATTTAAAAAAGTTATTGAATGTCAACATTACGGCTATGTGTGTGCCTTCAGTAGCTATGCGTTTTTTTTTTTTGAACAGTATATTTAGTTTCATGTTCTCCACTTAATTCTCACTTTTTTCCCCTCCTGTCTCTTGTTTGCCTGTCCCTGACGAAGGCCTTGTGGCCGCAACGTAGGTTTTTCTTGTCCTTTCTCTTTGTAAGACGTATTACTATTTGTGTGTTTTTGTACATTTTTTTCATTCTACTGCGTGAAAGATAGTCTTAAGTCCTCCATATATTGTGGATAGCTGCTGTTTAAGGGTTAGTCTAAACAGGAAGCCACGGACCAAACTGATGGCTCTGTAATGGAAAGGGAGGCGGTATTGCGAGTTGCACCGCTGCGTCGATAAAATGATTGGTGATACGGTCACTGCCCGCTTCACCACTTACCATGCTAGCTGATAGAAACTGAGTAATAATTTGGATGGCATAGTAATTGTTGCAACGCGATTCATCGATACCACACCATTCATTGAAACAGACTGATACATTGATGCAACACGATACATTTAGACAACACTATTCATTGATACAACGCGATTCATCGATACCACACCATTCATTGAAACAGACTGATACATTGATGCAACACGATACATTTAGACAACACTATTCATTGATACAACGCGATTCATCGATACCACACCATTCATTGAAACAGACTGATACATTGATGCAACACGATACATTTAGACAACATTATTCATTGATACAACGCGATTCATCGATACCACACCATTCATTGAAACAGACTGATACATTGATGCAACACGATACATTTAGACAACATTATTCATTGATACAACGCGATTCATCGATACCACACCATTCATTGAAACAGACTGATACATTGATGCAACACGATACATTTAGACAACACTATTCATTGATACAACGCGATTCATCGATACCACACCATTCATTGAAACAGACTGATACATTGATGCAACACGATACATTTAGACAACACTATACATTGATACAACGCGATTCATCGATACCACACCATTCATTGAAACAGACTGATACATTGATGCAACACGATACATTTAGACAACACTATTCATTGATACAACGCGATTCATGGATACAGAATATCCCGTCGTCCTTAACCGTTAAAGCCATATTTCGTTAAAGCATCTGCCTGGCACACTTTTCAGGACCAACGTTGCTAGCACCAGCGGTGAATAAGTAAAAACAGTGTAAGTGCAGGGCTTGGAAAATCCGAGATTAAGAGCCAAAATGAAGCTAACTACAAACGAGGAATGGAAGACAACATGGAAGGAAAGTAGTAAAGACAGACTCGCGTTCAAACTTCTGAAAGAACCAACAAGGATGTGCCAGATCAAAAAAGAATTAAAGGTACAGCTGAATAAAAAGTTGTGGTGTCTCCGTCTAGGCGCAGCATACTTTATGATAGAGCAGCGGTTCCCAACCTTTTTTCACTTGCGTACCCCTTGGCAGCCCATGTCTATAAATTGTACCCCTAATATTAGCAAAATATTTGAAATTAATATAGTTGCTGTTATTCAAAATTTATAGATTATAACCAGAAATAAAAGGGCCAACCACGGGATTAAAAAACAATGTAATAAAAAGGTGAACAAACAGTGCATATATTTTTACATTAAAAAAATCAGAAGTTACAATAAAAATTAACACATTTAATTTATTAATAATAAAAACGTTGTTATTGTTAAAAGTTGAAATCACTTTTTAAAACACACATGTCATGTGACCATGACAAATGTTCAGTGCGATCCTTGAGCTTGTTTTGAGGCACATAGTTTTTTGAAATCAGGTTCAAGTGATGTAAGATACAGTCTCAATTCTGGACCTGCATTCAGTTTACTACTGTATTTATTTTTTTATAAAGGTATAAGAAGAGAAAGCCCGCTCCACCAGCTCAGTATTTGTAAATGGCAACAGAAATTTAAGCGCCTTGTCGGTCAGCTGTTCATATTCTCTGCTGATGTCTCCCCAAAAGTTAATAAGGAATTTTCCTTTGAATTCAGCTATTAAAGTAGTATCAGTCGAAAGTTCAATCAACTTCTCTTTTTCGTTGATTGATAATGTGGCTGCTTGGAAATATTCTTCAAAGGGATTTACAATCCAGAAGTTCTCTTTTCCAGGTTTCGGAAAGTACGAGGGGCGTTCAGAAAGTAATGCACCACATCGTTTTTCTCAGGAGCTGTTTATTCAAAATGCATGAAATTTATAGACAATATACATGGATATGTCATGTTAACATCGGTATTATTCAACATAATCCCCATCAACTTGTACGGCTTTATGCCAGCGCGAAACAAGTGCATGTATTCCTAGCCCATACCAGATTTTGTCTTGATCATGTAGCCATTTCTTCGCTACATGAATCACTCCTTCATCATCTTCAAACCTTGTCCCACGGAGTGCATCTTTAAGTGGACCAAATAGATGAAAAACAGAGGGTGCCAAATCGGGACTATAGGGTGGATGGGGTGGTACAGTCCAGCCCAATTTGGTGATTGCTTCACGTGTTGCCAGACTTGTGTGAGGGCGCGCATTGTCGTGAAGGAGAAGCAGGTCTGCTGGATTCTTGTGCGGCCGAACTCTGCGAAAACGTTGATTGAGTTTTTTCAATGTCTTAATGTACGCTTGCGAATTGATTGTCTCTCCTCTTGGCATAACGTCCACAAGAATCACACCTTCAATGTCCCAAAAGACAGTGATCATGACCTTTCCAGCTGAAGGAATTGTCTTGAATTTCTTTCTTCTTGGTGATTGCGGATGATGCCACTCCATTGACTGTCTATTTGTCTCAGGTTCAAAATGATGTGCCCAAGTTTCGTCACCTGTAACGATCTTAGCCAAAACATTCTCTCCATCAGCATTGAAACGCTCCAACAATTCAGAAGAAATTGCTTTCCTTTGCAATCGGTGGTCATTTGTGAGACTTCGAGGAACCCATCTTGCGCAAACCTTAGAAAATCCGAGAGTTTTTATAACTGCATTTGCACTACCAATGCTGACTGACAGCTGTAAGGCCAATTGTTGAGTAGTGATTCGCCTATCAGTAAGAATAATGCCCTCAGCGCATTTCAACATTTCTGCGTTGGTGGCTGTGGCAGGACGTCCACAGCGCGGCCGATCAAGCAGCTCCGTATCTCCACTCCTGATTCTTTGATTCTCGGAACCCAGTGACTGACTGTACTCCTGTCGACTGCAAAACGTCCATACACATCACATAGACGCTTGTGAATATTCACAACATTTTCCTTCTCTGCAACGAGAAATTCTATCACAATTCGCTGTTTATAACGCAAGTTGCTAACACGCTCAATTTCAACGGTTTAGGGCAGCCGTATTATTTGGCCGGTTGCAGTGCAATTTGGTGCACACAATTGGCATATGCCATATTTAAAGTGTGCAAAATTTCATGCTTCTAACTTCAATATTAGCTGAGAAAAACGATGTGGTGCCTTACTTTCTGAACGCCCCTCGTACTTCTCCAAAGATGATTTTAGCCCTTTCAAGTGTTCAATTATTTTCTCGCTCATTTCTTGGGAGAGGTGCAGCTCGTTCTCAGATAGAAAATTGTGCAGAGTTTCAAATACCTCAGGCTGGTTTTTTTCAATACACGACCTCCAAAAATCTAATTTTTTAATCATAGATTCAATTTTGTCTGAAGCATTGAAGATCGTTACCGAGCTATTCTGAAGTGCCAAATTTAGTTTGTTTATTTGTAGGAAAATATCCGATAAGTATGCAAGACTCTGAAGCCAATCACAGTCATGTAACTTTGAAGTAAGTTGGAAAGGATGGTCTTCAAAATAAAGTTGGAAATACGTATCTTTTTTCCGCCATTACTCAATTTTTTTCGCGCACCCCTGAACGTCCTGTCGCGTACCCCCAGGGGTACGCGTACCAGAGGTTGGGAACCGCTGGGCTAGACCGTTCCTCTGACGTCCAGGACGGGTCTTGCTGCATGGGCAACAGCTCGATCTACAATTGCCCAACCTCGTGCCACCGAAAGTTATTTCGGGACGTACGCTCCTATGGTCAGAAATGACTGGCAGGGAAGATATATATATATATATATATATATATATATAATTTATTATTATTATTATTCCTTTGGCCATGGACCGACTAAGCAGTCTACGGCCATAACACCTTGCGGCGTCATAGGGCAACAAGAAATCGTCCGTTGTTCCGTCACACCTAAAGGCGTATATATATATATATATAGACTTACCATAATATTTTTTTCTCAAACCGGGACAATTTCGAGAGTTTGCTCGAAACAGAAAGTGAGCGCCTTCTATGCGATTTTAGAAAGAGAGAAGTATATTCAGCTAAGTACTTATGATTCAAAAAGGCTAAGTAATGGAGTGGTTAACAAAAACAACAATTATGTAGTAATAATTTTTAATTACTCTTAACTGAACATAACTTATTATTACAAAGTTATTAATATTTATCACTAGCGTGAACTTTCTTTAAAAATTCTTTGTTATTTTTAATGGCGTCGAAAAATTAACTACAATTTAGTTCACAGTTAACTTTGCAGCGCAATAAAGCTTTTACAGTTGATTCAGCCATTCTACCTCTTTCTTCAGACCATATGTTATTCATTATTGAGAATATCCTTTCAACAGGTGCAGATGTGCCTGGCAGGCTGAAAATGTATTCGATAATTTGGACAAGATTGAGCAATGAAATGTTCTTTTCTTTGAAATGACTGAATAATTGTGTCCATTTTTTCTTCGCAACTTGTATTTTTCCAAATGTCATAGTTTGCAGACCAAAAACCTTTTGCAATCACCACTTTTTTGCTTCTTGAGGTATAAATTTATTATCACGCCTTTCCTCACGATTTTTTTTTCAATTTTCTAAGTTCACTGACAATATCAGTTACTCTTTCTTTTGTACTTTCCATAATCAAGGTAGATTTGTTAAACAATGTGAGTTGTTACCCTTGCACAAACCACAAATACATTTCACCACAATCATTATCAAAGAACTGTTTTATCAACACTGGACAGTGTTCTTGTGAAATAAAATATGATTTCAGTCCCTCATAGACTTCAAGTATTCTGTCGATAGCTGGGAGTAGCGAAAGAAAACGGGTGTTGCCATGTTGAAGAACCTTTTTATACTCGACATCTGCAAATTCACAGAACTCTTTTAGTTGAGTTACTCGAACCGTATAAATGTGGAAATATTTATAAATTTTGACCACTAAAGCTTCTATTTCAATAGGTAGAACATCAACTGCAGTTTGAAGACAGTTGTGAACGATGTGAGCACCGCAACCAATGCCCACAATATTTCTTCCTAGTTCCTTCTTCACTCGACTGTAAATATTGTTTTCTCCTCTCCGTTTTACACCTCCAAAATTAGTATTGCAGTTATCTCCACAAAATCCAATAATTTTTGTGGTTATATTATGGTTTTTGATAACTGACATTAAATAGTTTGTCAATATTTCTGCAGTTTCACCGGGAACTGAATGAAAGTCTAAAAGTTTAACTTTTACTCCACAATCTGGTACAAAATACCACACAACACATGGCACAGTTTTAATTTCTTTCCTCTTGGAAGCATCAATTGATATTGTCACAAAATTTGTTTTGTTTAAATCTTCACAAAGTTGCTGAAACAACAGTGGCTCAATCACATTAACAATGACAGCTTCACATTTTGTTCTGGCTAGTCTAAACTTTGTTTAAAAAAACTTTGATGTCAATTTAGATGAACAATCGGCCGACTTGAAGCTGAGATTGTGAATAGCAACATGAAATGCAAAAGTTGCTTCTTTAGCAGCTGTTAAAAATTCTTTGTTACATGGATCGGCACTTTTAAAATATGACAATATTTTTGAGGAAGTTCCTGTCGCTGCTAGACTAGCATTATGTCTCGCACATTTCAAGTGATTTTTGATGTCCGAACGCCCACCGTGAGCCACCGAAATATCTGAAGAACACTGTTCGCATTTCACTTTGTCAATATGACCACAAACTTTTTTTCAAAAAACGGATAACCCTTTCTTACTTCATCCGTAAATACAGTTTTTTTTTTTTTTTTGGTATTTTGGTGGTTAAATTAATTTAATGTACAGTACAAAATAATCGCAAACAACACGCCGAAAACAAATACCGACTCGAGTAAATTACTTACGCAATCTGACAAAAATCAACTAAGATTGCGTATGCGCGGCGGCTGGGCAACTGATTTGCGACGCTGCGTACTAGGCCAGTGTTAAAGTCGGGTTTTCGTGCTGCCTGTAGCAAATGTAATTTTTGCTGGGGAGGTTAAGATGTTATACCTAACAAGAAAGATAGTTGTGTCTGTGGTAACTGTGTGAGGTCAAGCACATGTAGGTCCCTGACTATAAAAGGAATGATGATGATGATGATATATTGATCAGGGAACCTAACGCTACCTCCCTAGATCTCACACAGTCCGTATTTTGATTCTAGTGGCTGGTGTATGATGTCTCTAGTGTCTAGGGGTGAAATGAAGATGATGGTACATCAACACAATACACTTTAACTCACTATAAGAAATGAATAAGACGGTGGTTAAAGTTTTCTTTTAAAATTTGAATGTTTTTTCTTTATACAATTTAATCTGCCTGTCCCGCCAACTTCTTTTGGACAGGTCTTTGAAAATGAGGAAATATATTTACATATAATGCTTTAACTAAAAATATGGACTCTTGGTCCTATGAATATATGTTAATATAGAGTTCCTGTAGGTGTATTCACCTAAATAAAACTTTAATAGTTGCTAGTGATTGTCATTTGTTATGAGGAGCTGTTGTTTTCATCAAGCCCCATATAATTCAATGTTATTTTGATAGGAACTAGTTTCTTAGGATGAAATGTCAGAGGTCCCAGCTGATAACATGTCACCTGGGATTCTTGGTAGGTCGAATATATGTCAGTATATCACTGTAGAGACAATGTAGATCAGCACCCACACGTAAGCTCATTCAGGCTATCAGCTGACAGCTTAAACTTTATAATGGAGACTTTACACCCACTCATCAGGTTTCCTGTCACCGGATAGTAACAGGAAATAAAAACTCTGCAATAAAAAGACACCCTGGCCATTTCAACCTGATCACAACTTCTTATCCCTATATATACATGACGGTATGGGGTCAGCCTCTTGTGCATTCATGTGCATCAGCCCCTAATTTATGACTCACACCCTTCTGTGACCACACCACAGGCCCCTATGGCAGATACGCCACTGTACTTTTACATAGTTTGCTTCAATGCAATAACGTGGAGTAACCACATCTCCTTTTATATGATTTTTTTCTTTTCTTTTCTAACTTATAAACGCTCTAGGCTTGTTGAAAAGTGTTCATAGAACACAGAGGCTTCCTAACATTTCCAATACAAAATATTAATACAAAATCATAATAATATGCAACAGTCAAATACAGTTCAATGTGAGGACTCAATAATGTTTGCTTCCGGCATGTCCTTCACTTTTCCACAGCAGTATCTGACTTTTTCAGTTTTAATCAAGCATGTAAATACATAAAGCATTCTTACCACTAGTTCAAAGAAATATGTCACAAATAACGTTGACTGGCAAAGAATATGGCATCAGTTTTGCTCTGCCCCGTCCAGATAGTGAATTAGTATTTAATTTTACAAGTTATCACATCTGATCTCAACGTAGTTGTTTGAATACAATTTTCTACTCAAATGGCCACGAGACCACTATGCCTTTTGCCAATATCTATTAGAGCCGACCAATGAAAGCAGGCACTACTACATCTTTTTGAATTTAGTTTGAAAAAAAAAAAACAATTCCAAACAAACTATGTGCCTCGTAGTCCATTGGTCAGTCTGCGTTAGTTATAAAAAAAAAAGATGTTTCGTTTTAGTTACATTTTTCCTATCTCTCCCCTTTTACTCCTATACTCTTATACCAACTAATAGAATTTGAATTTACTACAATGCCTCTTTTTTTTAAACTAGCGTCCCCAATAACGTTATGTGTAACGAGCAAGAACAACAGTCTGTCCGGTCAAGCGTTCGTAGACATTTAGTATTTTCTCAATAACTTGGCTAATACTTGGACTACCATATTTTAAAAAACATATTTTTGCTCAGGGGACTCTAAGCTATACTACCATATTATTTTTATGGTCAGTTTCAGTATGGTTTAGATTTTCAATTTTGTCACTGTCAATCGTCAAAATTAACTTTTTACACAAGTCGGCCATCTTCTTCCCCCCCCCCCCCCCATTTTCCTCACTATTCAAATAAACCAACTAGTTTGAGTGACGTCAGAATATTACCGCTAGGAGGAATGAGAAATTTGTCTGTGTGTTTGCCTCTGCTGGCTTTGCCCACAGCGTGTATATATTAAAGAGACCGCTTGCAGAGCGAAGAGGGGTTTTTCAAAACTTTGGTAGTGCTTTGCGTTAATTATTACATTCGCCTCATTCTTACTACTAAGAACTGTCCGAATCACTACAAATGTTAGTGTTAAAGTTAACATATTACGTTAATTCAAACGCCAGTTTGGTCTCACAGTTCTGGCAAGTCGTTAATTACAAGCTTTTCCCCCGTTTCGTGCAGCAGATCGGCGAGATGTTAAAATGTTTGTTGTACGTTTTCGAAACCGAAACTAAAAGCGTTTTTGATTTTACGGCGGGTCATTTTCTTAGCATTCCCACTGCACAAAAGGCATCGCCCTACTGGCGTTGAAGATGAAACCAGTCATACACCTGAGGGCTGGTGTATTTATTCATCATAGGACTAAAATCTTACTGAAATAAGCGATTAACTCACAGATTTTGCTACACACCTCCCTTCCTAAAACATGCATCCATTGCAGGTTACAATCTGTGAGATAACTTAGCGCAAATAAAGTCCTACGTTTTCTTCTGATTTTCATCACACGGATGTCTACTCAAAAAATCTGCACCGACGTTCAATCAGAAATGAGTATGGCTGTAATAATAATGACCATCTTAATAATCTGGAGTTTTCATGCTTGGCTTGTGACAGGAATACGAGAGGTAAATGATCCGTTTGGACCACAAATGTCCTGCCATATAGATAAATCTGAAATTTTTGTATAGCCCATATTAACGCCAAACATTCTTTCTCACTTGTTGAATAATTTTTTTCCGCCTTGTTCAACTTGCGGCTTGCATAAGCGACTGGGTTCAATTCCCCATCTTGTGAGGAGGACCTTTGCAACAATGTAGCGCCCAGGCCCACATTGCTTGCGTCACTTCTCACGACAAATTCTTGATTCAAGTCAGGCAATTGCAATACTGGCCTGCTTGTGAGTTTTTCTTTTAACTCCTGGTAAGCCAATTCACACTGTGCGGACCAATTTATTGTATCAGGTTGTCCCTTTCGAGTTAAATCCGCCAGAGGAGCACATATAGAGTTAAAATGTTTAATGTACTTTTGGTAGAAACCACACAACGACACAAAAGATCGCACATCTTTCTTTGTTTGTGGCCTAGGTGTTCTTTTCAGTTTCTCCAGATTCTTGGGGTCAGGGGTCATGCTACCCTGATGTACGGTATGTCCCAAGAATTCCAACTCTTTACACCCAATACAACATTTTGTTGGTCTAGCAGTCAAGTTAGCCTCTCTGAGTCTATCAAACAGCATATTCAAAGAGTTAACATGTTCCTCAAACGTTTCAGTAGCAATGAGGATATCATCCATGAAATTCGAGATACATGGATTTTGCAGAGGATCAAACAATTTTCGCATCATCCTAGAAAACACACTCGGGGCATTTTTCAACCCAAACGGTAGCATGTTGAACTCATAATGACCTTCCGAGGTGCTAAATGCTAAGTAAGGTCGAATCTCAGGCTTTACTGGAATTTGATAATAGCCTTTGCTAAGATCCACCTTGGAGAAATATTTTGCCTTGTTTAGCCTGGCAAAAAGTTGAGTAGTATCAGGTAATGGATCCACCTGACCTTCTGTGACAGCATTCAGTTTCCTGTAATCTATGCACAGTCTATGTTCTCCCGATGGTTTCTGCAACAAAACCACACAGGAACTATAAGGAGACTCACTGTGAGAAATAATCCCTTCTTGTAACAAATAATCTATCTCCTCTTTCAAAGCTTTTTCCTTAGCGAACGGAATAGAATAAGGCCTCATACAGATGGGTGTTGGGTATAGTAGTTTCATATCATATTCCAACAAATTTGTGTGCCCCGGCTTATCCGTTAACACGTCTGTATGTTTCTCCAGGACCTTTTGAATCCTCTCCCTTTGTCCTTTTGTCAGGTGATTACTGATCTTCACCTGTTCAAACGTTTCACTGGGCTTCAGTGGATATTCAACTGAGGTGAGAGGTTCATTTTTCATTTCGGTTGCAATTGACAAGGCCATTAAGTGTGTTCCTTCCTGGATTTGTCTGTCCAGATATTTCTTCAAAAGGTTCACATGATAGACTTTTTCCTTTCCCTTCTTGTCTATCTTATAATTTGTTCTGGATACCTTTTCCAAAACTGTATATGGACCTTGCCATCCGATCTGAAGTTTATTGTTGCTGCCTGGTAAAAGAAGAAGCACCTTCTCCCCTACAGCAAGCTCCCTATCCTTCGCTTTTTTGTTATAATAAGCAGCATGCTTTTTCCTGGCTTGTCTCAAATTTTCATTGGCGAGTTTCCAACTAGTTTTCAAACGAGTGGTCAGTTCGTTCACATATTGGTATGATGAGGTAACAGTCTCTTCTGCCGTCTCATCTGTCCACGTCCTTAACAATGCTTCTAGTGGACCTTTTATTGGCCTCCCAAATAACAGGGTTGCGGGAGCCATCCCGATTGAATTATGTGGAACTTCCCGATAAGCAAACAATGCAGCGGGCAAATATTGGTCCCACGTATCAGGTTTCTCGTGTGCCAGCTTTCTTAGGATAGAAATGAGAATCCCATTGAACTTCTCTACCTGGCCGTTCCCTTGGGGGTGATACGGACTACAATGAAAGTGCTTGGCTTGAAATAACCTAAAAACTTCTTCTGTTAGTTTCCCCTTGAACTGAGAGCCGTTATCAGTCAAGATTTGATGCGGGAATCCTAACCTTGTGAATATAGTAAGTAATGCCTCTGCCACATGTTTCGAATCGATTGACGACAGGGCTACCGCCTCTCCCCACATAGAACAAGTGTCCACAAGAGTAAGGATGTAATTGTTCCTCCTCTTGGTCCGAGTGAGAGGTCCCACAATATCCACTGCAACTCTCTCAAAAGGTGTTCCCACTATGGACATTTCCCCTAGAGTTGCTGGAGCAGTCCAATGCTTCGGAGCTACTCTCTGACATTCTGGACAGGATTTTACATATCTCTTTATGTCTTCCGTTATCCCTGGCCAGAAATAATGACAAGCTATACGCTGTCCGGTTGCGCTGATCCCCATATGACCACTAAAGGGAACTGCATGTCCTAATTCCAACACTCTCTCCCGATATGAAGTTGGAAGTACCAGTTGGCTGTGACCATTTGTTCCATTTCCGGTCTTCCTGTACAACAATTTGTTCTTCATATAATAATCCCCTTTGCTTGGAGGTGTGTGGCATTTAGGTAATTTCTTAAAGCAAGGCTTGAGTGTACTATTTTCAGCCTGTGCCTTCCTCATCTCCTCTGGATGAGTATTTATCGGCTCCTCTTCTTCCTTTCTGGATTGTGAACTGGTCTGGGCTGCAGCCAGAACCACAGGTCTCTTGGGATTCCCCAAGAAGACATAACGACATCCCAATATCAGAGGGTAAATGGGTGCGTCTATCACTGCTGCTCTGATTATCCCTTCCACATAGCGAGTTTTCACTGTTATCCTTGCAATGGGAAGTTTCATGAGTGGTAGGTCCTTGGTCACCGCTTGAATCTCCACTGTTTCGGTGGTATAATGATCCGAGTTCACCAAGTGCGCACTCACAACGGAATCGAAATCCAAACCGGTATCGTAAAGGCACCTAATTGTGACTCCATTACATATATCGTCCTCACATACTGGGGGATGGTAAGGTTCCTGCTGTCCAGTAGGTTTTACCTTTTCTTCCTTTTTCCCCAACTTCATCGCAGCACACCCAGAAGGTTTTTTGTACACAATTTGGTGTCATTACCCTCTATCTTACACCATTTGCAATAGTATCTATTTTGATAAAGGCGTTTTCTTTCCTCATATTTCCTGTCATTGAACTGTGAGTTTTTATGTTTATTATCATTGCGTGGCCTATCAAAATTTGGCTTAAACTTGTTACCCTGATCTTTATTATCAAACCTATTTGAGTTTTGTGGGGCCCTATAATTATCTACATGCTTCTTTTTGGTGCCAGCTACCTCTGCCTGGGCTGCTGATACCTCTCAGCGACATTAAGTAACTCACCCAGCCTCTCTGCACCTTGTTCTATGAGAAACTTTCTCAAGTCTGGAGCCATGGACTCTCTCAATTGCTCAATAAGGATCATTTCTTTAAGATCTTGGGTTTTCCCCAGAGCAGTCCATTTCTCCAAGTAAGTCTCCAACCGTGCAGAGAACTGGTGATAAGTCTCACCCGACAGTAGCTTGGCATTTCTAAACTTTTTCCTGTAAAATTTACCATGCTTTTCGTATCTAAACAACAGAGCCTGCTTTAACAAGTCATAATTGTCTTGGTCATCCCTGCCCATTTTTTAAAAAACTTCATAAGCTGTTCCCCGAAGACCTTGGGATAACTTCAAGCTCCATCTTTCTTTTTCTAGCCCATAAGTTGTAGCTAATACCTCATACCTACTTAGATATGGTTCAATGTCATCATCTCTCTCAACAAAATAATCTAAATGAAACCCCATAGCTGAGTTGGAGGCCCCTGACTAGCAGTCGTATCAGAGGTATAGGGGCTGTGACCATTTTCAGGAGCATGGCCTTGCAACTCCAACTCCCATAGTCGCAACTCATGCTCCCTCTGTAACCTTTTATCTTCTGCTTCCCTTTCTAATCTTTTATCTGCTGCTTCCCTTTCGGCAGCCAATCTCTTTTCTTCTGCCTCTGCTTCCCTTTGCAGTCGTTTTTCTTCTGCCTCTAAAGACCTAGCCTCCTTCTCAGCCTCAATTTGTAACCGTTTAATTTCTTTCTGAGCCTCTCTATCCAACTCTAATTTCTTCATCTCTCTAGCATCTTCTAACTGCATTCTCCTCTTTTCAGCTAACCTATGTTCTTCCCTAGCAATAAACTTATCACATTCTGAGGTGACATAGTCAATCAAAACTTGACCTTCCATATTCATGTCCTTCGCAGTCTGCACAGCAGCAGAGCAAAACTTGGCCAAATCCGCCACCTGATAAATACTAAAATGTTCTAAATCAATTTCTCGATGTCATCAAGGCATGTAAGGAGAGAACAAGAAAGTATTCAGTGGGGTACTGGAAGATGAGACAGGTCTATATTTCTGAGCTGGCATTTGCTGATGATGTTGCCCTGATTGCTAAATCAGAGGCACATCTCCAATCCAACCTGCAAGTCTGGAAGGAAGAGCTGGAGAAGAGAGGGATGGTCATAAGCAGCTCTAAAACAAAATCCATGGTGATATCACGAGAAGAAAGAAAACATCAGATTAAGCTGGGAGAACAGGTCCTGGAGCAGGTCGACCACTTTAAATACGTCGGAGCTATTATAGACCGAAAGGGAGGCATCAAAGAAGAGTTGGCCACTCGAAAAGCAGCGGCTGGGAGACTTTTTCAGGCCATAAATCGAGGATTCCTCAGCAAGAGAGAGGTTGGTAAGAAAACGAAGATGGCTGTATACCGCTCCACCTATGTCCCAGTCTTGACATACGGATGCGAGTCATGGGCAATGACTACAACTCATAAAAGCCAGATCCAAACCTCAGAAATGAGGTATCAGAGGAAGGTGGTTGAAGTAACAAGAAGAGACATGGTACGCAACCAGACGATACGTCAAGGCCTTAAATCCTACCCCCTGCATACCCAAGTAGAACAGTCCCAATTAAGGTGGTTTGGCCATGTCTGCAGAATGGGAGAAGATCGGATACCACGACAAGCATGGGAAACAAAGAGCCAAGGATCCAGACCCCGAGGACGACCCAGAGTCCGCTGGGAGGACAACATTAGACAATCTTTGAAGGATCGATGACTAGAATGGAACCAGGCCAGGAGGAAGACAGCCGATAGGATAGTATGGCGCTCTCTCTTCCAACCTCTACACCTCACGGTAGAAGGGGAACGACTAAGTAAGTAAGTAAGTCTAAATCAATTTCTAAAACAAGTACAATTTAATTAATTAATCCAGGCTCTGACACTTCATCAATTCCCAAAACTTGGGCAATATTAATAATGGGGAATTCCCTGGGTAAATATAAATATTGTTATAGCTAAAACCCAGACCGGGTACTAATATATGTAGTACTAGAAATTCCTATCCCGGACAAGCCTACCAATTTATGTAGCAAATGTAATTTTTGCTGGGGAGGTTAAGATGTTATACCTAACAAGAAAGATAGTTGTGTCTGTGGTAACTGTGTGAGGTCAAGCACATGTAGGTCCCTGACTATAAAAGGAATGATGATGATGATGATATATTGATCAGGGAACCTAACGCTACCTCCCTAGATCTCACACAGTCCGTATTTTGATTCTAGTGGCTGGTGTATGATGTCTCTAGTGTCTAGGGGTGAAATGAAGATGATGGTACATCAACACAATACACTTTAACTCACTATAAGAAATGAATAAGACGGTGGTTAAAGTTTTCTTTTAAAATTTGAATGTTTTTTTCTTTATACAATTTAATCTGCCTGTCCCGCCAACTTCTTTTGGACAGGTCTTTGAAAATGAGGAAATATATTTACATATAATGCTGTAACTAAAAATATGGACTCTTGGTCCTATGAATATATGTTAATATAGAGTTCCTGTAGGTGTATTCACCTAAATAAAACTTTAATAGTTGCTAGTGATTGTCATTTGTTATGAGGAGCTGTTGTTTTCATCAAGCCCCATATAATTCAATGTTATTTTGATAGGAACTAGTTTCTTAGGATGAAATGTCAGAGGTCCCAGCTGATAACATGTCACCTGGGATTCTTGGTAGGTCGAATATATGTCAGTATATCAATGTAGAGACAATGTAGATCATCACCCACACGTAAGCTCATTCAGGCTATCAGCTGACAGCTTAAACTTTATAATGGAGACTTTACACCCACTCATCAGGTTTCCTGTCACCGGATGGTAACAGGAAATACAAACTCTGCAATAAAAAGACACCCTGGCCTTTTCAACCTGATCACAACTTCTTATCCCTATATATACATGACGGTATGGGGTCAGCCTCTTGTGCATTCCTGTGCATCAGCCCCTAATTTATGACTCACACCCTTCTGTGACCACACCACAGGCCCCTATGGCAGATACGCCACTGTACTTTTACATAGTTTGCTTCAATGCAATAACGTGGAGTAACCACATCTCCTTTTATATGATTTTTTTTCTTTTCTTTTCTAACTTATAAACGCTCTAGGCATGTTGAAAAGTGTTCATAGAACACAGAGGCTTCCTAACATTTCCAATACAAAATATTAATACAAAATCATAATAATATGCAACAGTCAAATACAGTTCAATGTGAGGACTCAATAATGTTTGCTTCCGGCATGTCCTTCACTTTTCCACAGCAGTATCTGACTTTTTCAGTTTTAATCAAGCATGTAAATACATAAAGCATTCTTACCACTAGTTCAAAGAAATATGTCACAAATAACGTTGACTGGCAAAGAATATGGCATCAGTTTTGCTCTGCCCCGTCCAGATAGTGAATTAGTATTTAATTTTACAAGTTATCACATCTGATCTCAACGTAGTTGTTTGAATAACATTTTCTACTCAAATGGCCACGAGACCACTATGCTTTTTGCCAATATCTATTAGAGCCGACCAATTAAAGCAGGCACTACTACATCTTTTTGAATTTAGTTTGAAAAAAAACAAAACAATTCCAAACAAACTATGTGCCTCGTAGTCCATTAGTCAGTCTGCGTTAGTTATACCAATAGAAAAAGGTGTTTCGTTTTAGTTACATTTTTCCTATCTCTCCCCTTTTACTCCTATACTCTTATACCAACTAATAGAATTTGAATTTACTACAATGCCTCTTTTTTTTTAAACTAGCGTCCCCAATAACGTTATGTGTAACGAGCAAGAACAACAGTCTGTCCGGTCAAGCGTTCGTAGACATTTAGTATTTTCTCAATAACTTGGCTAATACTTGGACTACCATATTTTTAAAAACATATTTTTGCTCAGGGGACTCTAAGCTATACTACCATATTATTTTTATGGTCAGTTTCAGTATGGTTTAGATTTTCAATTTTGTCACTGTCAATCGTCAAAATTAACGTTTTACACAAGTCGGCCATCTTCCCCCTCACCCCCCCCCCATCCCCCCCCCCCCATCCCCACCCCTGTCTCTAACATTTTCCTCACTATTCAAATAAACCAACTAGTTTGAGTGACGTCAGAATATTACCGCTAGGAGGAACGGGAAATTTGTCTGTGTTTGCCTCTGCTGCCTTTGCCCACAGCGTGTATATATTAAAGAGACCGCTTGCAGAGCGAAGAGGGGTTTTTCAAAACTTCGGTAGTGCTTTGCGTTAATTATTACAATCGCCTCATTCTTACTACTGAGAACTGTCCGAATCACTACAAATGTTAGTGTTAAAGTTAACATATTACGTTAATTCAAACGCCAGTTTGGTCTCACAGTTCTGGCAAGTCGTTAATTACAAGCTTTTCCCCCGTTTCGTGCAGCAGATCGGCGAGATGTTAAAATGTTTATTGTACGTTTTCGAAACCGAAACAAAAAGCGTTTTTGATTTTACGGCGGGCCATTTTCTTAGCATTCCCACTGCACAAAAGGCATCGCCTTACTGGCGTTGAAGATTAAACCAGCCATACACCTGAGTGCTGGTGTATTTATTCATCATAGGACTAAAATCTTACTGAAATAAGCGATTATCTCACAGATTTTGCTACACTGCCTAATTGCCATTTTCCGAGGCTGCACTTTTTGACTTCGTGTATATTCGACACTTTTTATTTTTTTCCAAATACTTACTTACTTACTTAGTCGTTCCCCTTCTACCGTGAGGTGTAGAGGTTTGGAAGAGAGAGCGCCAGACTATCCCATTGGCCGTCCTCCTCCTGGCCCGGTTCCACTCTAGTCCTCGGTCCTTCAAAGATTGTCCAATGTTGTCCTCCCAGCGGACTCCGGGTCGTCCTGTGGGTCTGGATCCTTGGCTCTTTGTTTCCCATGCTTGTCGTGGTAGCCGGTCCTCTCCCACTCTGCAGACATGGCCAAACCATCTCAGTTGGGACTGCTCTACTTGGGTCTGCAGGGGGTGGGATTTAAGGCCTTGACGTATCGTCTGGTTGCGTACCATGTCTCTTCTTGTTACTTCAACCACTTTCCTCAGATACCTCATTTCTGAGGTTTGGATCTGGCTTTTGTGTGTTGCAGTCATTGCCCATGACTCGCATCCATATGTCAAGACTGGGACATAGGTGGAGCGGTGCACAGCCATCCTCGCCCTCCCACCAACCCCCCTCCCGCCGAGGAACCCTCGATCTATGGCCTGAAAAAGTCTCCCAGCTGCTGCCCCCCGAGTGGCCAACTCTCCTTTGATGCCTCCCTTTCGGTCAATAATAGCTCCGAGGTATTTAAAGTGGTCTACCTGCTCCAGGACCTGTTCTCCCAGCTTAATCTGATGTCTTCTTTCCTCTCGTGACACCACCATGGACCTTGTTTTAGAGCTGCTTATGACCATCCCTCTCTTCTCCAGCTCTTCCTTCCAGACTTGCAGTTGAATTGGAGATGTGCCTCTGATTTAGCAATCAGGGCAACATCATCAGCAAATGCCAGCTCCGAAATACAGACCTGTCTCATCTTCCAGTACCCCACTGAATACTTTCCTGTTCTCTCCTTACATGCCTTAATGACATCGTCCATGAGGAGTATGAAAAGGTAAGGTGACAGGATATCACATTGTCTTACACCAGTGGTGGTCCTGAACTCTTCTGACTTATGGTTTGCTGTCCTCACATAATTTCTGCAAGACTTGTAGAAGCTCTGTACAGCATGAATAAGAGGTGCTGGAATGTTCTTCCTTGCCAAACAATCCCAAAGTTTGCTCCAGGGGACCCTGTCAAACGCCTTTTCCAGATCCATGAAACAAAGATGGATCTCACTCTTATACTCAAGGGCCTTTTCACTCAGCTGTCTGAGTGTGAAGATTAGGTCTTCAGTACTTCGGTTCTCTCGGAATCCGCACTGGACCTCATCCAGTTGTGGCTCAGCTAAGCGTCGGAGTCTCTGCTCTAGGATTCTAGAGCAGATTTTACCAGGGACACTGAGAAGGGATATGCCTCTATGGTTTCCACACTGTCAATTGTCACCCTTTTTGAAAATTGGTGTTATGATGGCAATCTCCCAATCCTTTGGTATGGTCTTGTTGTACCACGCTGCCTGTAGAACCCTTAAGAGTAATAGGTCGCCTGATGCTCCCATGTACTTAACCATTTTCCAAATAACCGGGACAAAATGACAAACTGGCCGGGACGCCAAGACCATACCTTCAAACCGGGACAGTCCCGGTCAAACCGGGACGTATGGTAAGCCTATATATATATATATATATATATATATATATATATATATATATATATATATATATATATATATATATATATATATATGTTGATATTTACCGTCGTGTGTAGTAGATATTGTTAAATGAAATGAGACGTGGCTGGCTGTCATATATTCTCACATCACGAAGCATAATCACGAAGGCGAACACACTGAATACATAACGACATGTTTAATCGACCATCTTAGAAAACAGGAAGTAGGAAAAAGAGAAAAGAAGAGTTAGCCTAAGGGCAAGTAACTCTAGTAGGAAACAAGATAAACATCGAGACATCAACATCCCCCCTTCTTTATGAGTGAACAAAGTCATTCATCCAAGAGGGTTTCTTGCGATCTCTTTGAGGTCTCTTAGAGCATGATGGTAGGAGAGAATGTTCTTTGCCAGCTTTCCCAGGACTAGAAGTAGCTGGGGTTGAAGGATCAACTTCTGGAGGATTGGAACTGTTCACTTCACTAGTGTTCTCCATGTCTGGCAAAACAACCTGTTGCTCGGGTAGAACTGGAGAGGAGACATCAATTTCCAGGTCCTCAGGATCAGGTGTGAAAGGTGTTGTTTTAGGTCTTAGATGAATTCTGTTTCTGACATATTGACCTCCATTCTCCCCTTCAACGAGATAAGATCTTTCAGAGAGCCTCTTATCAATCCTTCCAGGTTGCCAGTTTGGTTGTTCAGGGTCTTGATAGTAGACTGGCTGGTGAGACAACTTGGGCAGATCATGAGCAGTTTTATCATGATACGTCTTCACTGATCTGTCTCTCTTGCCTCTACTTTCAATAACTCTACTGTGAGATGCAACGGGTTTCACTGCAGAAGGTATCAGTGTACGCAGTTTCCTATTGAACAGTATTTCTGCTGGACTTTGATCAAACCCTTGTCTCGGCGTATTACGAAGTTCAAGTAGTGCCTCATATGCATCTGTATTATTTTGAACAGTCTTTCTCATCATACCCTTGATGAGTTTCACAGCAGATTCAGCTAATTTGTTGGCTTTATGGTGACCTGGTGCTGATTTAACATGAAGTATTCCCCATCTAGCAGTAAATGATCTGAACTGTGCAGACGTAAACTGAGTACCTTGGTCAGATTAAATAACTTTGGGAACACCATAACGAGCAAAATGAGACTTCAATTTCCTGATGACTAACTGTGCTGTCATTGTAGGTAGAAAGTCTACTTCAATGAAGTTGGAAAAGTAGTCAATCAGGACTAAATAATATCGGCCTTCTATAATAAAGATGTCAGTGCCAACTTTCTCCCAGGGTGATAAACCTCTTGAGTGTTGGTTTAAAGGTTCTTTAGTATTCCTTGCCTTCATTTATTGACATTCTGGACAACTGTCAGCTATCTGTCGAATCTCAGCCGTCATGCCGATCCAAAACAGACAACTTCTGGCCCGGCGCATCATGCTGTCAAATGCAAGATGAGCAGCGTGTAGCTTCTGCTTGATTTCAGGCCTCAGTGCTTTTGGGATAAGAATACGCTCTCCTTTAAGTATTATGCCTTGTTCTGTTGTCAGAGTATCACGAATGTCAAAATAAGGCATAAGCTCAGCTGGTACATCAGACTTTCTTTTAGGCCACCCATCCAAAATGGTCGACTTCAACCTCTGGAGCACGCTGTCTTTGAGAGTTTCAGCTTTAATCTTTTCCATCATCACATCTGGTATTTCAGGTAATCTTACAGGTGCATCAGCTCCTGCATTGCTCTCTCTATCAGCTAAGGAATCCAATGTGACATTATGAATACTAACTCTGGACAGTGTGTCGGCTATAGGAAGATCGGAACCATGTACCCATTGGAATTCAAAGTCATATCGATGGCTGCGCATCAGTAAATTCTGCAGTCTTCGAGGAATTTGACTCAGAGGTTTCTTGACGATGGCCGCCAAAGGTTAATGGTCGTTGATGACTGTAACTTTCCTTCCATAAGTGTACTGGTCAAAGCGTTCCAAACCATATATAACAGCTAAGAGTTCCTTCTCAATTTGAGCCCAGCGTTGTTCAGTTTCAGTTGGAGCTCTAGAAGCAAACTCTATTGGCTGACCATTTTGTAGGAGGACAGCCCCAAGTCCATAGCTGCTACTATCAACTTGAATACACAAAGATTCATCAGGATCATAGTATGCGAGTACTGGAGTAGAAGTAATCAGTTTCTTGACTCTCTTGAAAGCTTGTTCGCATTCAGCAGACCAGATAAAGGGAGTATTCTTGCGGGTAAGTTCTCTTATTGGATGAAGAACTTCTGAAAGATTGTTGAGAAACTTTGCTAGATACTGTATCATGCCGCAAAATCTGCGAACCTCATGACAGTCCTTAGGAACGGGCATGTTTAGTATTGTCTCAACCTTTTTCTTGTCTGGTTCAACACCTCGAGCAGTAATAAGGTGACCCATGAAGGTAATTTCTTCTTTCTTCTCCTGAGCTTTAGCATCATTCAGTTTAATGCCTTTCTCTTTACACCTATGTTTCAGTGCTTTAAGCTTCAGATCATGGTCCTTAATTGCTTGCTGTCTGTTTGATCCACAACCTGCAATAACTATGTCATCAGCAACTTTGATGCAACCACGAAGACCTTCAAGAGCTTGTGCTAGATGCCTCTGGAAAATTTCACTGCTTAAATTCAAACCAAATGGTAGTCTAGACCATCTGAACCTACCATAAGGTGTAATCATTGTTGTAAGTTTACTAGACTTCTCATCAAGTTTGATATGCCAGAATGCTTCCTTGATATCCAGCTTTGTGAAAATCTTGGCATTGTTGAGTTCAGGCAATACATCATCCAAGGTTGGCAATCTGTAATGCTCTCTCTGCAAAGCCTCATTCAGGGGTCTAGGATCAATGCATATTCTTAAGGAACCATCAGACTTTTCAACAACAGCCATTTGGTTAACCCATTCAGTCGGTTCCTCTACTGGTATTAATATACCTCTGTTCATTAGATTTTGAAGCTCTGACTTTACCTTGCTCTTAAGCGAAAATGGTATTTTTCTGCACGGCAGTGCCTTTGGACGAATATTAGGATCAATATGCAACACAGCTTCACACAGGACACCTAGATGGTTATCAGAGTTATGATCATTATCTAAACTGTCAGTAGCCACCTTAGCAATAAATTTGTTTGTGTTGACTGTCACAAACTGTAGATCCTGCAGTGTGTTGTTGCCCAGCAAACATGTGAATCTATTTTTCACAACAGTAAACCTTATATTGTGTTTTGTCCCAGTCTTAGGATTCTCAGCAGTTAATAGAACTTCTCCCAGTGGAGTCATCTTAGTACCATTCCGCATAACAAGCCTCTGTTTAGTGGGTAACAGTTGTTCTTGCATCACAAAGCGTTGACAGATTGTATTCACATCAGCTGCTGTGTCTAGCTGAAATTTTACCATTTTTCCATTGATAATGAGTTGTGCAGATGTACAAGCTTTGCTAGACTTCACACAATTAAGAAAAACTTCAGAATCTTCCACTGACTCTGTGTGAACAGTGTGAACTTTCTTGCATTTAACTTTGAAATGGTTTCTTCCCCCACATTTTGAGCAAAACTTCCCCCATGCAGGACACTTTTTCTTAATCAATAGATGTTTCTGTCCGCAGTAATGACACTCCTTTCTAGGTTCAAAGTACCCACTGTCAGTGTTACTTTGACAGGCTTTACCAGCAGCATGCCCAGTGTCTCTCTTGGGAGGTTTATGGTTGAGTGATTTTTTCTGTACCTTTTCAACCCTTGCTTCAGAAGGTTGTACTGTATTATTCATCTCACATATGTCTTTTCCAGTTTGCTCAAAGACTCTGCATATGTGAATGGCTTTCTTTAGATCAAGGTCAGCTTCCCTCACGAGCTTCTCTTGTAACCTTTTGTTAACAGTAAAGACAATTTTGTCTCTTATCATACGATCCTTGTCGTTAAAGTTGCACAAATCTGCCTTAGTTCTCAGCTCAGTCAAAAAGGAATTAAAATGATCTTGAAGAGGTGTGTTCCAGAATCTGAACGTATGTAATACTTCATTGCTTCGTGAGCTACAATGGTTCTGGAGCAAATCGAGAATTTTAGTAGGATTAGAGTGGTCTCCTTCCTCTGCAAGTTGATCAAAAACTTCAACGGCTTGAGGTCCAGCACAGTGAAGAATAATTGCCGCCCGAACAGGATCAGGTTTAGAGGCCACTTCTACTGCATCCATATATAGTTCTAACTGTCGTCTCCATTTACGAAATGTGTCTGGTTCGACGTTATTTATGTCTATGCAGGGTGGTAACCGAAAAAAGGGCCGTTCTGCCATGACGAAATGTCTAACAATGGTATGCAAGCAATAACCTACCAGTCTATGAGTCAGCACACGTGTTACAAGATATTCAGCAGAATAGTCCGAATTCTGTAGAAATAAACACCGCTGCCACCATGTTGATATTTACCGTCGTGTGTAGTTATATTGTTAAATGAAATGAGACGTGGCTGCTGTCATATATTCTCACATCACGAAGCATAATCACGAAGGCGAACACACTGAATACATAACGACATGTTTAATCGACCATCTTAGAAAACAGGAAATAGGAAAAAGAGAAAAGAAGAGCTAGCCTAAGGGCAAGTAACTCTAGTAGGAAACAAGATAAACATCGAGACATCAACATATATATATAGATATATATATATCTATATATATATATATATATATATATATATATATATATATATATATATATATATATATATATATATATATATATATATATATATATATATATATATATATTTTTTTTTTTTTTTTTTTTTTATTTATTTTTTTATTTATTTATTTATTTATTTATTTAAAAAAAAAATTTTTTTTTTAATTTGCTGATAAGAAATATCTAGTTCAACCTCTGATGGGTTATAATTAGGATATCGGCCTTATTGTTTTCAGTTCCAAATAATATGAATAATTGCTGATACATGAAAGAGGCATCGCATCTCATGTCAATCCTTTTTTTAAAATATTAATGAAGAAAAATATATCCCGTTCAACCTCTGATGGGTTATAATTAGGATATATATTGTTTTCAATTCCAAATAATATGAAAAACTGCCGATTTGAGAAAGTGGCATCACATTTGTCAAATCATTGTAAATAGGGACAATCACAATTGTGCTTATATGTTAAATAAATAAATAAATAAATCAACAAAAACAAACAAACAAAAATCAAGAAGAAACTCTGAACAAGAATAATATTAAAGTCAGATCGTTATCTTTTGTTTGGCTTGATGGAACTTGATTGACGCCACTGTTTTTATTCTTCGATTTTTTTTCCGCGAGGGTCGACGTAAACTGTTAAGTTATTTTATATTCATAGAGGGGGAGTTAAATGTTTGAGATCCTCACATGTGAGTCTAGGATTTTGTAGACGAAATCCTGTAAAAAGGGCAAATCACCAATTTTACGTGCATTTTTAGTTTTAAAAAAATATACTAAACAAACAAAAACAAAATAGAGAAATAAAACAAAACCAAACCAAAAAAAAAAACAAAAAAAAAAAAAAACAAGGCAAACAAAAAACACCAAATAAAAATAAATAGGCGGAAGGGTATAATGGCCGGGGGTGTTTAGTTAGATATTTAATTGACTTTCATTTGTTATAAGTCCCATGTTTTATAAGAACGTAACCAGACCTTCACCTTTCCAGTTACTATATATTAACTTTTGTTCTTGTTAAATGTTGTTTGTAATTAGTAAACACGTAGGGAAGGCACTAGAGGCCATAGAGATGTGGTTTTACAGAAGAATGTTAAAAATACCATGGGCAGCCAAAAAGAGTAATGAAGATGTCCTGAAAGAGGCCAATGCACAAAGCAAACTTATTTCTCAAGCTAGAAAGAAGCAATCCACTTTTTTGGGCATGTTATGAGAAGAGGAAAGCTGGAATATTTCGTAACAACAGGTAAGATTAAAGGAAAAAGAGATAGTGGAAGACAAAGAGAACAAATACAGGACAGTCTGACATCTTCTTTGATCCTTAGCCGCCGACCGTCAAAGCAGTCAGTGGCCATCACGCCTAGTGGCGTCTTGTAGGGCAACAACAAAATGATTCCACTTTGCTCGGTCGGTGGCCATCCTTCGTACAGTGCCCCAACTCTGGTTCATTCTTTGCATCTCAGCCTCCACAGTCCTCCGCCAGGTTGTTTTTGGTCTGCCTCTCTTTCGTTTTCCTTCAGAGGTCCAAAGCATAGCTGTTCTTGTGATGGCATCGGGGTCTTTTCTGAGGACATGGCCAACCCAGCTCCAGCGTCTGCCAGCTATGATGGTGTGCATGTCCTCTTGCTTGCTCCGCGTAAGCAGATCTTGGTTGGTGATGGTATTCGGCCAAAAGATTCGGAGAATTTTTCTTAGGCATGTTGTGTGAAAAGAGGACAATTTCGACATTTCCTTCTCTGTAACTCTCCAGCATTCTGCACCATATATATCATTATAGTCTGACATCGTGGCATGGAAAAAGGTGAACAGCAGAATCGATAAATTGTACTGAAGACAGGAAGTTGTGGAGAGACATGATCTCCTACGCCACTAGGCATGGTACTTGAAGA
The DNA here is from genome assembly GCA_024509875.1 of Oreohelix idahoensis. NCBI lineage: Eukaryota > Metazoa > Mollusca > Gastropoda > Stylommatophora > Oreohelicidae > Oreohelix > Oreohelix idahoensis. Next base: position 9,801 of record JAMPIV010002739.1, on the reverse strand, counting down.
AGCAGAAGACCGTGACGTCAACAAATTCTGCTGTTTTTTTTGTTTTTTTTTAAGATGAGAAGTCAAAATGGATTCTGGGAGACATGAAGAAATGCAAGTTCCCCAGTCAGTTTTACGTCAACCTGAACTAATTGCCAGTATAAAAGTCAAACTAACATATGTAATCAAACTTCACCAAGAAGTGCCAATGAATATGGCACATATATATTACGTAATCATCTCGTTCAAGAAAATTACCCAGTCACTGATGTGCATCGCGATCTTATGCGCCTTGTTAGGCAGAAATATATCAATGTGTTGGAGAGCTCAGATAGCTTCTTATTTCAAATGGCAAACGAACAACTAGGACAGTCATATAATGAATACATAAATTTTGAAGATTTTTCTCTTTCAATTTTATGATACATTTCCAGTTTCTTTTTTTAACAGTCTCAGAATATAGGACTGCTCGAATTTATACTAATCGCCTTTCTATATTAAAGTCTGCATCTGCCGTTTAAAAAAAAGTTATTTTTTTTTAAAGATAAAGTATTTCGTTCAACCGTTGATGGGTTATAATTATGATATATAGTGCAGTAAATTCAAACTAAAATCTGATTTCCTATATCCAAATATAGTATCTCACCCCCCCCCCCCCCCCGCCCCCCCCACCCCCTCCCCCCCCCCCCCCCCCCCCCCCCCCCCCCCCCCTCCCCCTCCAGTCTAAATATAGTAAATCAAAACTGTAAAATTGTGTGAATGTGTGTGTGTGCCCTTCCCCTTCCAAAAAAAAAAAAAACAAACAATTAAAATGAAAAACACCAAACTAAGTAAAGTCTGTCATAACTGCCCTGAAGGTGAAAACGGATCAGAAAGCCCGGGAGTGTCTGGAATGACACCCAATCAACCAATTATCTGCCTTCATCCACATGAGCACCCCATCAGACTACCCCTTATCCTCAAACCATCACCGATCCTTATATATTAATTTTAGTTCGTGTTATATATTGTTTGACTACATTGTGCAATTCTCTATGTCTATCTATTCTCAACACTTGTAATGTGTAAGCACATTCGTTTGTTGCCTAAGAAAATAATAATTATTTAAAAAAAAAACCTTCGTTACACATCAACACCCGAGGCAACTACAGCATTGTCAATTTTTTTTTTTTTTTAAATAATGTTTTGCCTCGTTTTGGCGAGGCGCGTCCCGTTCAACCTAGTCGGTTATATTAGGGCGCATGTCCAAATATAAAAGACCCTTAGATCTGAAAATAATGTTGCCAATATGTCAGTCTCGTGCAATCAAGTTAGTCTATTGCAGAACCCAATCTACTAGTAGCCCCGCCCCCTTACTTTTATAAAAATCAGTGACCAACAGTGTTGCCACAGCTAGGTATTTTTTTTACTAGATCTGGGTTTTTTGGCTTCCGTCTGGGTATCTGGGTATTGTTTTTCCAAATCTGCATTAATCTGGGTATATTTGACAATTGACATTTACAATGTATGTACATTCTGTGCACTGAACATTATACATTATATTTATATTATAATTAAATGTAAAAAATTATAACTCCGCCTATGCCGGTCCCAAGCCCGGATGAAAAAGGAGGAGGGCGGCCTGCATGGAGGCCGTAAGGAGGCAGCCCCTCCACCATGCAAAGGCACAACAGGCCAATCACCTGTTTGCTTTAAACCACGATTACGAGTAACACAAGAGAGAAAACCGGACTGATTCTAAAGGCGACGAACTGGAACGGACTACGACTTATGGAACATGGAACACAAGAAGTATAAATGGGAAGGAAGAGGAGCTGGTGGAAGAGATGAGGAAAGCAAAAATAGAAATCCTGGCTATAACGGAAACAAAGAAAAAAGGACAAGGAGTCATGGATCTCAATGGCAACACGCTGCTCTACAGTGGTGTACCCATATCCGAAAGAGCTAAAGGGGGTGTTGGTTGCATTGTGGCCCAAAATCAAAAAGATAGTATCAAGGGGTGGAACTTTGTCTCAGAGCGCATTATGGTTGTGAAACTAAAAGAAGGAGAAACCATAGTCAACCTGGTCATAGTGTATGGGCAAAATGAGGATGAGAGAGCAGAGGTCAAGGAGGAATTCTTCGAGCTGCTTCAAAGGACAGTGGATGACTGCCTAGATGAAGTTATCATGCTCGGAGATTTTAATGCCAGAGTTGGAAATGACCATGCTAGATGGGGTGGAGTTATCGGAAGATATGGAGAAGATACTCTCAATGACAATGGAAAGCGACTCCTTAGATTCTGCAGTGAGCAGAATCTGATCATTACAAACACAAAGTTCCCCCATAAGCGCATACATGCATACACTAGATGTGAACCAACAAAGAATGAGAAGTCAGTGATCGACTATGCCATTGTTCGGAGAAGCTCATTCAAATATGTCCGAGATGCAAGAGTCTGGAGGGGGCCAGAGATTGGAAGTGATCACTACCTGCTAACAATCAAACGAACAACTGAAAGAGTTGCTCAGCCTAGGAACTGCTCAACATCACGCAAGAAACCAAGTAAACGAGCAGGAGAAATGAGCATTAGGACCTACAAGCTGAGAGAGCCAGAAATTAAGACCAGATATCAGGGGCTTATTGCTGCAGCGGTGAGCAACACAGAAGAACAACCTGGTGACTTGGAAACCCTCTGGATTAAATTCAAGGATATCATAAAGACAGCTGCTGCAGAAGCATGTGGTGAAGTCCGACTTGGGAACCAGAGAAAGAGGACACCTTGGTGGACAGAGGAAGTCAAAGAGAAAATAAGAGAGAAGAAAATGGCATGGAAACAATACTTAGGAGCTAAAAACACAACAGGACAAATGGAAAAATATAGAGAATATGTGACACTCAGAACAGAAGTAAAGAACAAAGTGCTAGCAGCAAAACAGAAGTCCTGGGAAGAATTTGGAGAAAAGCTAGAAAAAGATGCACAAGAAAACCAGAAATTGTTCTATAAGACCCTAAAGAACATGAGGAAGGAAAAATAATGCCCTCTCAAATTTATAAAGGACAAGCAAGGCAAATTGCTTACTGCCCCGAAGGAAGTAATGGAAAGATGGAAAGAATATTTCTCAGAACTCCTTGATGGTGAGCAAGGTCAAACATCAGAAATGAAAACCACTAGCACAGAAGAGGAAACCAATGGTGATGAAGATGACATAAAGATGGAAGAACTGAAGGCAGCACTGGAGAAAATCAAGATGGGCAAAGCAGCAGGGCATGATGGTATAACACCAGAAATGGTTAAGTACATGGGAGCATCAGGTGACCGGTTACTCTTAAGGGTCCTACAGGCAGCATGGTGCAACAAGACCATACCAAAGGATTGGGAGATCGCCATCATAACACCAATTTTCAAAAAGGGTGACAATCGACAGTGTGGAAACCATAGAGGCATATCCCTTCTCAGTGTCCCTGGAAAAATCTACTCTAGGATTCTAGAGCAGAGACTCCGACGCCTAGCTGAGCCACAGTTGGATGAGGTCCAGTGCGGATTCCGAGCAAACCGAAGTACTCAAGACCTAATCTTCACACTCAGACAGCTGAGTGAAAAGGCCCTTGAGTATAAGAGTGAGATCCATCTTTGTTTCATGGATCTGGAAAAGGCGTTTGACAGGGTCCCTTGGAGCAAACTTTGGGACTGTTTGGCAAGGAAGAATATTCCAGCACCTCTGATTCATGCTATACAGAGCTTCTACAAGTCTTGCAGAAATTATGTGAGGACAGCAAACCATAAGTCAGAAGAGTTCAGGACCACCACTGGTGTAAGACAAGGTGATATCCTATCACCTTACCTCTTCATACTCCTTATGGACGATGTCATCAAGGCATGTAAGGAGAGAACAAGAAAGTATTCAGTGGGGTACTGGAAGATGAGACAGGTCTATATTTCAGAGCTGGCATTTGCTGATGATGTTGCCCTGATTGCTAAATCAGAGGCACATCTCCAATCCAACCTGCAAGTCTGGAAGGAAGAGCTGGAGAAGAGAGGGATGGTCATAAGCAGCTCTAAAACAAAATCCATGGTGATATCACGAGAAGAAAGAAGACATCAGATTAAGCTGGGAGAACAGGTCCTGGAGCAGGTCGACCACTTTAAATACCTCGGAGCTATTATAGACCGAAAGGGAGGCATCAAAGAAGAGTTGGCCACTCGAAAAGCAGCAGCTGGGAGACTTTTTCAGGCCATAAATCGAGGATTCCTCAGCAAGAGAGAGGTTGGTAAGAAAACGAAGATGGCTGTATACCGCTCCACCTATGTCCCAGTCTTGACATATGGATGCGAGTCATGGGCAATGACTACAACCCATAAAAGCCAGATCCAAACCTGAGAAATGAGGTATCTGAGGAAGGTGGTTGAAGTAACAAGAAGAGACATGGTACGCAACCCGACGATACGTCAAGGCCTAAAATGCCACCCCCTACAGACCCAAGTAGAACAGTCCCAACTAAGATGGTTTGGCCATGTCTGCAGAATGGGAGAAGATCGGCTACCACGACAAGCATGGGAAACAAAGAGCCAAGGATCCAGACCCCGAGGACGACACAGAGTCCGCTGGGAGGACAACATTAGACAATCTTTGAAGGACCGAGGACTAGAATGGAACCAGGCCAGGAGGAAGACAGCCGATAGAATAGTCTGGCGCTCTCTCTTCCAAACCTCTACACCTCACGGTAGAAGGGGAACGACTAAGTAAGTAAAAAATTATGTGCAATGTGTTTTTTATTCCACTTAAATTTAATTCTTCTTTTTAACCACATCAATGACGTTGTTTTTTTTTTTACATCAACTATCTACAGTATTTCATGTTATTCTGTTAATGGTTGTCATCTAACATACTCAGTCATTTTTGCGATGTGTTTTAAAGTATTCTTTTTAAATTTTAGACATAAGCAGATAAAGAGCAATTTTTTTTTTTTGGTTTTGTTATTTGTTATTATAAGATTATAAAATGAGAAATGATGAAGGTACGCTAGGTAGTTGAAGCAGCATGACGACACACGCCACCGCGTAAACAAGTGAATCCATGGTATCAGCAGGCTTTTTGTGAGGAATGGCTAACAGACAGCGAACTGAATTTTTTTTTTTTTTTTTTTTTATATTAATGAAGATAAACAGAAATCCCGTTCAACCTCTGATGGGTTATAATTAGAATATATATTGTTTTCAATTCCAAATAATACGAGGGGCGTTCAGAAAGTAATGCACCACATCGTTTTTCTCAACTAATAATGAAGATAGAAGCATGACATTTTGCACACTTCAAATATAGCATGTGCCAATTGTGTGCACCAAATTGCACCGCAACCGGCCAAATAATACGGCTGCCCTAAACCGTTGAAGTGGAGCGTGTTAGCAACTTGCGTTATAAGCAGCGAATTGTGATAGAATTTCTCGTTGGAGAGAAGGAAACTGTTGTGAACATTCACAAGCGTCTATGTGATGTGTATGGAAGTTTTGCAGTCGACAGGAGTACAGTCAGTCGCTGGATTCAGAGAATCAAAGAATCAGGAAGTGGAGATACGGAGCTGCTTGATCGGCCACGCTGTGGTCGTCCTGCCACAGCCACCAACGCAGAAACGTTGAAATGCGCTGAGGGCATTATTCTTACTGATAGGCGAATCACTACTCAACAATTGGCCTTACAGCTGTCAGTCAGCATTGGTAGTGCAAATGCAGTTATAAAAACTCTCGGATTTTCTAAGGTTTGCGCAAGATGGGTTCCTCGAAGTCTCACAAATGACCACCGATTGCAAAGGAAAGCAATTTCTTCTGAATTGTTGGAGCGTTTCAATGCTGATGGAGAGAACTTTTTGGCTAAGATCATTACAGGTGACGAAACCTGGGCACATCATTTTGAACCTGAGACAAAAAGACAGTCAATGGAGTGGCATCATCCGCAATCACCACGAAGAAAGAAATTCAAGACAATTCCTTCAGTTGGAAAGGTCATGATCACTGTCTTTTGGGACATTGAAGGTGTGATTCTTGTAGACGTTATGCCAAGAGGAGAGACAATCAATTCGCAAGCTTACATTAAGACATTGAAAAAAAACTCAATCAACGTTTTCGCAGAGTTCGGCCGCACAAGAATCCAGCAGACCTGCTTCTCCTTCACGACAATGCGCGACCTCACACAAGTCTGGCAACACGGGAAGCAATCACCAAATTGGGTTGGACTGTACTACCCCATCCACCGTATAGTCCCGATTCGGCACCCTCTGATTTTCATCTATTTGGTCCACTTAAAGATGCACTCCGTGGGACAAGGTTTGAAGATGATGATGGAGTGATTCATGCAGCGAAGAAATGGCTACATGATCAAGATAAAATCTGGTACTGGCTAGGAATACATGCACTTGTTTCGCGCTGGCATAAAGCCGTACAAGTTGATGGGTATTATGTTGAATAATACCGATGTTTACATGACATATCCATGTATATTGTGTATAAATTTCATGCTTTTTGAATAAACAGCTCCTGAGAAAAATGATGTGGTGCATTACTTTCTGAACGCCCCTCGTATGAACAACTGCCGACATGAGAAAGTGGCATCACATTTGAAAATAGGGATAGCGAACTGAAGGATTGGAGTTTGTCAGAAGTTTAATCCTAGTAAAAGCGTGGTTGAAGATGTGCGTGAAAGACGTTGTCGGCAGAGATATGCAAAGATTTTGGAACTCCAGAATCAAGATTCCACGTTGTCAATTTATGCATATGATCTTGACGAAGGAGAAGTTGCCGACATGGATGCCGAGTCGCTGACAGGTGACAATTTTCAACAATAACAAGTTACAACTAAAATTTTATATTTGATTTGAGGAACATTTTCTTAATGTAACTACTGTAAGTAAGTTACTGTTAAAATATCTAATTTTCAAGAGTTCATATATTGGGGTGTTAATAAAATCATTTTTATATAATTGAGAATTTTTGGTAATTAAAAAAAAATAAAAATGAAGAAATAAATAAAAATTGGTAGCACACAGCTTATTTGTGCTAAAGTTGCACTAAATGATTGTGTACGCATCGTCTATCGTGTGTATTTAAGGCATAAAATAATCTGGGTATTTCTGGGTTTTTAAAAAAAAGAAAATCTGGGTTTATCTCTAGAACTTGAGTGGCAACCTTGGTGACCAATGAAGTTGTGTTGTTCACAGTGTTGCCACAGCTGGGTATTTTTTTACTAGATCTGGGTTTTTTGGCTTCCGTCTGGGTATCTGGGTATTTTTTCCCCAAATCTGCATTAATCTGGGTACATTTTACAATTGGCATTTACAATGTATGTAAAAGTATTCTTTTTTAAATTGTAGACTTAAGCAGATAAACAGCATATTGATTATTTTTGTTTTTGTTATTGTAAGATTATAAAATAAGCGATGATGAAGGTACGCTAGGTAGTTGTAGCAGCATGACGACACACACGCCGCCGCGTAAAAAAGTGAAGCCATGGTATCAGCAGGCTTTTTGTGAGGAATGGCTAACAGACAGCGAACTGAAGGATTGGATAAAGCCGGACTCTGGCAATCACTGTCCTGCAATTTGTACGATTTGTTCCTGTACATTAACTAATGCCAACAAAACAGCTTTACTGACACATAAAAGCACACAGAAGCAAATGAAAAACTTCGAAGCCAAAACTCTGAACATTAACAAGTTTTTCATCAAACCAAAAGAGCCCTGTCTCCAAGACAAAATTGCTAAAGCGGAGATACTGTTGTCGGCTTTCATGGCAGAACATAATACTCCGTTTTCGCAAATGTGGCGATATTCTAAATACAATATCTAAATTAGACTATAACAGGATAGTGCAGAAAGTCAAAAATAAGATAGAACTAAAAAGTGGGTAGAGAATTGTTTTCTTCACCCCGCCCCAGCGTATTAGTTTGATAACAAATAAAAGGTACCCAATGTTCGTAAGTGACCTTGAGATTAAACATAACAAGTTCAAACAAATATTTGCCTAGAAGACAGAGTTATAGAAAAGGGGGGGGGGGGGGGGGGGGGGGGGAGAAGGATAGATGCCACAATGCTAACGCGTCTTGCGTTGATTTCAAAACAAAAGCCTATAGAAACAAGACTTGACTTGAGCGATTTTCAAAATACGAGGTAAAAGTTAGAACATGTAGACAATTGGGTCACAAAAACAGGCTTAGCTCTTATTGCGAATGACGTAATTCTCACGTACTACGAGAGACTCGTAATTAGCTTGAAATTAGTGCAAAAAGACATGAATAGGTTGAATATTATAGAAAAATATGGAATTCCTTATTAATAGGTTTAGAATTTAAAAAAAGTTAGCTAGTTTAAGAGCTTATCTTTTCCTGATAAATAATATGCTTTCAAATAAAAGGACGGACAGATAATTCGGAAGTTATTGACAAAAGACTGATTTGTTCAGTGGCAGACTAGCAGACAGATGTTAGTTTTGCATTCACTACGGTTAAATTTTGACGCGTCCTTGAGAAAACGCAGCAAAAGGGTTCATGTGCAGATATGCACAGATTTTGGAACTTCACAATCAAGATTCCACGTTGTCAATTCATGCATATAATCTTGACGAAGGAGAAGTTGTCGACATGGATGCCGAGTCGCTGACAAGTGACAATTTTCAACAGCAACAAGTTACAACTAACGTTTTATGTTTGATTTGAGGATCATTTTGTTAATGTAACTACTGTATTACTGTTAAAATATCTCATTTTCAAGAGTTCATATACTGGGGTGTTAATAAAATCATTTTTATATAATTGTGAATTTTTGGTAATAAAATATAAAATAAAAATGAAGAAATAAATAAAAATTGGTAGCACACAGCTTATTTGTGCTAAAGTGGCACTAAAAGATTGTGTAAGCATCGTCGATCCTGTGTATTTGAGGCATAAAATAATCTGGGTATTTCTGGGTTTTTTAAAGAAGAAAATCTGGGTTTATCTCTAGAACTTGAGTGGCAACCTTTGTTGTTCACCTGCACACGAAATTGCCCGGGATATTGCGTTAATATGAGTACAGGCTGTATATATACTTATAGACGGGCTAAAAAGCAGACAGCTACAGATTACCACATCAATACATAACAAGCTTTGCCTTTTATTTGCAACATATAATCAAGATGTATTTAAACTAAAGCGTGAGGCTGAGATTTTAAAACTTAATTAATCGTTTTCCGTTACGTCAAAGTGCCTTTAACATTGAACCAAGTATGCTTCAAGCTTCTCCGAGTTAAGGCCTGACCACATTTCTGTGGTCCAAACCTGCGCAGTCGAGCGCTGCCCCTTTAACTGTATCAGCAAGCGATGATACGTCAGTGGTACCAACGAAAATTGATGCCACCCACAACGACTCAGAGAAAAGTTTTTCTAATAATGATGCCGGCCAGATGTCACCCACTGCAGATGCGAAGAATACTGCTGAAGATGAGTTTACTTGTAAATATTTGCATATTCGATGTTGTCATCATTGTAACAGAATCAGACATCAATATTATTACGGTGTGGTGGTGCATTCCATTTTAAATTAGCAAAAAACATTAGGCCTACAGTACTGTCATACTACAGTACTGTCCCCCATCCTGCCTGTCACCCCCTTACTACGCCACTGTCTAACGGTAATGTAATTATGTAGGCCTATAGCCAGTCAGACAATATGGCGGACCTTGTCTTCTACCAATATTTTATATTAGGGTGGCCATATTGTTCAACACAAAAAGGAGGACAAATGCCATTTTTTGGTCATAAAAAGGAGGACAAGGGAGGACAAAATTTGTAAAAAGTAGGACGAAAGGTTAGGGC
>JAMPIV010002738.1:0-106223 GCA_024509875.1 Oreohelix idahoensis | reverse complement strand
AGCAACAGAGAGAAGCACATATGGCCGTCACCAGTAACATTCTTGACAAAAACTCTATTGAGATGCAAATAGACTGTAGCTGACTACTGCTTTCTTTGAAAATATTTAAGTAGACGTTTAAGATTGTAAGGAGGAGGAGAAGAAGAAGAAGAAGAAGAAGAAGAAGAAGAAATTTATTTAAGTCACAACAGGGACGAAAGGGGGGGGGGGGAGAATTGTGGACGAGAAAAGATATCGATTATTCCTGTGTTACTGAAAGGCGGCCATAGATGCTACAGGACAAGAACTGCCGGAAGATGACAAGTTGATGAGATTGTGACATCGGAGATGATGTCATACATGGGAAGCCCAAAGATCAACGTACACCTGTTTACTGATCTGTTTGTGTGTGTGTCTATTTCTAAATTTCCAGTGGGATTTATCAGAATGGCTACTACGGTGTTCTTTTACGACTGGTGCCATCCGGTCTACTTAACGTACACGTCACGGAGTTTAGCTCAAGCAGGTTCAGAGCTTAAGTACAGTATTTCCCCGCTGTATACCCCCCCCTATCTATCTTTAAAAAAAAATCCGCGCAGAGGACTGAACTGTACCCAAGAACCCACAGTATTAGGGGGCCCACTCTGCGCAGCCTTCATCCAGCTTAATCAACTGCCGCGTAAACAATCCTCATCCGTGTGTTGCCGGCACCAGGAAAGGAAGCGAAGAATAGTAACATCAGTGACCTACCATGCAATTCGTAATAGGCGACTAAGAAGGGTTGGACATGAGGCCGATTTCTTTATTCTGTAGAAATTCAAAACCACAAAAACGTCAACACACACGGACAGACCAAAAATTTACAGTTTCAAAGATGGGCGCTTGTGTAGAATAGAAGGATTGAAATGTCATGACAAGATTACTAATATGGGACTGATATCAAAAACCGGACAAATGCTAGCGGAACAAGAGATGAGAAGAAGTCGTTGGAGATGGATGGGACACACACTGAAGAAACCTGTCGATTGTATTTCTAGGTAAGCCTGATTCTGGAACCCCCAGTGTAGAAGACTAAGAGGAAGACCAAAGAACACATAGAGAAAAGAACTGGAGACAGACATGAAGAAGACATGGACAGACTTTGACAAGAAGACATGGACAGACTTTGACAAGAAGACATGGACAGACTTTGACAAGAAGACATGGACAGACTTTGACAAGAAGACATGGACAGACTTTGACAAGAGGACATGGACAGACTTTGACAAGAGGACATGGACAGACTTTGACAAAAGGACATGGACAGACTTTGACAAGAGGACATGGACAGACTTTGACAAGAGGACATGGACAGACTTTGACAAGAGGACATGGACAGACTTTGACAAGAAGACATGGACAGACTTTGACAAGAGGACATGGACAGACTTTGACAAGAGGACATGGACAGACTTTGACAAGAAGACATGGACAGACTTTGACAAGAGGACATGGACAGACTTTGACAAGAGGACATGGACAGACTTTGACAAGAGGACATGGACAGACTTTGACAAGAAGACATGGACAGACTTTGACAAGAAGACATGGACAGACTTTGACAAGAGGACATGGACAGACTTTGACAAGAGGACATGGACAGACTTTGACAAGAAGACATGGACAGACTTTGACAAGAAGACATGGACAGACTTTGACAAGAAGACATGGACAGACTTTGACAAGAAGACATGGACAGACTTTGACAAGAAGACATGGACAGACTTTGACAAGAAGACATGAACAGACTTTGACAAGAGGACATGGACAGACTTTGACAAGACGACATGGACAGACTTTGACAAGAGGACATGGACAGACTTTGACAAGAAGACATGGACAGACTTTGACAAGAGGACATGGACAGACTTTGACAAGAGGACATGGACAGACTTTGACAAGAGGACATGGACAGACTTTGACAAGAAGACATGGACAGACTTTGGCAAGAAGACATGGACAGACTTTGACAAGAAGACATGGACAGACTTTGACAAGAAGACATGGACAGACTTTGACAAGAAGACATGGACAGACTTTGACAAGAAGACATGGACAGACTTTGACAAGAGGACGTGTCATATGTTTATTGAAAGCCTTATGCTCCTTGGGAAGTTGAAAGGTGAAAGAAGAAGATGTAAACAATCTCTTACTGCCAGGGGGCCCAGATAACTGTCAATGCGCCCCTGCACCCGCGTCTTATAAAGTGATTATCATGGATCGTAAACAAACAGGTTGTTATCTTTAGTTTTTCCCACTTTGGTCATGACTGTCAGGCTCCTGCTGTCTTGTGCTGGAAATAGAACCCACTCCACCGTGGTTGCAGCTTTTAACTTCATTCCTGGTTTTATCCATGCTGCCTGCTGACGGCAATTGTTAAAGTATGTTGTATATAAATTACTGTCCTAAATTTCATTGCCCGTTGCGGTTGTTCCACAGCCAACACTCATTGCTGAAATCAGGCACAGACAAAGAACACAAATTTAGCGACCGGAATCGATATCCAGTTAACTTCCGAATATCAATATATTTTTTGCTGTTTTGCCAAAACCTGTCCGCGCTTCGCAATCTTTCTACTTTCCTTCTTTGTTGTTCTTTATTTCTGCATTTAATATTGTGTGTCATTAACGCGGATATCTATGCAGGTCTGTGCTTTGTACTTCGCTGTTCCATAGCCCTCGTTATAGTGTCTACGTCTGCTTGTTCCATCGATTTAATTGACTCTTTTTATTTTGGTTCCTTATCCGCGGATTGGCAGAGTACTCAGCGACCATCACACAAAGTGACGTCATGTAGGGCAGCAACAATCTGCTTGTATTTTCCTCGGTCTGAGGCCGTTCTTTTTTTGTAGGGCCCCAACTTAGGTTCATGCTTATAATCTCGGACTCCACAGTTCTCAGCCAAGCTGTTTGTAGTTGGCCTTTCTTTTTCCTATTTCCTGGTTTCTATAGCATATCAGTTCTGGTGATGATGTCGGGGTCTCTTCTGAGGAGAAGAAAAACTCAGTTCTAGCCTTTACCTATTATAATGGTGTGCATATCTTGGTTGCTTCCGGATAAGCAGTTCTAAGTTGCTGATGGTGTTCGGCCTAACAATTCGGATAACTTTTTCTGAGGCAGGTTGTGTGAAAAGTTGACAAATGAGGCATTTACTTTTCTATCACTTTCCAGCTTCCTGCACTGCCCGAGAAGTAAACAAAAAATGCATCTCTCATTTACGAGTAAGTCATAAACGCTTGGCACCTTAATGTAGCATGCAACCGCCGCGGTAACTAGATCCTGGCAGGACGGCTGCAGTAAAGCATTCAAGTGATTTTGCAAGGATGGTTTCTGTTGGAACTAGATTTTTATTTGATGAGGTTGCGTCGACAATCTGATATTTGTAGTCTCTTACGACATGCATGTAGTCCTATTCTATATTTGTCTGCTTAGAAACCCCCGCCCCCCTTTTTTTTCCGGGGACTACACGGAACAGTCATCAGATATATTCTGAGACGATTAAAGTTAAAAGGCAGAAGAAAGAATTGATGGAAAGTGAGGATGACAGAGCCAAAAAATAAATAGTCAGCCTAAGAATATATCTCAGGGAATTAAGTCAAGAGCAGAAGAGATATAAAACACCCGGATGGGAAGCTGTGGAGACACGGGATCGCAAAGGGCAGACGGCGTGGCAATCGATGATTACTTTACAACAGTAAATTTCTGACGTTCAAAAAAACTGTCAGCTCGTTCCAAAAGGCTTGGAAGCGTATTTCATATTTTAATACTTCCAGATGTCAATTTTCATATTGATCATGCTGTGGCTAAAATAGACAGATCAATCAATAAATCGCAGGTTTAGGGATTTCGCATATTTAGATCGCTCGCAACTGAAAATTGCCAAAAAAACGGTGCAAATAATTTTATGGTATACGCCCGTCTGTCTGTCGTTAGGACGAACTAAAAAAAACTAATGGTCCGATTTTGAGAAATCTTCGAATTTTAAAACTGTGGAAAAAATATATTGATCAGTTTCAAATGGGATTTAAATCGGATAACAATTAAGAACACTTTACTGGAAGACTTGGGAGAATTGATTTGCAAAGTGGTTAAAGCGTTAACATCTGGAGGCAAAGTAACCGAGTTCGAAAACTGGCAGCATCAAGCACTAGTCTACCCAGCTGTATATGGGAATATAATTCTGTGTTTGAGTTAGGGAAGGCAAAGGCAAAAAGGAAGAGAACCTGTCACAGCACTTCATAAAGCGGAAACATAAAATAGTAACATCTCTAACATTTTGCTCCCTCTAAAAAAGCATCTGTTATGGGATTATCTTTACTTGAAGATTAAGTAGCGGGTTCAAAACCTGGCAGCGTCAAGTTCTTGTCTTCCCACCTTTAAATGGATACCTGATGCTGCTTTTGAGTTTGGAAAGGCAAAGGTAGGGAGGCAGTCAACCGGTCAGATCTCCTTACAATACTGAGAGGAGTGCTGAAAAGTCTCTAACACTTCATTCTCCGCCAACATTATCTGATATTGAACTTCATTTTATTTGAAGACTGCGGTTCGATTCATGGTAGCATTTTTTTCGTGCTGAATTAGTCGTTAGGAAGAAGAGTAATAACCACAAAATACATCGAGAAACATTAGCCAAGCAACACCATTGTCTTGTCCTATCTATCTATCTATCTATCTATCTATCTATCTATCTATCTATCTATCTATCTATCTATCTATCTATCTATCTATCTATCTATCTATCTATCTATCTATCTATCTATCTATCTATCTATCTATCTATCTATCTATCTATCTATCTATCTATCTATCTATCTATCTATCCTATCTATCTATCTATCTATCTATCCTATCTATCTATCTATCTATCTATCTATCTATCTATCTATCTATCTATCTATCTATCTATCTATCTATCTATCTATCTATCTATCTATCTATCTATCTATCTATCTATCTATCTATCTATCTATCTATCTGTCTGTCTATCTATCTATCTATCTATCTATCTATCTATCTATCTATCTATCTATCTATCTATCTATCTATCTATCTATCTATCTATCTATCTATCTATCTATCTATCTATCTATCTATCTATCTATCTATCTATCTATCTATCTATCTATCTATCTATCTATCTATCTATCAATGTGGAAAGAACAGTGCTTCCCTGAAATGATAGAAAACGTTCCTGGTATTGAGAGAAAGAACAGCCAAAATGAAACAGAAAGGAGAGTCCTAACCACAAAATACATAGAGAAACATTACCGAAGCAACACCTGGATCCATGCATACACAGATGGATCAGCAAAAAGTATAACAGATGATGCTGGTGGAGGAGTCTTTCTGAGATTTAGCAATGGCACACCAAAAAAGCTGGCAGTTGATACAGGAAAATTCTCAAGTAACTTCAGAGCAGAGGCAGAAAAATTTAGAATTTTTTTAATGCACTACTTTCTCTCTTCCCCCCCCCCTCTCCCCCACCCTTTTTCCCTGTATCTACGGCCCTGAGGCAGATAGTTAATGCAATACTTAGTAGAGGTGGGCAAATCGACACACTTCGCTGTTTCGAGACAGTCGGCTCAGTGATTTAAACTGTATCGAAACAGTGTGTCGACACAACGGCACAATTGCCCGTATCGGGGAGAAAGAAGTCTCTAATAGACAGTACCGTTTACATTACTATACATGAACTGTTTTTACTTGCGCGCTTCTGTTGTGTGTGAAAATATATGGTATTTCGTGTGATCACAATTCAATATTTTTACACAAGTCTTCATTATGATGAAATAAAATGGAGATATGATGATAGCTGCAGTATATGTGAAAATAATAAAAAAACAACAATAATAATAACAGTAATAATAACACATGATATCAAACTAGAGTAAGCTAGTTTTGGTAGACAATGATTCAAATCCACACCGAGTACACAGATATCAGCAGAGCTAATAAAGTGTCCATTACATTTATACGAACACACGGACACTTTCAACTTTAACATAGTGCCTAAAACATTGACAACTGCAGCACTGACACAATTTTCAGTGTCTATAACTTCTCAGCAAAAATAATATCACTTGTAAAATCAAGTCATCATAACTCATCCCTGAAAAATATGACATGTTTGATATTCCATACTAATGTTCAGAACGGTTGATTCATATTTTACAAAGGCTCACGGAAGGCGAGACAGTGAGACAGTGTGTCTCTGCAAAACAGCGAGGCAGACGGAACTGAAACTGTGTCGAAACAAACAAACAGGCAGTGTCGAATCGCTCGGACTCTGTGCTGTTTCGAAGCATTGTTTCGACACATACACACAGTAGCCATCTCTAATACTTAGCACTATTTGCGGAAAAGCTGCTTTCTTAGACAGCGGCATAAATTCTATAATATCCCATAGAATTTTTATCACGGTTCGGCTGGCTTGCTGGCTGGCAGGCAAGATGGTCAAACAATCAACAACTAAGTTACACTCATGCTCCCCCCCCCGCCACCCCACCCACTTCCCAGTTCATTCTTCAGGTTTGCCATATTATTCTACTTCCCAGTCGATTTATTCATTTTGAATGTACTGCATGTTTGTCTCAGACAATTTACTAAATACTCTCTAAACAGAGCGATACCATAATAATAAGAATTCCACTGAGTAAATCAGGGTGGGGGCTTGAACGAGCTGAAATTAATAATTGCTTAATTCTTCATAAAGATTTGGCAAGGAAGAAGAGCTATACAGAGGATCTAGAGAGAGAGAGAGAGAGCAGAGACCATAGAGTCAGAGAGAGAGACACCACTGGTGAAGAGAGAGTAGAGATCCTGGAGGGAGAGAGAGAGAGAGAAAGATGAGAGAGTGAGAGAGAGAGAGAGAAGATGAGACTGAGAGAGTGAGAGAGAGATTGCTACGAAATCAGAGAGAGATCTCCAATCCAGAGAGAGAGAGAAGAGAAGAGTCGAGAGAGAGAGAGAGGGATGATCAGAAGAGAAAAGGATGCTGAGAGAGATTGAGAGAGTAGTGAGAGACGAGAGAGAGAGAAGAAAGAGAGAGATGTGAAGTTGAGAGAAGAGGGAGAGAAGTGAGAGGAGAGAGAGAATGGGAGAGAGGGAGTTTGAGGGAAGAGAGAGAGAGAGTTAAGAGAGAAAAGAGAGAGAGTATGGATGAGTTAGGATTGTGTGTTTGAGTTTAGTAGAGAGATGTTGTTAATTTTTTTATTTGTTTTTGTGAGTTATTGTGAGGAGGGAGAGGAGAGAGAAGAGGAGAGAGAGAGGAGATTTAGAGAGGAGAGGAGGAGTTTTGTTTTTTAGAGGATTTGAGTAGAGATAGATTTAGAATCGAGATTCGTGAGAGTAGAGATGGTGGAGTTTGATTTGAGTGATTGTTTTTAATTTGAGGTATGTTTATTTTAGAGACTTTTTTGTTGAGATTTTTGTTTTTTTTAGAGTGTTTTGGAGTTAGAGGAGATGAGAGAGATGAGAGAGAGAGTTTTTTTGTTTTTTTTTGTTGATTTTTTTTTTTTGATTTTGTGTTTTTTTTTGGTTGTGTGGAGAGGGAGAGGTGTTTGGTGTGAGGGGTGGAGCGGGAGTAGCGGGGAGGTGTTTGTAGGGTTGTTTGGATGAGTTTTTGGGGTTGAGGGAGGGATGGATTGTTGTTACTCTCCGGAACAGAATTTTTGATTCGTGGGCTGATAGTTTAAGATTTTGGGACCAATTACGATTGACATCCCGACACGTAGGGAAAGTTGCGCCCTGTGTGTTGATCAGCGACGATCGTGTATCAGTCTGACCCAGTCCCCAATCCATGCATTGGTCTGATAGATAACCGTTACTTGATGGGAGTCTTGTACCGATATGTAGCTGCCAAGGTGTGTATCTCAACATTATTCTAACCCATCACAGTAGGTTATTGGTAAACAGTATTAATTTAATAAAGATATGAGGGTGGAATTCATTTAATTTATGATTTGAAAAACCGTGTAAGGGTTAAACCTGGTAATAACTATTTAGGATTGATAATTTGTAAGGTACCAAATGGGAGTAACGTTCGATTTATTGGGATGATGTATGCATGTTTGTCTCAGACAATTTACTAGAATTTAAGGTTCTAAGAATTGTAGCGGATACCCATAGGGGTAAGGGTATTGAGTCATGAAAGAGTAAATCAGGGTGGGGGTATGCGTTAGGATGGTGGGACGATGGTATTAGGGTAGTTTGTAGAAGTTTATTAGTTTTACACAATTTGTAGCTTTGGCATATGTTTGATCAGGTCTCATAAAGTATGTTGAAGATAGTATACGATGTAGATGGAGTAAGGACTGTTGTGCGTGTTTTTCATATATGGTCATTGGGACCAGATTTTCCAAAGTTGAGTACATGGGAAGCATCAGGCGAACAATTACTCGTTTTAACAGGCAGGCATGGGTGCATCAAGAACCATACCAAAAGGGGAGATTGCCATCAGTACACTGTTGCAATTTATTTTGAAAATCACGACAATGACCATAGAGGCATATCCCTTCTCAGTGTCCTGGTAAAATCTACTCTAGAATCCTAGAGCAGAGATTACTCCGACGCATTCTGCTGAGCCACAATTGGATGAGGTCCAGTGCGGATTCCGAGCAAACCGAAGTACTCAAGACCTAATCTTCACACTCAGACAGCTGAGTGAAAAGGCCCTTGAGTATAAGAGTGAGATCCATCTTTGTGTTTCATAGACCTGGCGTAAAGGCGTTTTTAAGTGACAGGGGTCCCCTGGAGCAAACTTTGGGACTGTTTGGCAAGGAAGAACATTCCAGCACCTCTGATTCATGCTATACAGAGCTTCTACAAGTCTGCAGAAATTATGTGAGGACAGCAAACCATAAGTCAGAAGAGTTCAGGACCTTGCAATGGTGTTCAAGACAAGGTGAATATCCTATTTTGGCTTACCTTGGTAAACATTACTTTTTTGGACGATGTCTTCAAGGCATGTACAGGGGAGTTCCAAACAAGAAGAATAGTATTCAGTGGGGGGTAACTGGAAGATGAGGACAGGTCTATATTCTGGAGCGTGGCATTTGTTGATGATGTAGTGCCCTGTTGGCAAATCAGAGGCACATTCTCCAAACCTGCAAGTTTGATGTTTGGAAGGAAGAGTGGAGAAGAGAGGGTGGATGTTCAAAGCAGCTCTAAAACAAATATCCCATTTGCATGTGATTTCAACGAGAAGCTCCAAAACATCAGATTAAGTTGGGAGAAACAGTCCTGGAGCAGGTCAAACCACTTTAAATATCTCGGAGCTATTATAGACCGAAAGGGAGGCATCAAAGAAGAGTTGGCCACTCGAAAAGCAGCGGCTGGGAGACTTTTTCAGGCCATAAATCGTGGATTCCTCAGCAAGAAAGAGGTTGGTAAGAAAACGAAGATGGCTGTATACCGCTCCACCTATGTCCCAGTCTTGACATATGGATGCGAGTCGTGGGCAATGACTACAACCCACAAAAGCCAGATCCAAACCTCAGAAATGAGGTATCTGAGGAAAGTGGTTGAAGTAACAAGAAGAGACATGGTCCGCAACCAGACGATACGTCAAGGCCTAAAATCCCACCCGCTGCAGTCCCAAATAGAACAGTCCCAACTGAGATGGTTTGGCCATGTCTGCAGAATGGGAGAAGATCGGCTACCACGACAAGCATGGGAAACAAAGAGCCAGGGATCCAGACCTCCAGGACGACCCAGAGTCCGCTGGGAGGACAACATTAGACAATCTTTGAAGGACCGAGGACTAGAATGGAACCAGGCCAGGAAGAAGACAGCTGATAGAATGGTCTGGCGCTCTCTCTTCCAAACCTCTACACCTCACGGTAGAAGGGGAACGACTAAGTAAGTAAGTAAGTAAATTCTTCATAAAAGGCGGCGGGCCGATATAAGTTAACAAGTGCCCTGCCAATGCAGCATTGTTCTTGACTTCGGAAATATCTTATGAAAACTTCCTTGAGATAGAAGCATCATTATCCTTCTATCTACAACTCTGCCAAGAGTAATCTGTTTGTGGTAAAGTGGGATGTTATAAATATTTATAGGGACTTAGTGTACTGACTGAGGTCAGCTGTGAAGGTATCTGTATCTAATAGGTGTAGTGTTTTACAGATAACCTTACTTGCTACCACATTATACCTCAGTCAGAATTATTCTGGAATATTGTGATGACTACGTTAAATGTCTAGGGTTATGTAAATGATGAAGTGTAAGTCACAACAACAACAGACAGATAAACAATTTAATTTATTCCACCACACTTGACAACACTGTGACACTCACACACATTTAACACTCTATAAGACTATCTTAAATAAGTCACTGGAAAAGTTTCAAATATATATGTATTAATTACTGTCACTATTATATATCCTGATTCAACTACAAAGTGAACCAGGAATCACAATCAATTGTAATCACAATTTATATATACATAATTTATAAATATGAACCTTGGAGTGACATATTTTATTAATATTATCCTATGTGTGTCAGTTGTGTAGAGTAATATGAGGTAATACTGGTTTTGTTTTTTCAAGCTATGTTGTTATTTGTCATCATGACTTCAAGTGTTTGTTTATCTGGGAAATAGTATGGGGGAAAAGTTCACAGTTCCTGTCAATTTAAACAAGGTATTGTCCCTTTTTTTTTTACTAAAATGTCAATTTTTTAGGGGACACATAATGTTGAGCTCCACTGGCCACAGAGGCTTAACTTTCGTGATGGTGGCAGGAAAAGACTCCTCTGCTCGATTGCCCCCCTGTGTTCTGGAGACACCTCACTAGTCGCTATCTGGACCCAGGAGTATGCTGTCAGCCTCCAGATTCAGCAAAGCTCAGACCAGGTGCTGCTCAATAACTTTAGGACCACGGTCCCTGAAACAAGAAGGTTGTACCTCCTATTTCATAACTAATTTATAATCTATTTCCAGACTCAACACAACACATAACAAACACTGAGTTCAGAGCGGTAGGCCAACTGCTATCTTCATCTGAAACAATTTTCACCAGTATACTCCTCCCTAATGGTTACTACGCCTCTGCAATTCCAGCATTAGTTCCTTCTAGTCAATAAGATAGGTGTCAGTGTACTGTTAGGCAATTCCATGTAGTTTTACTTTTCCCCGACACCTTCTGTTCAGGTTGGAGCAATATATAGGCTTTGCCTCATGTTCGCTACTGAACCACACACATATACAGACATAAATTATCAATTTACATTCAATTTTCATTAAAAAGATATCAAATATTTCAAGCTTACCACAATTCATGGGAATAATACAGAATTACGTTGACTGGCAATGAATAGGCACAAAATCCGACCTGCCACTGTCTCAGGCTTTTATCAGTAGCGAACATGAGGCAAAGCCTATATATTGCTCCAACCTGAACAGAAGGTGTCGGAGAAAAGTAAAACTGCATGGAATTGCCTAACAGTACACTGGCACCTATCTTATTGACTAGAAAGAACTTATGCTGGAATTGCAGAGGCGTAGTAACCATTAGGGAGGAGTATACTGGTGAAAATTGTTTCAGATGAAGATAGCAGTTGGCCTACCGCTCTGAACTCAGTGTTTGTTATGTGTTGTGTTGAGTCTGGAAATAGATTATAAATTAGTTATGAAATAGGAGGTACAACCTTCTTGTTTCAGGGACCGTGGTCCTAAAGTTATTGAGCAGCACCTGGTCTGAGCTTTGCTGAATCTGGAGGCTGACAGCATACTCCTGGGTCCAGATAGCGACTAGTGAGGTGTCTCCAGAACACAGGGGGGCAATCGAGCAGAGGAGTCTTTTCCTGCCACCATCACGAAAGTTAAGCCTCTGTGGCCAGTGGAGCTCAACATTATGTGTCCCCTCAAAAATTGACATTTTAGTAAAAAAAGAGGGACAATACCTTGTTTAAATTGACAGGAACTGTGAACTTTTCCCCCATACTATTTCCCAGATAAACAAACACTTGAAGTCATGATGACAAATAACAACATAGCTTGAAAAACAAAACCAGTATTACCTCATAGTACTACTACACAACTGACACACATAGGATAATATTAATAAAATATGTCACTCCAAGGTTCATATTTATAAATTATGTATATATAAATTGTGATTACAATTGATTGTGATTCCTGGTTCACTTTGTAGTTGAATCAGGATATATAATAGTGACAGTAATTAATACATATATATTTGAAACTTTTCCAGTGACTTATTTAAGATAGTCTTATAGAGTGTTAAATGTGTGTGAGTGTCACAGTGTTGTCAAGTGTGGTGGAATAAATTAAATTGTTTATCTGTCTGTTGTTGTTGTGACTTACACTTCATCATTTACATAACCCTAGACATTTAACGTAGTCATCACAATATTCCAGAATAATTCTGACTGAGGTATAATGTGGTAGCAAGTAAGGTTATCTGTAAAACACTACACCTATTAGATACAGATACCTTCACAGCTGACCTCAGTCAGTACACTAAGTCCCCTATAAATATTTATAACATCCCACTTTACCACAAACAGATTACTCTTGGCAGAGTTGTAGATAGAAGGATAATGATGCTTCTATCTCAAGGAAGTTTTCATAAGATATTTCCGAAGTCAAGAACAATGCTGCATTGGCAGGGCACTTGTTAACTTATATCGGCCCGCCGCCTTTTATGAAGAATTTACTTACTTACTTACTTAGTCGTTCCCCTTCTACCGTGAGGTGTAGAGGTTTGGAAGAGAGAGCGCCAGACCATTCTATCAGCTGTCTTCTTCCTGGCCTGGTTCCATTCTAGTCCTCGGTCCTTCAAAGATTGTCTAATGTTGTCCTCCCAGCGGACTCTGGGTCGTCCTGGAGGTCTGGATCCCTGGCTCTTTGTTTCCCATGCTTGTCGTGGTAGCCGATCTTCTCCCATTCTGCAGACATGGCCAAACCATCTCAGTTGGGACTGTTCTATTTGGGACTGCAGCGGGTGGGATTTTAGGCCTTGACGTATCGTCTGGTTGCGGACCATGTCTCTTCTTGTTACTTCAACCACTTTCCTCAGATACCTCATTTCTGAGGTTTGGATCTGGCTTTTGTGGGTTGTAGTCATTGCCCACGACTCGCATCCATATGTCAAGACTGGGACATAGGTGGAGCGGTATACAGCCATCTTCGTTTTCTTACCAACCTCTTTCTTGCTGAGGAATCCACGATTTATGGCCTGAAAAAGTCTCCCAGCCGCTGCTTTTCGAGTGGCCAACTCTTCTTTGATGCCTCCCTTTCGGTCTATAATAGCTCCGAGATATTTAAAGTGGTTGACCTGCTCCAGGACCTGTTCTCCCAACTTAATCTGATGTTTTCTTTCTTCTCGTGATATCACTATGGATTTTGTTTTAGAGCTGCTTATGAACATCCCTCTCTTCTCCAGCTCTTCCTTCCAGACTTGCAGGTTGGATTGGAGATGTGCCTCTGATTTAGCAATCAGGGCAACATCAGAAAATGCTCAGCTCACTGTTGACCAAATATAGACCTGTCTCAACTTCACAGTACCCACTGACATACTTTCTTGTTCTCAAAAATCCTTACCATAATAGCCTTATGACATCGTCCATAATGAAGTATGAAGAGAAAAGGTTCTAGATATCACCTTGTTTTACACAACGCATCTAGACTATTGTTCCACTATCTGGGATTATGGTTTGCTGTCCTCAACATCAATTTTCTGCAAGAAGTAGCTCCACTCTCTTCAAAAATGCGATCAAGCGCCTTGTTGCTGAATAAACACCAATCACATTGTATAGATTTATAAAATTATCTTCAGGGGACCCCTGTCCAAACGCCTTTTTAACAAGGTTTATTCACAAAATCCTGTCAAGATGGATCTCACTCTTAGTACTCTTTTAGGCCGCTTTTTTCACTCAGCTGTCTGATGACAGATTAGTCTTGAGTACTTAAATTTTACAGCTACGGAATCCGCAGGACCTCATCCTATTGTGGCTC
Organism: Oreohelix idahoensis; assembly: GCA_024509875.1. Lineage (NCBI taxonomy): Eukaryota > Metazoa > Mollusca > Gastropoda > Stylommatophora > Oreohelicidae > Oreohelix > Oreohelix idahoensis. The sequence continues at coordinate 92,222 of JAMPIV010002738.1, read as the reverse complement.
AGCTAGGCGTACTCAGTCTCTGCTCTATGGATTTAGAGTAGATTTTACCAGGGACACTGAAAATATTCCTCTAGGTTTTCCACGCATTGTCACCCTTTTTGAAAATTGGTGTTATGATCGCAAACCCTCTCCCAATCCTTTGGTATGGTCTTGTTGCACCATGCTGATGTATGACCTTTACCAGAGTAATAGTGCTGCCATCGCCTGATTGTGTTGTACTTTGCACCAAAGCTGTCTATTTCTGTTGTATTTAACCATCTGATGCCCTCTGCTTTGCCCATCATTGATTTTCTCTATATACCCCTCATTCTTCCATCTTATGAATTCAATTAATTAACTTTCAGCTCGTTCAAAAAGCCCCCATGATTTACTCAGGTAATTCTTATTATTATGTATCCCCATGTTTAGAGAGTCTTCCTTAGTAAATGTCTGAGACAAACCATGCACTTAATACATTCAGTAAATGGACGTTATGTTGTAGTAACAAATAACAAATTAATAGTCATGAGCAAGAGGATGGAAGAATGAATAAGATTAAAAAAATGTTGTCCATTTTTCAAACCCTTGGCAAAAGTTAACTTGGCACTTTTCTCGCCCCTCTCTACTGTCAGTAACTATCTCTATCTCTACCTATCTGATGGTCTGGTTCTTGTAGATTGGACGCAAAGGAAATGCTGGTCAAGGAAAATGGAAAGTAACTCGTCTCCCACCTCATGGTCTTGATGGTCCCTTCTTAAAAAAAAAAAAAAAAAAAAAAGTAGTCCCTCCCTCCCGTCCTCTCTCATTCTCCTCTCTCCTGAACACACGTATCTCCCTCCTCTTTACAAGTTCTCATAACATACCCTCCGCTGAATCCTCTCTCAAATCACTAATTCTCCAGTACGAAGAATCCGGATCTCTTTCTCTCTTTTCTCTTTTTCTTCTTCATTTATTCTCTTTTCTCCCTCCCTCCTCTCCCTTCCCTCCCTCTCTCTCTCTCTCTCTCTCTCTCTCTCTCTCTCTCTCTCTCTCCTTCTCCCTCTCTCTCTCTCTCCTCTATCTCTTTTCTCTCTCCTCTCTCGTCTCTCTCTCTCTCTCTCTCTCTCTCTGTCTCCCTCTCTCTCTCCCTCTCTCTCCCTCTCTCTCTCTCTCTCTCTCTCTCTCTCTCTCTCTCTCTCTCTCTCTTCTCCTCTAGAGCTCTCCTCTCTCTCATCCCTCTCTCTCTTTCTCTCCAGCTCTCTCCTCTCCAGACTCTCCAGGTCTCCTCCTGCTCTCATCTGTGCCTCTGATTCTCCTCTCAGGGCAACATCTCTCAAATGCCAGCTCTCGAAATCTCTCCTTCTCTCATCTCCAGTCTCCCTCTCTGAATACTTTCTCTCTCTCCTCTCTCCAGGGGACCCTGTCAAACGCCTTTTCCAGGTCTATGAAACAAAGATGGATCTCACTCTTATACTCAAGGGCCTTTTCACTCAGCTGTCTGAGTGTGAAGATTAAGTCTTGAGTACTTCGGTTTGCTCGGAATCCACACTGGACCTCATCCAATTGTGGCTCAGCTAGGCGTCGGAGTCTCTGCTCTAGGATTCTAGAGTAGATTTTACCAGGGACACTGAGAAGGGATATGCCTCTATGGTTTCCACATTGTCGATTGTCACCCTTTTTGAAAATTGGTGTTATGATGGCAATCTCCCAATCCTTTGGTATGGTCTTGTTGCACCATGCTGCCTGTAGGACCTTTAAGAGTAATAGGTCGCCTGATGCTCCCGTGTACTTAACCATTTCTGGTGTTATACCATCATGCCCTGCTGCTTTGCCCATCTTGATTTTCTCTAGTGCTGCCCTCAGTTCTTCCATCTTTATGAAGAATTAAGCAATTATTAATTTCAGCTCGTTCAAGCCCCCACCCTGATTTACTCAGTGGAATTCTTATTATTATGGTATCGCTCTGTTTAGAGAGTATTTAGTAAATTGTCTGAGACAAACATGCAGTACCCGGGGGGGGGGAAGCATGAGTGTAACTTAGTTGTTGATTGTTTGACCATCTTGCCTGCCAGCCAGCAAGCCAGCCGAACCGTGATAAAAATTCTATGGGATATTATAGAATTTATGCCGCTGTCTAAGAAAGCAGCTTTTCCGCAAATAGTGCTAAGTATTAGAGATGGCTACTGTGTGTATGTGTCGAAACAATGCTTCGAAACAGCACAGAGTCCGAGCGATTCGACACTGCCTGTTTGTTTGTTTCGACACAGTTTCAGTTCCGTCTGCCTCGCTGTTTTGCAGAGACACACTGTCTCACTGTCTCGCCTTCCGTGAGCCTTTGTAAAATATGAATCAACCGTTCTGAACATTAGTATGGAATATCAAACATGTCATATTTTTCAGGGATGAGTTATGATGACTTGATTTTACAAGTGATATTATTTTTGCTGAGAAGTTATAGACACTGAAAATTGTGTCAGTGCTGCAGTTGTCAATGTTTTAGGCACTATGTTAAAGTTGAAAGTGTCCGTGTGTTCGTATAAATGTAATGGACACTTTATTAGCTCTGCTGATATCTGTGTACTCGGTGTGGATTTGAATCATTGTCTACCAAAACTAGCTTACTCTAGTTTGATATCATGTGTTATTATTACTGTTATTATTATTGTTGTTTTTTTTATTATTTTCACATATACTGCAGCTATCATCATATCTCCATTTTATTTCATCATAATGAAGACTTGTGTAAAAATATTGAATTGTGATCACACGAAATACCATATATTTTCACACACAACAGAAGCGCGCAAGTAAAAACAGTTCATGTATAGTAATGTAAACGGTACTGTCTATTAGAGACTTCTTTCTCCCCGATACGGGCAATTGTGCCGTTGTGTCGACACACTGTTTCGATACAGTTTAAATCACTGAGCCGACTGTCTCGAAACAGCGAAGTGTGTCGATTTGCCCACCTCTACTAAGTATTGCATTAACTATCTGCCTCAGGGCCGTAGATACAGGGAAAAAGGGTGGGGGAGAGGGGGGGGAAGAGAGAAAGTAGTGCATTAAAAAAATTCTAAATTTTTCTGCCTCTGCTCTGAAGTTACTTGAGAATTTTCCTGTATCAACTGCCAGCTTTTTTGGTGTGCCATTGCTAAATCTCAGAAAGACTCCTCCACCAGCATCATCTGTTATACTTTTTGCTGATCCATCTGTGTATGCATGGATCCAGGTGTTGCTTCGGTAATGTTTCTCTATGTATTTTGTGGTTAGGACTCTCCTTTCTGTTTCATTTTGGCTGTTCTTTCTCTCAATACCAGGAACGTTTTCTATCATTTCAGGGAAGCACTGTTGTTTCCACATTGATTGATTGATATATAGATGGATGGATAGATAGATAGATAGATAGATAGATAGATAGATAGATAGATAGATAGATAGATAGATAGATAGATAGATAGATAGATAGATAGATAGATAGATAGATAGATAGATAGATAGATAGATAGATAGATAGATAGATAGATAGATAGATAGATAGATAGATAGATAGATAGATAGATAGATAGATAGATAGATAGATAGATAGATAGACAGACAGATAGATAGATAGATAGATAGATAGATAGATAGATAGATAGATAGATAGATAGATAGATAGATAGATAGATAGATAGATAGATAGATAGATAGATAGATAGATAGATAGATAGATAGATAGATAGATAGATAGATAGATAGATAGATAGATAGATAGATAGATAGATAGATAGATAGATAGATAGATAGATAGATAGATAGATAGATAGTTAGATAGATAGATAGATAGATAGATAGATAGATAGATAGATAGATAGATAGATAGATAGATAGATAGATAGATAGATAGATAGATAGATAGATAGATAGATAGATAGATAGATAGATAGAAAGGACAAGACAATGGTGTTGCGTGGCTAATGTTTCTCGATGTATTTTGTGGTTATTACTCTTCTTCCTAATGACTAATTCAGCACGAAAGAAATGCTACCATGAATCGAACCGCAGTCTTCAAATAAAATTAAGTCCAATATCAGATAATGTTGGCGGAGAATGAAGTGTTAGAGACTTTACAGCACTCCTCTCAGTATTGTAAGGAGATCTGACCGGTTGACTGCCTCCCTACCTTTGCCTTTCCAAACTCAAAAGCAGCATCAGGTATCCATTTAAAGGTGGGAAGACAAGAACTTGACGCTGCCAGGTTTTGAACCCGCTACTTAATCTTCAAGTAAAGATAATCCCATAACAGATGCTTTTTTAGAGGGAGCAAAATGTTAGAGATGTTACTATTTTATGTTTCAGCTTTATGCTGTGACAGGTTCTCTTCCTTTTTGCCTTTGCCTTCCCTAACTCAAACGCAGAATTATATTCCCAGATACAGCTGGGTAGACTAGTGCTTGATGCTGCCAGTTTTCGAACTCGGTTACTTTGCCTCCAGATGTTAACGCTTTAACCACTTTGCAAATCAATTCTCCCAAGTCTTCCAGTAAAGTGTTCTTAATTGTTATCCGATTTAAATCCCATTTGAAACTGATCAATATATTTTTTCCACAGTTTTAAAATTCGAAGATTTCTCAAAATCGGACCATTAGTTTTTTTTTAGTTCTTCCTAACGACAGACAGACGGGCGTATACCATAAAATTATTTGCACCGTTTTTTTGGCAATTTTCAATTGCGAGCGATCTAAATATGCGAAATCCCTAAACCTGCGATTTATTGATTGATCTGTCTATTTTAGCCACAGCATGATCAATATGAAAATTGACATCTGGAAGTATTAAAATATGAAATACGCTTCCAAGCCTTTTGGAACGAGCTGACAGTTTTTTTGAACGTCAGAAATTTACTGTTGTAAAGTAATCATCGATTGCCACGCCGTCTGCCCTTTGCGATCCCGTGTCTCCACAGCTTCCCATCCGGGTGTTTTATATCTCTTCTGCTCTTGACTTAATTCCCTGAGATATATTCTTAGGCTGACTATTTATTTTTTGGCTCTGTCATCCTCACTTTCCATCAATTCTTTCTTCTGCCTTTTAACTTTAATCGTCTCAGAATATATCTGATGACTGTTCCGTGCAGTCCCCGGGAAAGGGGGGGGGGGATGTTTCTAAGCAGACACATATAGAATAGAACTACATGGATGTCGTAAGAGACTACAACTATATGACATTGTCGACGCAACCTCATCAAATAAAAATCTAGTTCCAACAGAAACCATCCGTGCAAAATAACTTGAATGCTTTACTGCAGCCGTCCTGCCAGGATGTAGTTACCGCGGCGGTTGCATGCTACATTAAGGGCGAAGCGTTTATGACTTACTCGTAAATGAGAGATGCGTTTTTTGTTTACTTCTCGGACAGTGCAGGAAGCTGGAAAGTGATAGAAAAGTAAATGCCTCATTTGTCAACTTTCCACACAACCTGCCTCAGAAAAACTTATCAGAATTGTTAGGCCGAACACCATCAGCAACTTAGAACTGCTTATCCGGAAGCAACCAAGATATGCACACCATTATAATAGGTAAAGGCTAGAACTGAGTTTTTCTTGTCCTCAGAAGAGACTCCGACATTATCGCCAGAACTGATATGCTATAGAAACCAGGAAATAGGAAAAAGAAAGGCCGACTACAAACAGCTTGGCTGAGAACTGTGGAGGCCGAGATTATAAGCATGAACCTAAGTTGGGGCCCCACAAAAAGAACGGCCTCGGACCGAGGAAAGTACAAGCAGTTTGTTGCTGCCCTACATGACGTCACTTGGTGTGATGGTCGCTGAGTACTCTGCCAATCCGCGGCTAAGGAACCAAAAAAAAAAGTCAATAAAATCGATAAGGATTCAATGGAACAAGCAGACGTAGACACTATAACATGTGCTATGGAACAGCGAAGTACAAAGCCCAGACCTGCATAGATATCCGCGTTAATGACACACAATATTAAATGCAGAAGTAAAGAACAACAAAGAAGGAAAGTAGAAAGATTGCGAAACGCGGACAGGTTTTGGCAAAACAGCAAAAACATATATTGATATTTGGAAGTTAACTGGATATCGATTCCGGTCGCTAAATTTGTGTTCTTTGTCTGTGCCTGATTTCAGCAATGAGTGTTGGCTGTGGAACAACCGCAACGGGCAATGAAATTTAGGACAGTAATTTATATACAACATACTTTAACAATTGCCGTCAGCAGGCAGCATGGATAAAACCAGGAATGAAGTTAAAAGCTGCAACCACGGTGGAGTGGGTTCTATTTCCAGCACAAGACAGCAGGAGCCTGACAGTCATGACCAAAGTGGGCCCGCCCCCCTTAGAGTGTAAAGGAGATTAAAGGACCGAAACGCTTGACCGACGGGGAATCTTTCTGATGATCAGATTTGCTCCTGTTGTATCGCTCTGTATAGAGTTTCCTATCATCTCCTTTACTCTCCCTATGGGTCATATAGCCACCACTTCATCTGGTCCCCGTCCAAACACTTGGCCTTGCAGGTGTGGTTTCTGAAACAATTTGTTCTCACATGTTGAGGATGGCAGTCACCCATAACTGACTACGGGAATGAGCCCCCGAGGTGACAGCCCTCAGCTGCTGATTTTCCTGGTGTTCCTTTCGACGTTTTCTCCTCTCTTCTGCTTGCTGTGTGAGCTTTTCGCGCAAACTGAGGTGGCACCGTAGAATGCAGCGCCACTTGGTGCGATTGGGGGGGGGGGGGTTATTATATCGCACATATATAATATTGTTTTATCTTTGTTTTGGCAAAAGTACTGTGTTCGTACGTCCAGAACTGTGAATTTGTTGTCAATAAAAGCATTTTATCACACAGATGATCAGTTTATACCTTCGTGTCATGCGATAACCAAATTATGTTAATCTCTGAAAGTTTAAATACAAAAACTAAAGATAACAACCTGTTTGTTTACGATCCATGATAATCACTTTATAAGACGCGGGTGCAGGGGCGGATTGACAGTTATCTGGGCCCCCTGGTAATAAGAGATTGGTTACATCTTCTTTCAACTTCCCAAAGAGCATAAGGCTTTCAATAAACATATGACATGTCCTCTTGTCAAAGTCTGTCCATGTCTTCTTGTCAAAGTCTGTCCATGTCTTCTTGTCAAAGTCTGTCCATGTCTTCTTGTCAAAGTCTGTCCATGTCTTCTTGTCAAAGTCTGTCTCCAGTTCTCTTCTCTATGTGTTCTTTGGTCTTCCTCTTAGTCTTCTACACTGGGGGTTCTAGAATCAGGCTTACCTAGAAATATTATCAACAGGTTTCTTCAGTGTGTGTCCCATCCATCTCCAACGACTTCTTCTCATCTCTTGTTCCGCTAGCATTTGTCCGGTTCTTGTCATCAGTCCCATATTAGTAATCTTGTCATGACATTTCAACCCTTCTATTCTACACAAGCGCCCACCTTTGAAACTGTAAATGTTTGGTCTGTCCGTGTGTTGACGTTTTTGTGGTTTTGAATTTCTACAGAATAAAGAAATCGGCCTCATGTCCAACCCTTCTTAGTCGCCTATTACGAATTGCATGGTAGGTCACTGATGTTACTATTCTTCGCTTCCTTTCCTGGTGCCGGCAACACATGGATGAGGATTGTTTACGCGGCAGTTGATTAAGCTGGGTGAAGGCTGCGCAGAGTGGGCCCCCTAATACTGTGGGTTCTTGGGTACAGTTCAGTCCTCTGCGCGGGTGATTTTTTTTTAAAGATAGATAGGGTGGGGGGGGGGGGTTTACAGCGGCGAAATACTGTACTTAAGCTTTGAACCTGCTTGAGCTAAACTCCGTGACGTGTACGTTAAGTAGACCGGATGGCACCAGTCGTAAAAGTACATCGTAGTAGCCATTATGATAAATCCCACTGGAAATTTAGAAATAGACACACACACAAACAGATCAGTAAACAGGTGTACATTGATCTTTGGGCTTCCCATGTATGACATCATCTCCGATGTCACAATCTCATCAACTTGTCATCTTCCGGCAGTTCTTGTCCTGTAGCATCTATGGCCGCCTTTCAGTAACACAGGAATAATCGATATCTTTTCTCGTCCACAATTTATTTCCCCACCCACCCCCCCTTTTTCGTTCTTGTTCTGACTTAAATAAATTTCTTCTTCTTCTTCTTCTTCTTCTTCTTCTTCTTCTTCTTCTTCTTCTTCTTCTTCTTCTTCTCCTCCTCCTTACAATCTTAAACGTCTACTTAAATATTTTCAAAGAAAGCAGTAGTCAGCTACAGTCTATTTGCATCTCAATAGAGTTTTTGTCAAGAATGTTACTGGTGACGGCCATATGTGCTTCTCTCTGTTGCTGACGTCATGTTGGGCATGTGCTTCTCTCTGTTGTTCACATGTTGGACATGTGCTTCTCTCTGTTGTTCACATGTTGGGCATGTGCTTCTCTCTGTTGTTCACATGTTGGACATGTGCTTCTCTCTGTTGTTCACATGTTGGACATGTGCTTCTCTCTGTTGTTCACATGTTGGGCATGTGCTTCTCTCTGTTGTTCACATGTTGGGCATGTGCTTCTCTCTGTTGTTCACATGTTGGGCATGTGCTTCTCTCTGTTGTTCACATGTTGGGCATGTGCTTCACATGTTGGGCATGTGCTTCTCTCTGGGCATGTTGGGCATGTGCTTCTCTCTGTTGTTCACATGTTGGGCATGTGCTTCTCTCTGTTGTTCACATGTTGGGCATGTGCTTCTCTCTGTTGTTCACATGTTGGGCATGTGCTTCTCTCTGTTGTTCACATGTTGGGCATGTGCTTCTCTCTGTTGTTCACATGTTTGGCATATGCTTCTCTCTGTTGTTCACATGTTTTTGTTCTCTTGTTGTTTCACATGTTGGGCATGTGCTTCTCTCTGTTTGGGCATGTGCTTCTCTCTGTTGTTCACATGTTGGGACATGTGCTTCTTCTCTCTGTGCTTCTCTCTCTGTTCACATGTTGGACATGTGCTTCTCTCTGTTGTTTACACATGTGGGCATGTGCTTCTCTCTGTTGTTCACTGTTGGGCATGTGCTTCTCTCTGTTGTTCACATGTTGGGCATGTGCTTCTCTCTGTTGTTCACATGTGTGCTTCTCTTGTTGTTCACATGTTGGGCATTGCTTCTCTCTGTTGTTCACATGTTGGGCATGTGCTTCTCTCTGTTGTTTCACAGTTTCTCTCTGTTGTTCACATGTTGGGCAATGTGCTTCTCTCTGTTTTTCACATGTTGGGATGTGCACATGTTGGCCATGTGCTTCTCTTTGTTGTTCACATGTTGGACATGTGCTTCTCTCTGTTGTTCACATGTTGGACATGTGCTTCTCTCTGTTGTTCACATGTTGGGCATGTGCTTCTCTCTGTTGTTCACATGTTGGGCATGTGCTTCTCTCTCTGTTGTTCACATGTTGGACATGTGCTTCTCTCTGTTGTTCACATGTTGGACATGTGCTTCTCTCTGTTGTGCACATGTTGGGCATGTTTCTCTCTTTGCTTTCTCATGTGTTGTTGTTCACATGTTGGGCATGTGCTTCTCTCTGTTGTTCAAATTTGGGCATGTGCTTCTCTCATGTTGGACATGTGCTTCTTCTGTTGTTCACATGTTGGGCATGTGCTTCTCTCTGTTGTTCACTGTTGGGCATGTGCTTCTCTCTGTTGTTCTTGGCTGTGCTTTCTCTGTTGTTCACATGTTGGGCATGTGCTTCTCTCTGTTGTTCACATGTTGGGCATGTGCTTCTCTCTGTTGTTCACATGTTGGGCATGTGCTTCTCTCTGTTGTTCACATGTTGGGCATGTGCTTCTCTCTGTTGTTCACATGTTGGGCATGTGCTTCTCTCTGTTGTTCACATGTTGGGCATGTGCTTCTCTCTGTTGTTCACATGTTGGGCATGTGCTTCTCTCTGTTGTTCACATGTTGGGCATGTGCTTCTCTCTGTTGTTCACATGTTGGGCATGTGCTTCTCTCTGTTGTTCACATGTTGGGCATGTGCTTCTCTCTGTTGTTCACATGTTGGGCATGTGCTTCTCTCTGTTGTTCACATGTTGGGCATGTGCTTCTCTCTGTTGTTCACATGTTGGGCATGTGCTTCTCTCTGTTGCTGACGTCATGTTGGGCATGTGCTTCTCTCTGCTGCTCACATGTTGGTGTTGCATAGAGATTTATGATCAATAAATTTTCTATATTCTTTTCTTCTCTACCCGTGTCCTCTACTTTATTATCGCTCTTTTATCCTTTTCCTGTGTGTTTTTCGCATTCGTTCGTTTGCGACAAAATATTACTTTCCCATTCAAACTTTCGCCTGTTTCTATTCTCATTTAGAACGCATTTTATTGCATCATATGTCAGTCCCTGCCCGAGACGAATAACTGTGAATATACGGTCTGGTCAGACATAGGAGCAGAAATTTGTCTAAATTTTCATCTGACACTCACGATTCTACGGCTAGTTCTCAGCGTGAGGTGTTAAGACGAGTATTGACAGGTTACGGCAGGCGTCTGAGTTTATGTGAAGTGTTAGACGAGAAGGGGAGGCTATTTCGGATTTGCGAAATAACGTGGGATCCTTTGTCTGTTTCATATATCTACCCAGTAGCTGAAACTTGACTTCATTCAGTCCTCCTAAATCTGCAGTAGACAGGTCACTCGTGCTAGAAAATATCTTGTATATTGCAAAGTTCTGAGTTTCTTGGCAACATTTTGCCGAGTTCTAGACTACCATTATATTGAAGGATTCTAGTTCGTGGTATTAATCTGTAGTTCTGTGTGGAGGTAAATATTATTATATATCTAGTAGTATTGAGTGATCCAGTGATAACCGCTTATTTCATTTTACTAGTTAGATTTCTGTGCAGAAGAAATTAATTTATAAGTCTGTTATATTCGCTAGTCGACATGTTACAGTGGAAAGTAGAATAAATTATAATTTCTAGCTTAAACTCATGCAGCTATAAATAAATTTTATTAAATTGCTAGTAATTAATCGAGTGTATTTTAAACTAACTTATAGCTGCACTGATTCATCATTGAGTATTGACGAGATGCGTACGTATTTCTAATTCATGTTGATTGAATTTTATGAATATAACTTATATCACGGGAGATTTAAACGATAAAAACAAGCTCTACGCTTGCAGTTTATAATGTAAGTTATAACCGAGAAATAGTATGTATAAGTATTTTATATGTTTGTTTTTCTTTATTCAGTGAAAACTGGGGTAGCCCAACTCTACCAGCGTTTAAGTACTGATGAGAAATATCTGTGAAGAACTAAACATTCTTTTAATTAAAGACGTGTGGGTGTACAAAGTAAAACCTGTCTGGAATTGTGGTTGCATCCAGAACGATAGAGTACCCATTTTCACAAACTTTAAGACAAATTGTATAACTGCGCCTACCGAGCCAGATTAAATTCTTCCTGATAAAAACATCAAGTACATGCAGCCTCTGTGGCGAAAAATATTACCAGCATTAACTTTTCCGACGACTTTGACAAATGGTGATGGGAACAATAATTATTTTTTGAGAGAAGTTACCAACCGGTTATTTTCCTAAATACGGGAAACCTCGTGATTCTGACATTGTGGCCCGCTAAAACTAATTCTTACCTGAACTGAGTAAAGTGACAATAACTAAATCTGAACAAAATATCGCATAAAGAGGACGCTCCCCGGACCCATTGGATGAAACCAAGATCTGCAGAGCTGGGTATCCGCTTCATCAAACGAAAGGCAGATTTACGTTGGGTGTGTCATAAAGTGCGCCAGACGGCGAACACCATCCAGACATTAAGTAGGAAAGTGAGACAGGGATCCCTGCTGAAAGAACAGAGTGAGAGTAGACTGAGTGAGGTTTTTTTTATATATGCACCCACTTTGTAATTTCTTTATGCAAGTTTGTGCTAACAATATTTTCCTCAGGATAGATCAGAGTATCAAAGTCTGTTCATACCTTTAAAGGGGAATCTTAGATCTAGCATATGTATCCGTGACTCTTTGTGGCTATCACTTCTCTTCTAACAGGACTGTGGGCTATACATCGAGGGAAAAGATCATACCAATGGGTCTATCATTCTTTTAGAAATTCATTGACTATATGACTATCTGTATATGCTTAAATGTAATATGTGTTGTGATGGAATTTTATTATGATAATTAAAAATTCAATTAAACTTAATCAGTGTGGCGGTCAGTTCGTTCCCAAATATCTATATTTTCATGGTCATAGTTTCACGTTTGTGCGTCTATTGTCGTCACTTATGTGTGTGGGTATGTGAGGAAAATATATATTAATATATATTATATTAGATTTGTCTGACTAATCTAACTCTGTTGTAGATGATAGGCTGACTGAGAGAAGCTTCTCGAGTGTCAGAGACAGATTCTACTATATTTCCTCCACCTCACTCGTGAAATCTATTTCTATTTTATCACCTCCCACTGAGCTATCACTTATTTCTATGTCTATTCAGAAGGGACCTGACTAAGTCTTAATCACCTATCACAAATCTACGACAGTTGGACATGTGCTTCTCTCTGTTGCTGACGTCATGTTGGGCATGTTTGATAGTTCAGCGGTCATTTTATCTTTGCCACGGCTGCACTTTTTGGTAACTTCTATCTTTAGCTCTGTCACGGATTTGCCTCCCCTGTTTTTCAGTAGTGGTCCAACAGTGGCCAAAACTCAAGCGTATCTGGCAGGGCACTTGTTAACTTATATCGGCCAGCCGCCTTTTATGAAGAATTAAGCAATTATTAATTTCAGCTCGTTCAAGCCCCCACCCTGATTTACTCAGTGGAATTCTTATTATTATTGTATCGCTCTGTTTAGAGAGTATTTAGTAAATTGTCTGAGACAAACATGCAGTACATTCAAAATGAATAAATCGACGTTAAATTTGTATATTTACAAATAACAGATTTAATAGTCATTGAGGTTTAACACGGTTTTAAAGAAATGAATAATTATTTATTAAAAAAATGTTTACCATCACTGTTGTGATGGGTTAGAAATGTGTAAAGGAGGTCACTTGGCAGCTTTTATGCGGTACTTAGCTGTCAGTAACGGTTATGCTCCTTCTGATGGTTTGGTTCCTGGTAGACTGATCATGATCGCCGCTGGTCAAGGTTGTAAGGCGCAGTATGTTCCCAGAAGTGTCAGGGAGTGTCTACGAAGTTGGTTCCTCGTCTTAAAGCTCAGGCCACTTTTCCCTTCTTGATCCAGAGATAGTACCCTCAACTGGTACCACCAACAACTATGGTAAAAGAACAGAAACAAAACGCTGTCCTGAGTATTGCGTTTTCCGACACATAGTTATGGGTCCCTTTCTCCTATTCCACCATCCCATCTACCTCAGAATTAACCCTCGATGAGAATTAAGCTTAATCCCTCCAGAGAAACTTTCTTTACATTTAAATTGAATAGCTTTATATTTACTTTACATTCAAATGAAAAGGTTAGTAGTATAGATAGAATATGTTTACGTTAACATCTACACTGATAGAACAGTGTTCACAATATAGATACATAGCAGAGAAAGAAAAAGGTGGCGACCCGGAAATTCCAGGTAATGATGGTGTGTAGACATGGATTGAGTGTACAATGTGCGAATGATGATAAGGGTTCGTGTTGTTGACAAATGTTCTTTTCTCACACTCATGTATGACTGGAAGTCATCGACACCAACGACTGTGTACCTTTTCTAAAGTTTAATTGGACGTACACACTCGACAGCACAGATAGTGACAAATCACAGGTTGGCATAATACATCATAGTACAGTGGATAAATGGTCCTGCAATGTTATGTTACATGGGCACTCATGTAGATTAATATTATAATGGACTGTCAGTAGCCAAGCCCTCAGCATCGCCCATACCTATAAATCATCTGACTTCACTGACTGAGCACGTCAGCTTATAAACAATATTTCAGATGGCTTCTAAACCTAATCTCGTTTAGCGACGATTCTCCCACATAATGTTCAGCACATATTTTTTTCATATAATAATATTGAACCGCTAATAACGGGCTCTCATGCGTAGCAGTGATCTCTGGACTAAACAAGCGATAATACGGGCATCCCCTTTCTCTTCTTGAAAGTCGCTACATGTTTTGGTTCCAAGATGGCTTCACTCGTGAACTGTCACTCACGTTTGGATGCAGATAATGAATCTGTCCTAAAGTTAGTCATTCATAAAACATTGCATTGCTCTGTAGATTTGATCATGAACAATTGACTGCATTCTACAGAATATAGTGCTGCTAGGAATCGAAGTCGTTTTCATCGAGTCAAATATATTCTCTTAGACATTCAAATCGTAACTATCGAAAATGGTGGCTTCGATCGAGAGTTCATAAGAGTGTCTTTGATTACCTTGGTAGAGGAAATATGGAACTGCCATTCCTTGGCAATATGAATAAACACTGGGGTAAAGCATACACGATAGGTCTAGACGACTATCACTTTCCCCACAAATACTGAGATCACTTTTTCCCGGCGACAGGCCGACATAGGAAACACACAGTCCCTATCAGGACGAAGCCAAATCACACCACACTCTAGCGACACATCCGCCGAATAGCCTTTGACCTCTCTAGAGACAACAGAACATATAGTTCGACTTAGATATGTAAAGATATACAGATATAAGACAGACTCGTCCTACTCAGACAAACAATACACATAAATTCAGGCCATAGATATTCTGAAGCAAGAACAATCTATTATTACCCAAACAACGAATAAATCGCAGTAAAATGGATTTATCCGCGGAGTTTGATCGAAGAGATGGCACAACTTTCAAGGGAAGTAACTCAATAATGACTTTCCCTTAAGCACAAAAAAATTACCTATGTATAATATTGTAAGATATCAAAGACTGCACGTAACAGTCTTACCACACCTCCCGGGAAAAAAAAAATGGAACATTTTTTTTTTGAAATACATCTAGGAGCAACGTACAATAGGCTCACAACGCATGAATAATGCGCAGATGAAAATATCAGGAATACCTATAACGCCTAATATGAGGCTAAGTCGACTTATGGAGCGACTGGTGAGAATGTGTCTCATAAACTGAGAGAAATTATTTCTCTACAAGTATATTTTTCCAGGAAGGTGTCATCAAAGTATAATACAATTCTGGCAATTACACAATGCCTAAAAAATTCATATCATCATTTCGTATTAGATATCTTAAATTTATAATTTATGAAGAAAAAATCATCAAAGCACAGCGGTGAATAAACATCCATGAACCGCTATGTAGTGATACAATCATTATATTATTAAATTACAAATGTGTATCTATCATGATATAGAAAAAGGAACTACTATAGAACTAGACATATCAAGAAGTCTAAGCCCTAATAGTTATGTGGAATCATGTGGGCATCTTGACAGAATGTCTGCCATCACATTATCTGATCCACGAATAGCTCGCACAGAGAAATGAAAAAGGTTGAAGAGCAATTGCATATCGAGTAGACCTCGAGCTCTTCAAATTCTTACTCTGTATAGCAGTAAGAGCTTTTTGGTCGGTTTCTACTATGAAATGTGCGCCTAGAAGCAATCTCTGTAGTTTGAGGATCGACCAAACCATAGCTAATAGCTCACGGTCTAAAACCGAATAATTCCTTTCTGCCGCATTAAGTTTTCTGGAAATATACATTACAGGATGCAGAGTTCCAGAGTACTCTTGCATTAGTGCCGCTCCAATCCCAGTGGATGAAGCGTCACTACGAAGAACGAATGTCTTATCTTTAGAGGGTAGCACTAAAATAGGTGGTGTTGAAAACAGTGTTTTAATCTTATCCAGAGAGCATTGGCATTCCTGAGACCAGTGGACCACATTAGGCGAACCTTTCTTTAGAAGTGTTGAGAGAGGTGCCATGATAGAGGATAGATTCTGAATGAATCTGCCATAAAATTGAATAAGACCTAACAGACTTCTCACCTGTTTTTTAGTCTTAGGGATTGAGATGTTAAGTATCTTACTAGTATTATGGTCCTCTGTCTTTAGGAAACCATGACCAACTCGGTGGCCTAGGAAAGAAATTTCGCTAAAACCAATATAGGCTTTAGAGGGTTTCGCTGTCAGGTTGTGCTCACGCAAAGTAGACAGCAATTCATCTAACCCTGAATAGTGATCTTCCCAAGTATCGCTGAAAAGACAGATGTCGTCTAGATATGCAATGACATCTGACCGATAAGATAGGATTCGGCGCATCATGCGTACGAACGTAGCTGGTGCGTTCATAAGACCGAAAGGCATAAAATTCCATTGGAACAAACCTCTAGGTGTTGAAAAAGCCGTGAGAGGTTTGGCGCGTTCAGATAAAGGAACTTGCCAATATCCTTTAGACAAATCAAGTTTAGTGAAAAAATGAGATTTGAGAGTCGAGTAAGTAGCTCTTCCAGTAAAGGCATAGGTTCGGCATCGAACTTCGTTACTTGATTCAATTTTCGATAGTCAACGCAAAGACGTATGTTATTGTCTTTTTTACGCACAATAACCATCGGCGAAGAATATGCAGAGGTGGATGGTTCGATTATTTTAAAATCTATCATCTCATCCAACTCTTTCTCGACCTGTGCTTGAAAATGTATAGGTATAGGATAAGGTCTAACCCTAATAGGAGTATGGTCAGTTAGAACAATGTCATGTTGAATGACATTCGTTTGTCCAGGGATGTCAGTGAGTACATCCTGAAATGTTTGCAACATAGTTGAAACTTGTCGCTGTTCTCCTATAGACAAATCAGGAGAGACAGTAACGTTCTTCCATGATTCACTGGAATGAAGTGGGATCATTGGAAGAGGAAGATTTACATCTGAAAAACTTGTTTCCTCATCCTGTATCACGGACAGTGATGAGTAATGACCATGTTGTACTGGAGAATTGTCCGTTGCTTGGAAAATGGTTGCAAATAATCCGGACGTTCATGGAATTCAGTAAGCATATTGATGTGGAAGGTTTTATGCTTCCCATCAATATCGACAATATAGTCGACATCGGAAATTTTCGATATTATAACGTACGGACCTTTCCAAGAAATAAGTAATCTGTTTTCCCTACAAGGTAGTAATACAAATGCTTTGTCACCAGGACAAAGTTGTCGTAAGCATCTCTTCTTATTGGCAAATTGCCTTGCCTTCTGTTTCGCAAATTCAGAAGAAGAAGTTGCTAATTTGCATGCTTCGATAATTTTTTTTGTCTCAACGCGATGACATATTCGTAGGATGACTTTGTGTCATCGTCAATATTGTCAGATGTTATGAGATCGTGAAGCAACGACATAGGGCCACGCGGACGCGCGCCAAAGACGAGTTCAAAGGGAGAAAATCCCGTATGTTCATTGGGTACCTCTCTGTAAGCGAAGAGGGCCGCAGGTAAAACTCTGTCCCAGTCTTGAGGATGATCCTCAGTTATCTTCCCTAGTAAGTTTTTAAGTGTTCTATTAAGGCGTTCGACCATACCATTAGACATTGGATGGTAGATACTACTTAAAGATCTATCTATCTGCAGAGTAGACATTACTTGAGACATGGTATCTGATATTAGTTGGGTGCCATGGTCTGACAATATCTCTCCGGGGAACCCCAGACGAGAAAATATAAGCCAAAGAGCATCTGCAATATCAGCAGTAGTAATGCTCTTCAGAGGAATAGCCTCTGGCCAACGTGTGCACATATCAACACACGTCAAGATAAACTGATGTCCTCTGGCAGACTTGATCTTAATTGGACCAATAATGTCTATGGCCATTTTTTGAAACGGCCGAATAGGAATGTCCGCCGCCTGAATGGGTGCAGCATGCCGTGGACCTTTGGATTTAACTTCCTGACATACTTTACAAGATCGACAATAAATACGTATGTCCTTGTTTACCAATGGCCAAAAGAAAGCCGCAAGGACTCTTGACTTAGTACGGGAAAAACCCATGTGTCCAGCACACTGAGAGTCGTGAGCGTGCTGCAAAATTTTAACTCTCAAATTCTTGGGAACCAGGATTTGAGAATGACTTGACGTAATGGAGTCTTGAACCATACGTACAAGTACGCCATTCTTCTTTGTAATCCACGATTTACGACTTGTGTCTTTATTCGGATCACCTTTAGTTGCAAGAATGAAGAATGTCTTCAGAGTGGGATCATCTTCTTGCTGTTTTATAAACGAGTCACGAGAAATTACCAAGGGATTATCTTGGTTATGCACTTCATTATCTTCAATAGATGAAGTTTGAGGCACATTAAGAGCCTGAGCTCTAGTGACTACAGCGTTAGCAATCTGCATGTTTTGCCTTTCCCACGTGGAAATTTGTTGCGGAGTGCATTCCTTGACTCCATGAATGCGACCGATGATGAGGTCAGCGATCGGATTCGGAAGAAGACATGCGTGTACATCTCCTGTAAAGAAAGGAGTAGCAATCCTAATGATAGCAGTAGAGTATTTCTCTAATGTGCCGCCAAATGTTACACATTTGACTACTTGTCCAGTGGCACGGGAAGGATCTACGAGTGACTGCCTAACACCAATTGTGGTGCATCCAGAATCAAATAGCACAGAGACTGGATTGTTATTCACTAAACCCTTATGTAAGACAAGAGAACCTCTTCCATCATGCGCGACTGATGCCGGAAGAGCAGGAAGAGGATGGCCACAGCTTAAAGTAGACACTGTGGTTGGCTCAAATAACGTTTTGCATTGGGGGCACTGAGATGCTCTCCCAAAATCAAAAGCGGCACATGCCATATTACTAGCATCATTATTATCTTTACTCTGTTTATAGGCTTCATTGGACTCTTTGTTGTACAGAGTTTGCCTGAAAATGTGGTTTATGTCTTTTGTTTTGAGATCTACCTCGGTTATTATCACCTCTGTAGTTATTGTTACCTCTATTGTAACCCCTATTTGGGTTTGAGTCATAGTTCCCTTGGTTACCATTATCATATTCATTATAATGAGTATCTCTGTAATTATGATCTTGTTGACTCCAAGACGGATAACCCTGATAGTTTCTATAATTACTTCCTCTACGGAAATTCCTATAATTATGACCACCCCTGTGTCGAGAGCTATCAGGTCGTCTCCAGTTCTTTGAAGAAGAACCCTGAAATGATTGGTTACCTTGGTTTTGATAACTATTATGGTTACCTTTTTTATCAAATCTGTTTTGAGGTCCCTGAAATCTGTGTGAATAATTGGGATTGTATGGTGTTGCTGAAGCAACTGGCATACTCTCCTTAATCTTAGTGTTGCCAAAAGTCACGTCGGGGTGTGCAGTGACATATTGGGAACAATATTCTTCCATTTCTTTTAGAGATTTGGGTTTACGCTCATGTATAAATTCAAGGAAAGGTTTGTTCACACATGACATAATCTTATCTCTGAGCAACAAATCCATAAGTCCTTCATACGTTTTTTTCTGTTTTGGAAAGCTCAATCCAACGATCAACTGTGAGACGTGCCTTTGCAGTGAATTCTGAGAATTCTACACCCGTCTCAGGTACCATCGTCTTAAATAAAAGGCGATAGCCTTCCTCACTTAGCTGATATTTTTTTATCAAAGCCGCCCTAATGACATCATAATTATCCTTATCTGCTTCTCCTACAAGGCATAATCTAGTCAAAGATTCACCTTTCAAGTTTTCTGATAATTGATTAGCGTATTGTGATTTATCCACATTATGTGTACGACAAGAACGTTCAAATCTATCCAGCCAGAATGTAATATCGTCACTGGACTGATTGAACGGTGGAACCTTAACCTTGTAAGTAGAAGGTTTACCATTACCACTAGATGCCTGATTAACATTACTCATACTTGTCAATCTCAATTTCTCCAACTCAAATTCATGTTCTCTTATTGCTTTTTTCTCTTCAGCATCTAATCTTTTTTGTTCAGCCTCCCTGTCTAATCTTTTTTGTTCAGCTTCCCTGTCTAATTTTTTTTGTTCAGCTTCCCTGTCTAATCTTTTTTGTTCAGCTTCACTGTCTAATCTTTTTTTGTTCAGCCGCAGCTTCTCTTTCTAATTTTTTTTGTTCAGCTTCAAATCTCCTTTCCTCCACCTGCATCTGCAATTTCTTTTGTTCAGCAGCAGCCTCAGCTTCTCTTTCTAATCTTTTCTCTTCCGCCATAGCTTTTCTTTCTTCTGCAGCTAATCTTTTCTCTTCTGCCATAGCTCTTCTCTCTTCTGCAGCTAATGCTTTGTCATATTGAGCAACTGCCCATTGTTCTAATTGTTGACCAGTCTTATCAAGGGCTTTCCCTTGTGTAATGAAGTATTCTAAAGTAGACATGATGTCTAACAATAATACTAATCACCTGAATCAATAATAATAACACAAGTTCTCAATGACTTGATTAATCAGTATACTATCCCAATATCTGTGGGTCACAAGCCTTTAATAAGGTCTTGTATAATAGTAATAATAATCAGGTACTGGTTTATACCATAATCCAAGTGCAGTGCACAGGCAATTGTGTCTTATGAAATATACCTATATAAAACATATGTCAACCAACAGAATACATAAAGTACAAATAGGACTGACAATACAAGAACGTTTGCAGAAATCAAAATAAATCAAATAGGGAAATCAATGAAAATAATCACTGAATCTGCAAAGAATAACAACACAAATGACGTCACAATATATGAATATAAATTGTGAATAGAACTGAAAGATAGAAAAGAGTAGACCAACAAATTACAAACAACTCAAAACAAAACTAAAGAACAAAGAAATATTACAAAAATAACAATAATTACAGTCTTCACAGCTAACACAAAAGCAACAGTTGTCGCAGCAAATTTTCAATCAAGAAAATTGCACCTATAGAAAACGCCCACAACGGACCCTCTATGACGTGGGATATTCTGTTGTGAGGACGCCGCCCAACCTTAAACACAACCCGCTGACATAGAAACTAACATACTATACAAACAAATAACATGTAAACATAAATCTATATTAAAGTTCATATATGGAAAACAAGAAGATCCATCGATGAAAATAGGACTTCTTAGTACACAAATACTGTCTTCCTGTTAACATTGACAAGAATTGATCCAACTGTTCTGTGAAACTCTGTAATGTCTAATGTAAAACTGTCAACAACGCTGGCCTACATACTGCATTCACTTGACAGGTCACGTGACGAAGTGTTGACAAAGAGCAAACCAATACTGCAAGTGTGTCGTATCAGCCACAGGAAACGGTCTGGTATCGGTAATCTGTTGACTTCTGAACTTCTGCGAGGTCAAACCCAGAAAGCTGGTCCACCAGTTGATAAAGTTGATAAAATGTTGGATTTTTATTCCCGTTAATGATATCCACCAAAAGATAGATATAAGTGGATGGAAGCAGACATCATCATCATCATCAGTTGATAAGATCTCTATGGTGTTGTTTGCTCCACTGTAGTGTATGGAATGTCAACTTGACCTACGCAGTGGTGTGTAGACATGGATTGAGTGTACAATGTGCGAATGATGATAAGGGTTCGTGTTGTTGACAAATGTTCTTTTCTCACACTCATGTATGACTGGAAGTCATCGACACCAACGACTGTGTACCTTTTCTAAAGTTTAATTGGACGTACACACTCGACAGCACAGATAGTGACAAATCACAGGTTGGCATAATACATCATAGTACAGTGGATAAATGGTCCTGCAATGTTATGTTACATGGGCACTCATGTAGATTAATATTATAATGGACTGTCAGTAGCCAAGCCCTCAGCATCGCCCATACCTATAAATCATCTGACTTCACTGACTGAGCACGTCAGCTTATAAACAATATTTCAGATGGCTTCTAAACCTAATCTCGTTTAGCGACGATTCTCCCACATAATGTTCAGCACATATTTGTTTCATATAATAATATTGAACCGCTAATAACGGGCTCTCATGTGTAGCAGTGATCTCTGGACTAAACAAGCGATAATACGGGCATCCCCTTTCTCTTCTTGAAAGTCGCTACATGTTTTTGGTTCCAAGATGGCTTCACTCGTGAACTGTCACTCACGTTTGGATGCAGATAATGAATCTGTCCTAAAGTTAGTCATTCATAAAACATTGCATTGCTCTGTAGATTTGATCATGAACAATTGACTGCATTCTACAGAATATAGTGCTGCTAGGAATCGAAGTCGTTTTCATCGAGTCAAATATATTCTCTTAGACATTCAAATCGTAACTATCGAAAATGGTGGCTTCGATCGAGAGTTCATAAGAGTGTCTTTGATTACCTTGGTAGAGGAAATATGGAACTGCCATTCCTTGGCAATATGAATAAACACTGGGGTAAAGCATACACGATAGGTCTAGACGACTATCACTTTCCCCACAAATACTGAGATCACTTTTTCCCGGCGACAGGCCGACATAGGAAACACACAGTCCCTATCAGGACGAAGCCAAATCACACCACACTCTAGCGACACATCCGCCGAATAGCCTTTGACCTCTCTAGAGACAACAGAACATATAGTTCGACTTAGATATGTAAAGATATACAGATATAAGACAGACTCGTCCTACTCAGACAAACAATACACATAAATTCAGGCCATAGATATTCTGAAGCAAGAACAATCTATTATTACCCAAACAACGAATAAATCGCAGTAAAATGGATTTATCCGCGGAGTTTGATCGAAGAGATGGCACAACTTTCAAGGGAAGTAACTCAATAATGACTTTCCCTTAAGCACAAAAAAATTACCTATGTATAATATTGTAAGATATCAAAGACTGCACGTAACACACTTGTTCTCTTCTGCTAAGCTGGTAAATGCATCACTTTGTGTGTGGCCCAGATGCTCTGCATCCCATTAATTCTTGTATCTGATTCTGATAATACTCTTTGCCTCTTGGAAAGTTATGCTAGTAACAGGATGAGATAGTTCTTTATCTCCAGTCTCGGGTAATCTCGACGCGTCTCTGAGGAAACAACGAAAGAGTCAGCCTACCTCTTCTAAAGCAATTTGTAATATGCCACCAAGTTAGGTTATGTCTGCTGCTGGCAACCTCATGATCTAAAATAAATTGCTACAAAAATCAGTAACACAACAGGTGATTTAAGTGTTTTGATGCAGGCTTCCATAAGAGGAGGTCAGCTACATAAAATGTATGCTGCTAGCAACCTCATCTTGTAAAACAAAGTGTTACATAAATAACCTCTGCTACAGCGCATTAATGCTTTGGGAACGAACGAACGAACGAACGAACGAACTTTATTTTCGAAGGGTAAAGAATTGGGCGCGCAGGCCCGTCTAACATTCTGCCCTTCCACTCTCATTAATCTTGCATACTATATCCTTTCATTCCCACATGATGCTTTAAGCATTAATTTAAAGGCATGCAACATTATAAAGTTACCATAACAGCATTCATTTACAGTATGCAAGCATAATAATAAACAAATGAGTAGGGTTGTTTTTTTTTTTTTTTTTTTGAAACAAACAAGCTAGTAAATGGGGGAAAAAAGTAATAATAAAATAAAATAAATAAAACAATAAATAAAAATAAATAAATTCTGTATACCGACACTCACTCATGCGGTCAATCCGTCTACAATTAATCTGTATTTTTGGTATGCGGGTACATTCTCACGACTCACATTTCTAAAGTACAGTATTATGTGGGTACATTCACACATACATTACATTATATAATAATATTTTAAAGTGAATATAATAATGATATTACATGGATATAAAACAAATTATTCACACACAAAAATGAGCGGAAGAGGAAAAGAAATGTTGACCTATGGATGAGATGTTGACAGGCAAATACTGTTTCTATGGCGGTAGATAATCAGTGTTGAGGAAGTGTTTGAAAAGTGCTTTGTTAAAAGAATATTGTGTAGGTAGGCTTTTTAGATGGTGTGGAAGGCTGTTCCATAAGTAGGCACCAGAGTAGGCTAGACTCTTTTTGAACAGGTCGATCCTAGGTTTGGGCAGACGTAACTGATGTAATCGTTGTCCCTCCCTTCTACTGGTTTGAAACAATGATCTTAGGTACGACGGGGCATTGTTAGATAGAATTGTGTGAGTCAGCTTGGCTTTGTTGTAGAGAAGACGTTTTTTTAGCGACAGTATTTTGGGTTCTTTTCCTGTCCTTGTGTGTGGTGTCGTGCGATTATCGGTGATCAGACGCACTGCTCTCTTTTGCAGGGAGTGCAGTCTCTTCGAGGTGGAAGCAGGGCAACAATCCCATAGTGTAGAGCAGTAATCTAGATGTGTCTGTATATGTGAGGTGTAGAACAATAGTCTAGTGTCTGCGTCTAAGAAGTGTTTTATTTTGGCTAGCTGGTACGTCTTTTGTGCTATGTGTTTGGTTAAATTCCGTACATGGGAGTTCCACGTTAAGTGCTGGTCAATCGTGATCCCCAGAACTTTGTGTTCTGTTACATGTTCAATTTGTATTGATTCCGCGTGTAGCTGTAGCGATCTTTTGGTGCAGCTTAGGAGTTTCTGTCTGGTGGTAATCAACAAAGATTTCGTTTTTGTTGTGTTTACTGGCATACGATTCATATTACTCCATTTTGTTAGATTGTCTACATCGCTTTGAAGAGTCATTTCAAGTGCCACGCAGTCATTGTCACTAGTGTAGATAGTACAATCATCTGCAAAGAGGTCACATGTGGTGGTTCTACGCTCCATAATTTGTAAAAAAACGGAAAAGAAGTAGAAACATTATCAAGTAAAACAAATTGATTCAACAACCCCCAATGTAATACCACACTAAAGTATTAAGGCGCACACTTCCAGAAAGAAGGCCAAACCATCTGTAGTAAAGATCATTTGCTCCTCACAGGGAGAAAAAAAATAGAATGAAAGAGAAGACTTTATATTTTCCTCTAGGCGAGAGTAGAGTTAAGTGTGGGTCCGCCTTGCTTGTGGTGGTGAGGGGAAAAAAGTATTCAGGAGAGGAGTTTGAAAGAACAAACAACGACATATATTTTTAAAAGTTTGAGAATCTGGCGCACATACCTGTCTACGGATTTTCTGTTTCAACTGACTTACTGTGTCCTACCATTTATGCACGCGTCCGTCGTGTAAAATACTGTTACATTGTTACATTTCTTCTTCTTCGATCCTTAACCACCGACCGTCAAAGCAGTCAGTGGCCATCACGCCTAGTGGCGTCTTGTAGGGCAACAACAAATTGATTCCACTTTGCACGGTCGGTGGCCATCCTTCGTACAGTGCCCCAACTCTGGTTCCTTCTTTGCATCTCAGCCTCCACAGTCCTCCGCCAAGTTGTTTTTGGTCGGCCTCTCTTTCGCTTTCCTTCAGGGGTCCAAAGCATAGCTGTTCTTGTGATGGCATCGGGCTCTCTTCTGAGGACATGACCACACAGACCTTGCTCCCAGCGTCCTGCACAGCTATGGATGGTAGTGCATGTCCCTTGCTTGCTACGAGGTAAGCCAGATCTTTGGTTGGGTGATAGGTATTCGGCCAAAAGAGATGCGGTGAATTTTTCTTAGGCATGTTGTGTGAGAAAAGAGGACAATATTCGACATTTTCCTTCTCTGTGACTCTCCAGCATTCCGTTCAACCCCCACATTAGAAGCACAGAATATAAGCAACGCAACTCGAATGGTATACATTCTTAATTTTGTGGCTTGTGCTGTTATTGGGAGGACTTCCCAGATGTTATTTAGGCTAAAGAAGGCTGTTCTTGCCTTATTCATTCTGATGTTGATGTCTTTGCCTGCCCCACCGTCTGGTGTTACTATGCTTCCTAGGTATGTGAAGGTATCTGTCTGTACCAATTGCTGATTCCTTATGATATGGGGCTCAGGGTTGCTCACATTGAGCGTCATGACCTCAGACTTCTTTAAATTGATGTTCAAGCCCACCTGCTGGCTAAATTTATTAAGTCTATCCGTTTTTTCCTGGATGTGTTGATGTGAATGTGCCAGCAGTGCAATGTCATCTGCATATTCCAGATCTTCCAATGTAGAAAATGTAGTCCCAATATTATTTCTCTTGGACTGCCCTCTGCCGTGTGGCGCATCATCCAGTCTATAGCTGTTAAAAAAAGAGTGGTTGATTAAGGGGCAATCCTGTCGTACTCTCTGTCTTCACCTCGAAGGTTAGGTTTCTCTGCCCAACACTACACGTAAAGTTGGCATAGAGGCTTTTTATGATTGACACTATGCAGCTTGGAATTCCATAAGCCCTCAGTATTTTCCATAAACTGTCCCTATGTATGCTGTCAAAAGCCTTTTCAAAATCAACAAAATTTATGTAAAGCTGTCTTTGCCATTCTTCTTTGAGCCATGTCTTTATAATGTTTTATGAGAGTGGATATATGGTCTACACATCTTTCTGTTCTTTCTAAATCCTGCTTGTTCTTTCCTCAGTGTTTGTAGTCTACTGCCATTTGAAATTCTCTGTATAAATTATAATCCTGCCTAGTATTTTGCTTTGGGAACTGAGGTGAAGAGTGATTCCTCTCCAATTATTGCAGTCTGCAAGATCTCCCCATTTTGGGCAACCCCCCATAATTTGACATTGTTAACAGTACATCAGCTATATTGTGGTGATTAAGTGGACCTCATGATTTCATTGTTCTTTCACACATTTGTCTATCATTATTCTCATTTGATCATATGTAATGCCCCGCAATGACTCAACTTTTTGTCGTGTGCAATTTTAACTTTAATTTTTCCACGGTGTATCGCGCAGATCCCTGTAACAGCCTACCGCTCATTGCCACCTTGTTTTTCATTAGGACGCTTATTGTCACATCAATGAGTACAACTACAATTACTGACTCGATTAACAGTAGAGTAGTTCGTTGGGCTGATAATTTTCCCCATGTTTTAAACAAAAAAGAGGTCCTCACCTCATGTTAAATATCAATAAGAGTAATGAACAGTTTGCGCTTAGACTGAAGAAAAATGAACTATACCTTTAGATTAAATCCCGATTTGCAACAGCTTCTGTAGGTTGGCATTGAAATCTCAAGATTGGCCGGCTTTTGGTTACTTTGTATAGCTGCACTTAAATTTTGTTAGTTTGAGCGGTCACATAGAATAGCGGCGCCCTTCCCAGGAACGCGACAATCACAGGTAATACATTGGAGTCTCAAAATCTTCAGAAAGATATACTCCCCCTTTTGAGCCAGGATAACACAATTTGTATTCTATCAGGGCGATCTCATCACAACCCATAATTTTCTTTTAACCGCCTGAGATTCAATGCATCGTCAGTCTAATAGAACCATTAAGTGAAAAGGACAAATACGAGCACACTATTTTCTACCACATTTGGAACGGGGCCTTGCTCCAGACACGAATAAAAATCAACATCTAACTACTTGCAAGAAATGTCCAGGATTGTTGGATGAAGTGCTCTCACAAAAACAATGAGGAAGGGACCTAAGAAGTGTTTACATATTTAGCAGTTAAGAGTAAATTATAACCGATATTAGAGAATTCAGTATCGTTCAAACAGGTTCAGTGGTACGAAGTGGATGTTTCATAGAAGAGACGTGGATCGGCCCTTGATTCTACAATAAATAGTCACTTCCAAAGAGTGCATGGATAAGATTCTAATAATAAGTGATTCAAAGGAAGTTCACACAGAAGAAAAAGTGAGTTCGTGTGATATTTATAAAAATTTAGGAATGATTTTTAACTTTGTTCCACCTATGTCTCGTGAATATGACTTTTATGGCCATTAAGCTCTCCGTAAGCATAAATGTGCCCGAATATCGCTTTTGTTCTTTCATTTAACACTGTCTATTTATTTAATTTGTCGAAATTGAATCATTAAGATTCCTCCTTTCAACACAAATGTTAATGAACTAAATATGCTAAAGAACGTAGTTCTATCATATATAACTATCTCGTCAACAAGTCAAGGGACCACCCTATTTATTTTCAATATACACTTTTTATATAAAGCACATAGAAATGATTTAACTGAAAGAAGTTTTTAGTTAAATAATGTTTTTGGTTCGCAATATCATTCCATCTGTACAGTTCCTCTAATCGCTCCATCTACTGGAAAGCATAATTTATATCAACCACTTCACCGAACTAACCATGGAGATCACACATTGCAAATTTCTAACGGTTTTGCTTGACCCATAAATTCACATATTCTTGAATTCTGTTTTTTTTTGTCTCAACACAAAATCCGTTATGTATATCTACCACTCTCACACACAGTGTGAAGTATATCGTTCTGATTGTACACTTCTCACGTGCAATGGCGACTTTTCCGCTGAACCATGAGTTTTACATCTCTATATGTGTGATTTTTACAATACATCAGACTCTAGAGGTAAGTTTCCATCACTCTGCCGAAAAACTTCATTGCACAACCGAGAACGGGAAGGTAATTGGGGGGTCACCATTACAATACAAAAAGAATTGACGGCTTATAGCGTGAGTTGCAAAAGTGGTTTAAGTCAGTCCACGTGAGAGGTTGCTAGGACGTGCTGTGCAGTGTCCCCACACACTCACTATCCAAAGATATTTTTTGAGATAGATTCTTACAGCGCCACAAGGCTAAGGTGTGGAAGCATCACCAACCGGCCAGCGTTCGCCCTAGATGGCACCCAATAGACCCCCTCCCCCCACCCCCAATTGGATTTTTGACCCGGTACCTCTTGTTGTTCAGCCCTGCGCCATTCGAAAAAACAGTGACTTGTTTCACCAACTACTCTAATCACCATCTGTCAGCTTGAGACAACACATGTAAACCGTTAATCGTCGACCGTCACAATAAGACACTCTATACTCACTGCAAGGACGTTTACACCTGGGATAATTTCCGGACTGGCCCTGGCTACCGACTGTTTAAATCGCAAGTCAGAATCCTCTCTCTCTTATCTCCATGCTCATCGCGCAGAGCCCGTGTTGCTTGGTGTTTTCGCGCGAAGCAACACCATTCCTCGGGAACTAATGGACCACACCGCATATACAATTGGAGTCAAAGTTCTCTCTTATTCGCACAATCGATGAATCTTCGCTTCACCTGTGTTCTATTCCAACATGATGGCAGGATTCCGAGTTTGGAGTAACGATCAGGAGATGCAGATCTTCACCTGTCAATGAAACACAATTTGATTGAGTTGGATCGTTTGTGGTAGGGGTTCTCGTCATGGGCCCCTGGGGAGTGATCACTTCATATATCAGACACAGGCGTGTACACCCATCTCTACATAACATCTCCAAGGCCAACTTGACTCGGCCCCAAGATACTCTCACAGTAATACGAAAAACTTTGAGACCTCAATTTGTACAGCCATGCTTCGCAGGAGGCTCATAGGTGGTAAAGCCATCCTCCTAGATGAAAACGGCTCCGACCCTCATCACGAAGCTTGTGTGGTCGACATGAGTTTATAATCAGCTCAACATGGGAATTTCATCTGGATGGCGTGGTGGCCAGCTTCATCTCCACCTGGAACCTTTCTCCCGATTCGAGCAAAAATCTGGGATGTCCTTGGTGGAAGAGATTTTGTCAACAACAAATCACCCCACCTGCTAATGGTAGTGTTGCACAGCTGACTGCATTTTCTGCTTCAGCGAATGGCCAAGCAGCTGTTCCTCAGGATACTCTTCGGACCCCTTGTGGACGCGATGCGTCTATGGCGAGCTTTGTCCATTGAATATGCCTATGCTGCAAACGTGGTCCATACACCAGATTTTTGATAAACTGTCTATTTGAGTCCAATATCTATTTAGTGTGACTTTTTGAAAAGGTGGGATGGACACAATTTCACAGACTTCTATTGCGTTTGAAATGTGTGTTTTCCATTTTCTTTACGTGACATGTCAATTTGGTATCAATAAATGTCCCGTTTTTTGACTGATACCAATTTACGTTTATATTTAGCATTTGAATTTATGGTTTCAACCAAGTTTTTCATAATGTGGACACCTTGCACTTTTGCACGAGTAGTAATAATATACGTCCACCTTCAATCATAGATTTCTTAAAAGACTCATTCATTTATTGAACTGACAATGGGGACAACATTTTTCTATGCGTTACTGTGTTTAACCACTATCGTGTGATCACTCACTTATACGACACCAACAACGTTTGGACACATTCAGTGGATTGCCCAAGCATTGTTATTCATCAGTTTTATCAAGCTTTCAAGCCCAAGTTTCAAGTTGAATTCAATCTTTATATTAAATAAGATCACGTACTACACAATACGATTTCGTCTCTATATAATCACGATCAACTCACTTCAAAAGATTACTATCTGATAACCAAGTTTTCCAAATTTATTCTAGACGAGTCAATTGGATTATAGTAGAATGAATTCTACTTAAATCGTCGGTGTCATGGCACTCCAGCAAATGTAAATCTCCCATTAAGACTCATTGCACAAGACATGCCTAACTTCATAAAATTGGTCTGTATCGGAAGAACGCATTAATGGTTGTATTTAAACTCATAAAAAAGAACGGATAAACCAAATGGTCCGATATACCTGGGTCAAAGTGAATTGTGGCCAAATGAGGTATGATGAGAGCACAGAGGTCAAGGAGGAAATTCTTCGAGCTGCCTTCAGTGGTATGGACAGCTCAATATGAAATATATCTCATGCCTCAGGAGATTTACAATGCCAGAGTTGCGAAATGGAGCCAGTGGCAAGAAGGGTTCGGGGGAGTTTATTCGGAAGGATATGGAGGAATGATACTACTCCAACTGGGACAAATGGAAAGCGACTCCTTAGATTCTGCTGTGAGCATATAGTCATAAGTCTTGATCATTACAAACCACTAAAAGTTCCCCCTTAAGCCGCATTACATTTATACACTATATGTTAACCAACAAAGAATGATAATGTCAGTGATGCGTACAATGCTCATTGTTAGGAGGAGCTCATATCAAATATTGTCCGGAATGCTAGAGTCCTGGAGGGGGCACAGAGAATTGGAAGTGACCCACTTACCTGCTATACAAAAAAAAAAAGAAAAACAACTTTAAAAGGAGTTGCTCAGCCTAGGAAAACTGGCCACTCCACCATCACGCAAAGAACACCATAAGTAAACAAACGGGAGATCTGTGAGTAGCCATGAAATTTAAGAACCAGATTATTCAAGGGGATGTAATCTCACAATTGCAAGCCGTGAGAAACACCAGAAAGAACTCAAACCTCGATGACTTAGGAATAAAACCCTGTGGGCTTAAATTCCAAGGACATCATAAAGGGACAAGACTGCTGACAGAAAGCATGTCGAGGTGAATGTACCGACTACTGACGCAAGAGAAAGAGGACACCTTGGTGGAAGAGGAAGTCAAAGAGAAAATAAGGAGTAGAAGAAAATGGCATGGTATATAATACTTAGAGAGCTCAAAAACACAAATCAGGACAAAATGGAAGAAATACAGAGAATATGTGACTACTTACAGAACAGAAGCACCTAAGGAACAAGGTGGCTAGCAGCAAAACTCAAAAGTCCCTGGGAAGATTTGGAGGAGCTCCCAAAGCTGTAGAAACCAAGAACTGCGCAAACGAAAAACAAGAAATTGTATCCTGTAAGACCCACTAAATCGACATGAAGGAAGGAAAAACAATGCCCTTCTCAAATTTATTAAAGGACATTAAGCAAGGCAAATTGTACTTACTGCCCCAAAGGATGGCAGAAAGTAATGGAAAGATGGAAATAATATTTTTTTTTCTCAGAAACTCTCTTTGATGGTGAGCAAGGTCAAGCAATCAGAACATGATAACCACTAGCACACATCGAAGAGAAAACCAATGGTGGTGAAGATGACATAAAGATGGAAGAACTGAAGGCAGCACTGGAGAAAATCAAGATGGGCAAAGCAGCAGGGCATGATGGTATAACACCAGAAATGGTTAAGTACATGGGGAGGAGCATCAGGCGACCCTATTACCCACTCTTAAGGGTCCTACAGGCAGCGTGGCTGCAACCACAAGACCATACCAAA
The DNA here is from genome assembly GCA_024509875.1 of Oreohelix idahoensis. Classification (NCBI taxonomy): domain Eukaryota; kingdom Metazoa; phylum Mollusca; class Gastropoda; order Stylommatophora; family Oreohelicidae; genus Oreohelix; species Oreohelix idahoensis. The sequence continues at coordinate 60,296 of JAMPIV010002738.1, read as the reverse complement.
GGATTGGGAGATTGCCATCACATAAACATCAATTTTCAAAATAAGGGTGACAATCGACAATGTGGGAAAACCATAGAGGCATTCCCCTTCTCAGATGTCCCTGGTAAAATCTACTCTAGAATCCTAGAGCAGAGACTCCGACGCCTAGCTGAAGCCACAATTGGTATGAGGTCCACAGTGCGGATTCCGAGCAAACCGAAGTACTCAATGACCTATAATCTTCACACTCAGACAGCTGAGTGAAAAAGGCTCCTTGAGTATAAGAGTGAGATCCATCTTTGTTTCATAGATCTTGAAAAGGCGTTTGACAGGGTCCCCTGGAGCAAACTTTGGGACTGTTTGGCAAGGAAGAATATTCCAGCACCTCTGATTCATGCTATACAGAGCTTCTACAAGTCTTGCAGAAAATTAATGTGTGAGGACAGCACAAAACCATAAGTCAGAAGAGTTCAGGACCACCACTGGTGTAAGACAAGGTGATATCCTGTCACCTTATCTTTTCATACTCCTCATTGACGATGTCATCAAGGCATGTAAGGAGAGAACAAGAAAGTATTCAGTGGCGGTACTGGGAAGATGAGACAAGGTCCTGTATTTCAGGAGCTGGCATTTGTGATGAGTTGCCCTGATGCTAAATTCAGAGGCACCATCTCTCCAATCCAACCTGCAAGTCTGGTAGAAGAGTGGAGAAAGAGAGGGTATCTGGTTAAATAAGCTTAGCTCATAAAACAAAATCACATGAGGTCCGATCATCACGAGAAGAAGAAGACAAGTCAGATTAAGCTGGGATAGAGATTATACAGGTCCCTGGAAGCAGGTCAGGGACACTTTTAAATACCTCGTAGCTGTTATTAGGGACCGAAAGGAGAGAGGCATCACAAGAAGAGGTGGCCACTCGAAAAGCAGCAGCTGGGCGTAGAACTCTTTTTTCAGACCATAAATCGACTATTCCTCAGCAAGAGAGAGAGGTTGGTAAGAAAGCGAAAATGGCTGTACACCGCTCCACCTATGTCCCAGTCTTGACATATGGATGCGAGTCATGGGCAATGACTACAACCCCCAAAAGCCAGATCCAAACCTCAGAAATGAAGTATTTGAGGAAGGTGGTTGAAGTAACAAGAAGAGACATGGTCCGCAACCAGACGATACGTCAAGGCCTAAATTCCCCCCCCTGCAGACCCAAGTAGAACATTCCCAACTGAGATGGTTTGGCCATGTCTGCAGAAAGGGAGAAGATCGGCTACCACGACAAGCATGGAATCTTTGAAGAACCGAGGACAAGAATGGAACCAGGCCAGGAGGAAGACAGCCGATAGGATAGTCTGGCGCTCTCTCCTCCAAATCTCTACACCTCACGGTAGAAGGGGAACGACTAAGTAAGTAAGTAAGTAAGTATATATACATTTAAAATGTATTTAATCATTTTGAATGTGCGCACCCGTATGTCTCAGTCAGTTTCTTAAATACACTTAAACAGAGCGACTAAATTAAGATTTTGCTGAAAGAAATCAGCTGGGGGCTTGAACGAGCTAATTACAAGATAATCCATCTTCGCAAAAGGTGGCGGGTCAGATCAAAAATTTAGCGTTCTCAGAATCATTCAGTCTTGTTCTTGACTTCCGAAATATTTTGGAAAACTCTATCGAGGTCGAAGCATCATTATCCTTCTATCTACAACTCTGCCAAGAGTAATCTTGTGCAAAGGTAGACACCTTTGAAGACCCACATTAGATACGCCAGGTTTTGGTCACTGTTGGACCACTACTGCAAAGCAAAGGGAGGCAACCCTTGACAAAACTACATTTTTACATTTCATGTGTAAATTGCCTTTTGAAATCATCCATTTACTTTCTGCTTGCCATATATGTGTATATATTTCACAAATAAACTATATAGCCCCGTTGATCGTTAATTTGTTAGTGTGTAATTAGGATCATTCGTTCTGTCCATGTTAAGTATTTACAAATAAGCAAAATCCTTCATTTGGAAGTTGGATACTCTTTCTTTGTCGAGATATTAGAGAAATAAGTTTATGTTACTGGGATACAGAATAACTCTTCGTGATTTTTAGATAACTCTATTTAGTGAAGAGCATTCGCCTTTTCTTTTTCTCATCCTTATCTCGAATATGTCTCTTCCTTAAGAGCCGATTTCTAGAGAGCTTATTGGTAATATTACATAGGCCATACGCATCATACACTTGTCATACGTTAGTGGTGCGGTAAGTATGAATTACTAGCACGTAATCCGTCAAGATATGGCGGGAATGAGCGAACGGCAGCATGTTTAGTTTATTCTTTCAATTCCTTCCACCTTTCACCTTACACTGAGCCACATAAAAAAAACTTGTTAACTGAGGCACTTTTGAATTATGACACCACACATATGATAAATAAATTAAGCCATTAAAATTGAAATAATAATGTGTTTTTTTTTTAAACCCAGTTTAATTCGCCAACGTGCCTCTGTTTCTCTAATTATAATCTTTGTCGTCTTTCTGCAACAGTTCCAATGATCTTTATACTGTTTTTATTCTTGCGAAGGTGGCGCCCTCTGACAGTCTCGTTTTAATAAAAAGTTACTTTTTAACACCCCCCCCCCCCCTTTATTATTTTGTGTGAGTGTTTGTATATATGTAAGGGACATAATTTGTTTCCCTCATTTATTATTACCAAGGGAAACGATCAGTTCACAACAAACGTCAGTGAAAAATAAAAAGTTAATTTGACATTTTAAAATTATGCCACTCTCTCAATGTCTGTCCTTGTCTTCTTTATATTACTGACTTAATTAGTCGTTCCCCTTCTACCGTGAGGTGTAGAGGTTTGGAAGAGAGAGCGCCAGACTATCCTATCGGCTGTCTTCCTCCTGGCCTGGTTCCATTCTAGCCCTCGGTCCTTCAAAGATTGTCTAATGTTGTCCTCCCAGCGGACTCTGAGTCGTCCTGGGGGTCTGGATCCCTGGCGCTTTGTTTCCCATGCTTGTCATGGTAGCCGATCTTCTCCCATTCTGCAGACATGGCCAAACCATCTTAGTTGGGACTGTTCTACTTGGGTCTGCAGGGGGTGGGATTTTAGGCCATGACGTATCGTCTGGTTGCGGACCATGTCTCTTCTTGTTTATCAATTTCAGTTATGTCTCCAGGTTTTTCTCCGCTCTTATAGAATCAACATCATCATAGTCATCATCATCATCATCAACATCATCATCATCATAGTCATCATCATCATTGTAGTGAAATTGACAGAGATACAACGGTAAAATACCTCCAAAGATAACATGTAAGGATAAAAACATAATGCGTAGGCTGCTGATAGTACATGATCGCCCAGACCGCGGGTCATCACCCTCCATAAAAATTGACTTGCTAGACAGGAGGGGAACGGCGGATAAAAGGAAAAAATATGACTGGAAAGATTGCGTGAGACTAGAAAGGCTAAGGAGACGCAATTGGGGGGGAAACGGAGAAAAGTCACGTTTCCCAAGTTGACATAAAGTAAGGAACTCGACAGAAGGGACCTTGGATATGTTACGCCACAGTCATTTATTGGTCGCTTTTGCGATACCCAGCCTTTGATTTGAATTCAGCGGCAGAACGCAGATGTTTGGAATATTACAAAAATTAAAAAGTAACTTTTTCGTAATATTAATGTTAGGAATATAAAAATTAGCTGGCCGGATGGCCCATTCTGAGCAGTGAACTAATATGTTCTTAATTTTACAGACGGATAGATAAGATTGAAGATAATGACAAAAGACAGTGTTGTTCACATCAGCGACAGACTGTATGGAATAAAAAGTGGCGCTATTTGCACAAAAAAACACGACCTCGAGACGCAGGTGTTCAAATCTACTTAGTAGGGAAGCGAAGGGACAGTGGTGGGAGCTGTGTCTAAATATAACTTTTAACGACAAAATTTTGGAGGGGAGAGAAAGGTTGGTTCAAAAATCAAGTACGTTTTTGAAAAAAACAAGTAGAGACGGACAGACTAACAGATAAACATCCATACTTGACTGAAGCATGACTGAAATGACTTTAGGGTAGGAAATTTGAATTTGAAATAAACCTAGGCAGTGATTGGCCACAGACAATCATTTTATCGGCGCTCAGACGCGCAAGTGGGGCCATTCCTCAATAGTTGTTCGATGATAGACACAGTATTTTAAAGTGTGGTGATTTCCAAATGAAAGAAAGTGAAATAAGTTCAGGGACGCCATACTATAGCCAGCAGCTCAGCTGAGTTTTGCTAGCATTTCTGTGTTCTTTATTCATAATCTGGTAAGATTGAAATTATTACTTTGTATATTTTGAATATTGTTTAATGTTCGAGTGATTTGATACTGCCATATCATAATCTAGCCTTACAAACAAGTAGGGATTTGCTCTAGACCCCCCGCCCAAGTCAGGGTCTAGGGACCAACAATATACATAAACTCCAGCAAGGGATAGGAAAAGACAGATCAAGTGTTGAGAATAATGAAACATATTACCTATCCACTTTTAGGGAAGGAAACTAATAATTATTTTTCAGAATCTATAGTCTGGGAGGACCTATCTGATGTAAAACCACCATGGTAAATGTGCTGTTTGGTCAGAGAGATCTGACCTGTCTGTATGATGTGGTTGTTGTGTCCGTGTTGTGTCCAGACGTGGGTAGAGAATAGAATTTTGACACATAGCCAATACTTTGATTGCAGAGCTGTGAGTTTCAGTTGTCAACAAGGCGGTGTCCATTCAGTTGGTGATTTTACTCGAGTGTATCTGTGCAGTACGTTGTGACAGAGAGACCACTATTATTGCCCGCCAGCACGGAGAGGTGGGACCACCAGATTTCAGCACCAGAGCTACATATGCAAGTTGAGTGAGCCTCTGGTCTGCTGGAAGTTCACCAACGCCTTTTAGTTACTAATACCCCATAAAAAATTCCTGCAATTTTACTGGACACTGTGTAGTCAATATAGACAGGTGTGATGAGGCCACCCCAACAGCACACAAGCATTAACTATCCTCCACAAGTAGTGACTACTAGAACATTTTAATAAAACTAACTAGTCTAGTACTTATATATGTACACTCTTGCATTTATTATGTAACATTTCATGCATTTCTTTCATAAATTTTAAATCCTTTTAAAAAAAGTTCTGGTCAACATAAAACTTGATCCAGAACAAAATAAATGTAATATAATTCTATCAAAAATTTTACACTCTTGAGTTAGTTCAGTGTATTATAATATTTGTTAAATATTATTAGTCTGCTTAAATATCTGTGGGTGTATCTATAACTATCACACCACATTACATATCATTACCCTAGACATTTTACATAGCTACATTCATTAAGAAAAAAAAAATGAGTGTGAGGTCGTAGTGGTAGCAAGAAAGGCCTTCTGACAATTCACAACTACATTTTATCTCAGGAGCCTTCACAGCTGGCCTCATACATTACATTTAGTAATATCACCATCATACAATACCATCAACCCACTACATACATTGGGGTCTTGTCCAGGGATAATTAGCCCAACAGTAATATTAGGATCTCCTGGTTGGAGAAATAAAATTAGGGGAAAAAAAATTGTGAAATTCCCTTTAAAATTAAAAGTGTCCCTGCAGATAAAAGTTGGTGAATCTTCACAGCCAGTGATAATTAATTAGTTAACTGGTTAGTTAGAATTAGTTAGACTATAGTCATAAGAAGTACTTAGTGTATTTACTGGTTAGAGATTTAGCTTGTATATTATTATATTGTCTGAAAAAGTATGGCGGAGCTAGCAAAATTCCGATCAGCTGCTGTGCTGACCGCAAAGGAGATGGGAATGGATGGTCAGATTTTAATTCAATATGTAACGGCTGAATGTGATAAATATATTGAAAGGGAAGATAGAAAGGTAGCTGAAGAGAAGAGGTTACAAATTGAGGCTGATAGAGAAATTAAGAGGCTGCAGATTGAGGCAGAAGAAAAACGACAGCAAAGGGAGGCAGAAGAAAAAAGGTTGACTGCCGAAAGGGAGGCAGAAGAAAAAAGGTTGACTGCCGAAAGGGAGGCAGAAGATAGAAGGTTGCAAAGGGAGCACGAATTACGACTAAGGGAGCTGGAATTACAAGGCCCGGCTCCTGAAAATGGTGCCAGCCCTTTTGCCTCAGATGCTACGCCCAGTCTGGGAGCCTCAAACTCAGCTATGGGGTTTCATTTAGACCATTTTGTTGAAAAAGACGATGACATAGAGGGGTACCTAGGACGTTTTGAGTTATTAGCTACTACATATGGGTTAGAGAGAGAGAGAGGTGGAGTTTAAAGCTATCACAGGGATTGAGAGGTACTTCTTATGAAGTATTTGCCAAAATGAACAGGGAAGACCAAGACAATTATGACATGTTAAAGCAGGCTTTGTTATTAAGGTACGAGAAGAATGGTGAATTTTATCGTAAGAAATTTAGAAATGCCAAACTGTTGTCTGGGGAGACATACCACCAATTCTCTGCTAGACTAGAAACCTATTTGGAGAAATGGACGGCTCTGGGGAAGACCCAAGATCTTAAAGAAATGATCATGATTGAGCAATTGAGAGAGTCCATGGCTCCAGACATGAGAAAATTTCTCATGGAACAAGGTGCAGAGAAGTTGGGGGAAATTTTAAATGTTGCTGAGAGGTATCAGGCAGCTCAGGCAGAGGTAAGTGGTGCTAAAAAGAAGCACATAGACAATTTTAAAGCTCCACAGCAATTTAATAAATTTGATAATAGAGAGCAGGGAAATAAAGGTAGGACAAACTTTGAGCGGCCAAGAAATGACTATCGCGACAGAAACTCACAGTTCAATGACCAAAAGTTCAATGAAAGAAAACCGTTGAACCAAGGAAAAAGATGGTGTAAATGGTGCAAGAAGGATAACCATAACACCGAATTTTGTAGAAGGAAACCTTCAAACATTGCTGCAATGAAGTCGGGGACGCGAAGATTAAAGGTTAATCCTAATGGACAACAGGAACCTTATCACCCCCCAGTTTGTGAGGATGTTATTTGTAATGGGGTCACCATAAGGTGCCTTTATGATACAGGTTTGGATTATGATTCAGTTGTGAAGTCTAGCCTAGAGGACCCAAGTCAGTATACCACAGAAACAGTGGAAATACAAGGGGCGACTAAGGACATACCACTCATGACACTTCCCATCGCAAGGATAACGGTGAAAAACTCGCTATGTGGAGGGAGAAATCAGAGCAGCAGTGATAGATGAACCAATCTACCCTCTGATATTGGGGTGTAGATACGTCTTCTTGGGGAATCCCGAGAAACCTGTGATCATGGCGACAGTGCAGACCAGGTCACAGAAGAAGGAGGAAGAAGGTGAACCTATAAATGCTCATCCAGAGGAGATGAGGAAGGCGCAGGCTGAGGATAGGACACTCAAGCCCTGTTTTAAAAAAAATTGCCCAAATGCCACACACCTCCGAGCAAGGGGGAATATTTCATGAAGAACAAACTCTTATACAGGAAGGCCGGAACTGGAACAAATGGTCACAACCAGCTGGTTCTTCCCACTTCATATAGAGATAAAGTGATGGAACTCGGGCATGCGATTCCCTTCAGTGGTCACATGGGGATCAGCGCCACAGGACAGCGTATAGCTTGTCATTACTTCTGGCCAGGGATAACGGAGGATATAAAAAGATATGTCAAATCCTGCCCAGAATGTCAAAGGGTAGCTCCAAAGCACTGGACTGCTCCTGCAACTCTAGGGGAAATGCCCATAGTGGGAAACCTTTTGAGAGGGTTGCAGTGGATATTGTAGGACCTCTCACTCGGACCAAGAGGAGGAACAGTTACATCCTTACTCTGGTGGACACTTGTTCTATGTGGGGAGAGGCGGTAGCCCTGCCATCAATTGATTCAAAAACATGTAGCAGAGGCACTACTTACAATATTTACCCGATTAGGATTCCCGCATCAAATCTTGACGGATAATGGTTCTCAGTTCAAGGGGAAACTAACGGAAGAAGTTTTTAAGCTATTTCAAGCCAGACACTTTCATTGTAGTCCGTACCATCCACAAGGGAACGGCCAGGTAGAGAGGTTCAACGGGACTCTCATTTCTATCCTGAGAAAGCTGGCACACGAAAAACCGGATCTGTGGGATCAATTCCTGCCCGCCGCATTGTTTGCGTACCGGGAGGTACCACATAGTTCAACCGGGATGGCTCCCGCAACTCTGCTATTTGGGAGGCCAATAAAAGGTCCATTAGAAGCTCTATTAAGGACCTGGACAGATGAGAAGGCGGAAGAGACTGTTACCTCATCGTATCAATACGTGAACGAACTGACCACTCGTTTGAAAGCTGGATGGAAACTGGCAAATGATAATTTGAAGCAAGCCAGGAAGAAACATGCAGCATATTTTAATAGGAAGGCAAAGGACAGGGAACTGGCAGTCGGAGAGAAGGTGCTGCTTCTACTACCCGGAAGCCAGAATAAATTACAAATTGGTGGGCAAGGTCCATATACGGTTCTAGAGAAGGTGTCTAGAACAAACTATAAAATTGACAAAAAGGGGAAGGAGAAAGTTTATCATGTAAACCTGTTAAAGAAGTATCTGGACAGACCACTCCAGGAAAGCACCCCCTTATTGACCTTGGCTATTGCAACCCAGATGCAAAAAGAACCACTCACCTCACATGAATACCCATTACATCCTTGTGAAACCGCAGCACAGGTAAAAGTCAGTAAGCACCTGACTAAAAACCAGAGGGAGAGAGTTCAACAGGTTCTGGAGGAACATACAGATGTATTAACAGATAAACCAGGCCATACAAATTTGCTACAGTATGACATGAAACTGGTAGACTCAAACCCAATCTGTATGAGAGCCTATTCTATTCCGTTCGCGAAGGAGAAGGCATTGAAGGAAGAAATAGAGTATTTGTTGAAGGAGGGGATTATTTCGCACAGTGAATCATCTTTTAGTTCTAGTGTCGTTTTGTTGAGAAAACCGTCTGGGGAACACAGACTGTGCATAGATTACAGGAAACTGAATGCTGTCACAGAAGGACAAGTGGATCCATTACCAGACACAAAACAGTTATTTGCCAGACTGAACAAGGCAAAATACTTTTCAAAGGTGGATCTTTAGTAAAGGCTATTACCAGATCCCAGTGAAGCCTGAAGTGAGACCTTATTTGGCTTTTAGCACTTCGGATGGACATTATGAATTCAATATGCTACCATTCGGACTGAAAAATGCTCCGAGTGTGTTTTCAAGGATGATGCGCAAATTGTTGGATCCCCTGAATAACCCATGTATCACGAATTTCATGGACGATATTCTCGTCGCCACAGAGACATTTGAAGAACACATTGAAGCTCTGGAGATGTTGTTTGATAGACTTCGGGAGGCGAACTTAACTGCTAGGCCAACAAAATGTTGTATTGGATGCAAAGAGTTGGAATTCTTGGGACACACTGTATATCAGGGTAATATGACCCCTGATCCTAAGAACTTGGAAAAACTGCAGAGAGCACCTAGGCCGCAAACAAAAAAGGACGTGCGATCATTGGTGTCGTTATGCGGATTTTATCAGAAATACATCAAGAATTTTAACGCTATTTGTGCTCCTCTGACTGATCTGACTCGCAAGGGACTTCCAGAAAAAATTATTTGGACTGCACAATGTGAACTAGCGTTCCAAGAGTTAAAGGAAAAAACTCACTAGCAAGCCTATTCTCAAACTGCCTGATTTGACACAGGACTTTGTCTTAAGAACCGATGCAAGTAATGTAGGACTAGGAGGGGCTTTGTTGCAAAGATCATCTTCACCTGATGGGGAACTGAAACCAGTCGCTTATGCAAGCCGTAAATTGAATGTCGGTGCAGATTTCCTCAGTCGGCACCCCTGTGATCAAAATTAGAGTAGTGGCAGACGTGAGGAGTAATTTTACCTATGTGTATCGCTGGTTTTGGAACTTGCCATAGGCATGTTTTCAAGTGGGGAGATGTGTAGTGAAATTGACAGAGATACAACGGTAAAATACCTCCAAAGATAACATGTAAGGATAAAAACATAATGCGTAGGCTGCTGATAGTACATGATTGCCCAGACCGCGGGTCATCACCCTCCATAAAAATTGACTTGCAAGACAGGAGGGGAACGGCGGATAAAAAAGGAAAAAAAATATGACTGGAAAGATTGCGTGAGACTAGAAAGGCTAAGGAGACGCGATTGGGGGGGATCGGAGAAAAGTCACGTTTCCCAAGTTGACATAAAGTAAGGAACTCGACAGAAGGGACCTTGGATATGTTACGCCACAGTCATTTATTGGTCGCTTTTGCGATACCAAGCCTTTGATTTGAATTCAGCGGCAGAACGCAGATGTTTGGAATATTACAAAAATTAAAAAGTAACTTTTTCGTAATATTAATGTTAGGAATATAAAAATTAGCTGGCCGGATGGCCCATTCTGAGCAGTGAACTAATATGTTCTTAATTTTACAGACGGATAGATAATATTGAAGATAATGACAAAAGACAGTGTTGTTCACATCAGCGACAGACTGTATGGAATAAAAAGTGTCGCTATTTGCACAAAAAAAACACGACCTTGAGACGCAGGTGTTCAAATCTACTTAGTAGGGAAGCGAAGGGACATTGGTGGGAGCTGTGTCTAAATATAACTTTTAACGACAAAATTTTGGAGGGGAGAGAAAGGTTGGTTCAAAAATCAAGTACGTTTTTGAAAAAAAAAAAGTAGAGACGGACAGACTAACAGATAAACATCCATACTTGACTGAAGCATGATGACTGAAATGACTTTAGGGTAGGAAATTTGAATTTGAAATAAACCTAGGCAGTGATTGGCCACAGACAATCATTTTATCGGCGCTCAGACGCGCAAGTGGGGCCATTCCTCAATAGTTGTTCGATGATAGACACAGTATTTTAAAGTGTGGTGATTTCCAAATGAAAGAAAGTGAAATAAGTTCAGGGACGCCATACTATAGCCAGCAGCTCAGCTGAGTTTTGCTAGCATTTCTGTGTTCTTTATTCATAATCTGGTAAGATTGAAATTATTTCTTTGTATATTTTGAATATTGTTTAATGTTGGAGTGATTTGATACTGCCATATCATAATCTAGCCTTACAAACAAGTAGGGATTTGCTCTAGACCCCCCGCCCAAGTCAGGGTCTAGGGACCAACAATATACATAAACTCCAGCAAGGGTTAGGAAAGACAGATCAAGTGTTGAGAATAATGAAACATATTACCTATCCACTTTTAGGGAAGGAAACTAATAAATATTTTTTCAGAATCTATAGTCTGGGAGGACCTATCTGATGTAAAACCACCATGGTAAATGTGCTGTTTGGTCAGAGAGATCTGACCTGTCTGTATGATGTGGTTGTTGTGTCCGTGTTGTGTCCAGACGTGGGTAGAGAATAGAATTTTGACACATAGCCAATACTTTGATTGCAGAGCTGTGAGTTTCAGTTGTCAACAAGGCGGTGTCCATTCAGTTGTTGGTGATTTTACTCGAGTGTATCTGTGCAGTACGTTGTGACAGAGACCACTATTATTGCCCGCCAGCACGGAGAGGTGGGACCACCAGATTTCAGCACCAGAGCTACATATGCAAGTTGAGTGAGCCTCTGGTCTGCTGGAAGTTCACCAACGCCTTTTAGTTACTAATACCCCATAAAATTCCTGTAATTTACTGGACACTGTGTAGTCAATATAGACAGGTGTGATGAGGCCACCCCAACAGCACAAGCATTAACTATCCTCCCAAGTAGATGACTACTAGAACATTTTAATAAAACTAACTAGTCTAGTACTTATATATGTACACTCTTGCATTTATTATGTAACATTCCATGCATTTCTTTCATAAATTTTAAATCCTTTTTTTTTAAAAAAAAAGTTCTGGTCAACATAAAACTTGATCCAGAACAAAATAAATGTAATATAATTCTATCAAAAATTTTACACACGTGAGTTAGTTCAGTGTATTTTAACATTTATTAATATTATTACTCTTGTTAAATATCTGTGGGTGTATCTATAACTATCACACCACATTACATATCATTACCCTAGACATTTTACATGCCGCTGCCCTGGCAAAAATTAAAAATTTTAAACCTACCCAACATAATAATATTTATAGAATATGTGGTGCCTATATACATACATTGGGACTCTTGCCTTTGCTACCGAGTTTGTGCACTGCGCTGAGATCCTCCGTGTGTGATCTAGGGAAGGAGATCGGAGCACTGATGGAGTTGTCTGTGTCCAATGAAGAAAGTCCTTAAAACCACAACCCAAACCTTGTTCTTCAATCCCAAAGATACGATAAGTACAGGCAGGCTGAAGAATACATGGAGAAGATAACTGGCGGCAGAAGTGAAAATTATGAGGCAGAAATTGAAAGACCTTGACCTGATGGCACGTGACAGGAGCACGTGGCCTGTGTTTGTTGAAAGCCTATACTCCTTGGTGAGCTAAATGGTATTGATTGGTTGATTAAAATAAACTACTCAAAAAAAAAAAAAGACAAGAAATAAATTGGATGAAAACGAGACAAATAACGACACTCGATTGTGTTTTCTTTTGCCACCCAAACGAGAAGTAAATTTAAAAAAAAAAAAACAGGCAATTTACATATGCGAGAGAGAGAGAGAAGAGGATCGTGTGGGAAATGATATGATAATAATATTTTTCTTCCTACATCAGTCGCTAACGCCAGACCGCGGCTCTGGTGCCAGCTAGCAGACGTGAACTCTCGCCATTTGTCAGGATTCTCGCAGGCTCGCTGATTTCAGTAGCATTCACAGACGGGATACAGTCGTGATAAAACACTCACACTTAAGCAGACGTCCACGCATACACAAACACGCGCACACATCCACGCGCGAGCTATCCAGGCAGTAGCGAGTCAGGTACACATCGCTAGGCGGCACGATTCTGTCAATCGATTCTGCGGATGACGTCATCTTGCAGGTCTCTCCACTTCTGCTTATACACACAGTTCCCAGACGACCAGATCACAAAGTGTTATTCAACAGAATCAACGTACTTCTGGCAAAAAAACCTGGTTTTTACGTGTTCAAGTTTCTATTCTTCCACGTACGGAACATCATTAACAGAACTTCTTGAGGTGGATTTGGAAATTATTCCTTCAATTTTGTAAGAGGTATGTTCATCTCATTAACATTTACATTCCGTATCTGAAACCGGAATTTTTGTGTTGTCCTTAATAATTTTCTTTTCATGAATTCGTTAGTTTTATAAGAACTATGTGCACTGCTTTTGACTAACATCATTTCAACTCGACGTTCTGAGTCAAACCCTGAAGGCAACTGAAACGCTAACGGACAAGCGGATCTCAGTGCTAGGATGGACAGTTAACAAGAAACAAGAAGATGTCTTGAAGAAAGCCAATGCCCAAAGAAGCGTATTATTCCTTTTAGAAAGAAGCAATACATTTTTTGGACATGTTATGTGAAGAAGAAAGTTAGATTATTCTGTGATAACATGAAACATTTTAGGAAAACAAGATATGGAGAACAACAAAGAGACAAAAGTTACTGGACAGTTTACCATCGTGGCGTGGAAAGAGGTCAATAAAGAAGAAAACCGGAGGCTTGTGAATATTAACTAACAAACATAAAAGTTATGTGCCAGGGACTCGTCAGACAGAATGAAGGGGATCGCTGGACAAAAGACAGTAACGAATTCCTCATCGGGGAATCGAACCAGAGAATGGTGACGTCGTTTCGCTGCGGAAGTGTATCGTGACTCAACACTCAGCACCCCCAATAAAAATCACCTTGTAGGCAATGGTCACTCTCATGGCACTAAACGCAAGAAGCCAGCAATAGAACTGATAAAAGCACTGTAGACATGAGGTTGTGGACAGACACGATGCCGTACGTCATCTGGCAGAGTACTTGAAGTAGAAAACAACAAGAGACAGACAAGAAATAGACTACCAGTGTTGACCACCAAGACAAGAGATTGAGAACTGTGGTCAGGTCAAGGTTATCTCAATGTAGATGGCGCTGCTTGTACACACTTCCCTTTTATTCTCAGACGCTATACTGACCGTGGAGCAACCGCAACAGGTTATGGAGTTCAGGACAATAATTTATAGACAACATACTGGTTAATAATATGTCACTAACGTGTAAATGATCATAAGAACAAAACAAATGATGGTGGTACAAGAAATGAGAAGAAGATTAGATGGATAAGACACGTGATGAGGAAACCGTATGATAACATTACCAGTCACTCCTTGTACCGGAATCTCCAGGGTAAGAGAAGTCATCATTGACAAGAGAGATGGAGGCAGACATGGAAAGATCTTGATCTCATGGCACGTGACAGGAACACTTGGTATAAGTTTGTTGGACGCCTATGCTCCTTGGGAAAGACGGGTGATAATGTTAATTGATGATGATGATACTGGTTACTTTCACATTTGCCTCAAGCGGGCAGCTTGGATAAAAAACCAGGAGTGAAATAAGATGTCTTAAACCCAGGTGGAGTGAGTTCTATTCCCAGCACATTCTGGAGAAGACAACAGGAGGCTGACATGATAGGAAACGCTATACAGATCGATACAAAATGAGTTAATCTGATCATCAGAGGAGGTCCCCCATCGATCAAGTGTTTTGGCCCCTTAGAGAAAGAGGGTGAAGATAGGTAGATAGATAGATAGATAGATAGATAGATAGATAGATAGATAGATAGATAGATAGATAGATAGATAGATAGATAGATAGATAGATGGATGGATGGATGGATGGATGGATGGATGGATGGATGGATGGATGGATGGATGGACGGACGGACGGACGGACGGACGGACGGACGGACGGACGGACGGACGGACGGACGGACGGACGGACGGACGGACAGACAGACAGACAGACAGACAGACAGACAGACAGACAGACAGACAGACAGATAGATAGATAGATAGATAGATAGATAGATAGATAGATAGATAGATAGATAGATAGATAGATAGATAGATAGATAGATAGATAGATAGTTAGATAGATAGATAGATAGGTAGATAGATAGATACATAGATAGATAAAATATGAAGAAAGCTTGAACAAACTAACCTAAACATGGATGGCTTGAAGGTAACTGACTGACTCTATGCTCTACATGGAACTTGTAGGCAAAGAACAAAGATATACAGGTAGTACCCGACTTACAACGGAGTTCCTTTCCGACGACTCCGTCGTATGTCGAAGTGGTCGTAAGTCGGAAATCACTATATACTTTGTGAACCGTAAGGATATGTTTACAAGTAACATGTCTGAATGCTAAAATATATATGTCTGTTTTTTAAATATATTTAAACAGATTATTCTCTTTGTTTATAGTGAAAGAGTCGCGGTAGCATAGTAATTAGTGCACTGGCTTCCTAGCGCAGTGGTCTATGGTTCGATCCCCAGATGAGGTGGGATTTTTTTAGGCCACAAACGGCTCCTGGGTCGACCCAGCCCCAAATGGGTACCAGAGCAACTCTGGGAAAGTTAAGGCGGCCGGCGTGATGCTGACCACATCACCCCTAGTGTGCCGACAGTCAAGATAATATGGGCCTAACACCATATTCCCAATATGCCTCTATGGGCGTGTAACGGGTTCCTTTACCTCCCTTTTTTATAATGAAGTAATACAATGTACAAATTATTACATAAAATTACTGTACTGTACAGTCCTGCACTGTAATACGTGATCATACATGTGTACAGTACTTCTGGGATGACCGTCGTAAGTACGAGGGGTCGTAAATCGCATAGTCGGGCCAATGGGAGGGCAGAGCAAAAATTGATCATGTGAATAAATGATCATTCCGGGGATAATGATGACGTTGTGTACACTGATGGGTCTGTAATCCGTGGTGAGAAATCAGGGTGGGGCTTCTCTGCTAGAGTAAAGGGCAGAATCGTCGCTGAACATAGCGAGTCTTATATAATTATTAGACAAACATAAAGGTATGTTTTCAGGCACTCGTAAGAAATAAAGAAGTAGAACACTAGACAACAGATAAACAACAGACGTGAGTGGCTTACCCAGGACTCAAACCCAGGACCTTCCGTGCGACAACCCCGCCTAGCTATGCAAGCGAATCACACTATCCTCCGTGCCATCTAGGCATCACCAAAACTGATGCTTCGATGATGGGTCATTAGTGGTCTGACCTATACTGTATTATAGGGGAACAACAGAAGTGATTGCATCATTAATAGGCTATACAAATCTATCTATACTATATATCTGAGAATTCATTAACAAGGGAGGTTATTATATCAGACTCACTATCCATGCTTCGGAAGGTCCAAAGTAGATGGCTCTGGAACGAATGGAAATCCTCCATAGAAGCCTCGAATCTTCAGGAACTGGTGTGGATCTACTGTCCTGGTCAATGAGGAGGTACACGGCCAATGAAAGAGCTGACCGACTAGCTTTAATAGCACCCGTAGTGGGGACACTAGATATGGATAAGGAAGAGATACTGAGGGAAGTTAATGATCGCCTGTTAGAGAATGACACTGCAATAGATGAATTATCGAGGATAAGATTGCTGAAATGTGGCATCAAACGTCAGGCTAGCAGAGATGGACGTGTGAGAGCATGCATCCGTCGTGTATACAGCCAGCGCGCTACAGGAACAATTAGCATTCATACCTTTCGACATTTGCTGAGGGAAACTGAGCTGCTATGGGTCTGCCCGAGGTGCAATGATATTGATTCTAAACAACAACAACAATAATAACAACAATAATAACAACACATCGTGATTCAATGACAATCTGTTTAGGCCTCGGTTAAAGTGTTTTTTCTTTCCTGACGAGAATAAAATGCAGGCGTTGGATGTTGATAGCATTACAAGGCAGTCCTTGACCTTCAATCCCCGGGGCAAGTGAGGTGGAAGAAGACTGAACAACACACGGGGAAGACAACTGGAGATATAATAATAATAATAATAGCCCCTTCAGTCATAACTGACTATGGGAATGCGCCCCTGAGGTGACAGCCCTCAGCTGCTTATTTTCCTGGTGCTCCTTTCGACGTTTTCTCCTCACCTCTGCTTCTTGTGTGAGCCTCTCTTCGCCCAATCTGAGGTGGCGCCGTAAATAGCATCGCCACTTAGTGCGATCGGCAGCTTCATCCTCCCATGTTGCTGGATCCATGTCCAGTGCCCTCATATCTCTCTTGCACACATCTTTCAACCTCAGCTGTGGTCGCCCAACTGTTCTCTTGCCATCTGCTAATTGTCCGTAGAAGATATCTTTTGGGATGCGACCATCTTCCATGCGGCGAACATGGCCAAGCCAGCGAAGTCTGCGCTGTCTAAGAAGCGTATACATACTTTGAAGGCCAGCACGTGACAACACCTCGACATTTGTCACTTTATCTTTCCACGAGATGCCGAGGATGCGGCGTAGACACCGCAAATGGAAGGTATTGAGCCTTCTTTCTTGCTTAGCTGTCGTGGAATATTCTAATCCACATATATAAATTATTAGGTAAATATGAAGCCTAACAAATAAAATTAATAAAGAGAAGAGAATGGTAAAGAACAGTGCTGTCACAATGACAGTACTCGAAATCCCCCTTGTTTTCTGCTTCGTCTGCAAATTGTAACGCTTTCACGTTGATAGTAAAAGCTTACTATATTATTACCCGCTTTCTTCAATGAAACGTGTGCTGTATTTCTTGGAAAAACATTGAGATACCAAGCTGAACAATGACCTAATTTTAATATTTCATTCATTCCATTTTATACACGGCGGAACGAACGAACAGATGGACTAAAGGATAAAGAGAGAGGGAGGGCTGAAAATCAGGAACGCATGCAACACGCGTCGCGCGATACACAAATGCTGCCATCACGCGTGTAAGACTACATGCACTAACTTTTTTTCAGACGGACAGTGATAAAATTCACTACCCTTCCCAGAGTTAGGTTTTAAAATCATAAAAAACGCTTATTAGGAAAGATAACAATAGATGGGTTTACGGTTGAAAACATAACAGTACCCAGACAGCACATCTTCGAAACAGGAGGTAGAAAATACATATTTTGAACGCAGCCACTTAGCGCTTTTAAATTTGGATATTTGGGTTCCTTAGGGTTTGCTGACAAAGAATATGTACAACGTTATGCAAATAGTCTAGGAATTAACAAGTTATAGCCAAAATAAAATATTGGGGATGCCTGACAGCATGAAATCATTTCTGCTCATAAAATTTTTTTATAACGTGTTTGAAAAAACCTTACGTTACAGAATTAGCCTACCATGTAAACTCCAAATTGATTGGAGCGCAACAAATGAAAGACTAACCACGATTGGTCGGGCTATAAATACTATCTTTCGTTGTTAGGGGAGACGGGGGAAGGTAACATTTTTTCAAACACTTGACGAA
This sequence comes from Oreohelix idahoensis, assembly GCA_024509875.1. Taxonomy (NCBI): domain Eukaryota; kingdom Metazoa; phylum Mollusca; class Gastropoda; order Stylommatophora; family Oreohelicidae; genus Oreohelix; species Oreohelix idahoensis. The sequence goes on along the minus strand of JAMPIV010002738.1, from coordinate 41,849 downwards.
ACGGGGCCTCATTGGCTAGACTCGCTGATATAATCACTTAGGAGCGTTAGTTCGAAACCACTTGTTTAAATAAGCTTGATAAAGCATCAGTGCGTTGAAGCCAGCTCATATTTTTGCTAAAATAAAAGCCTGGAACATAAGCAGATGGGAATTTGTGCCAGTAAATGTGCCAGAATTCATTGCTAATCAACGTATCTGTGTTTATTTCCATGAAATTGTGGTAAGCTTGAACCATTCAGTATCTTTTAATGAAAATTGAATGTAAATTGTTAATTTATGCCTGTATATATATATGTGTAGTTCAGTGGCAAACAGGAGATAAAGCCTATAATGCTCCAGCCTGAACAGAGGGTGTCGGAGGGAAGTAAAACGGCATGGAATGGCCAAATAGTACACTGACACCTGGATGATTGATTAGACAGAAATATTGCTGGAAGTGCAGAGGCGTGGTAACCATTAAGGAGGTAAATACTGGTATAAAGTATTTCAGATGAAGCTGACAGTTGGCCTAACGCTCTGAACTCAATGTTTGTGTTGTATTGTGATCAGTGTAAAAGAGAATATAAATTAGTTATGAAGTAGAAGGTACATCCTTCTTGTTTTCAGGGACCGTGGTCTTGATGGTACTGAGCAGCACCTGGTCAGAGCTTTGCTGAATCCAGAGTCGGACAGCATACTCCTTGGTTTTTTTAGCTATCAGTGAGGTGTCTCCAGAGCCCAGGGGAGAATTCGAGCAGAGGAGTCCTTTCCTGCCACCATCACGCAAGATAAGCGGATTTGGCCAGCTGAGCTCAACATTATGTCCCCTCATCTTGAAATAACTTTGTAAAAATAACATTCAGAGGGGAATTTAATTGTCTTAATATCTGGAACTGAGAACATCTCCAATACTAGTCCCAAAAGACAAACTATTGAAGTCATGATGACAAATACCAACAGAGCTTGAACAAAACAAAACCAGTATTACCTCATATTACAACTACAAAACTGACACACATAGGATATTTTAATAATATATGTCACTACAATATTCATATTGATAAAGTCTGTACATATACTTGTAATTAAAATTGATTGTGATTCCTGGTTCCTTTGTATTTGAATCAGGACACATATACCTTTATGACAAAAATGAATACATATTGTTATTTGAAAAGTTATCAGTGACTCCTTTAAGATATTCTCATAGAGTGTTATATGTATGTGAGTGTCACAGTGTTGTCAAGTGTAGTGGATTAAATTAAATTGTTTATCTGTCTGTTGTTGTGACTTACACTTCATCATACACATACCCTAGACACATAACGTAGTCATCACACTATTCCAGAATAATTCTGACTGAGATATATAGATATGTGGTAGCAAGTAAGGTTATCTATAATACACTACTCTTAATAGATATAGATACCTTCACAGCTGATCTCAGTCAGTACCCTAAGTCCCCTATAAATATTTATAACATCCCACTTCACCACATTAGCATAGGTCATCCAGGTCTCGCTGCCATATAGGAGTGTGCTGGTGACGCAGGCATTATATACCGCAGCTTTGGTCTTCATTGTGAGTTAGAGTTTCCCCAAACACGCGATGTGAGGCGGGCAAAGGTAGCTGCAGCTTTGCCAATGCGGCTGTCGATTTCTGTATCCAGTGAGAGTTTGTCATTGATGGTAGACCCTAGGTATGTGAAGTGGTGCACCACTGCCAATTCATAGTTATCGATAGTGATAACTGGTGCAGCACCCACATCCTGACTCAGCACATTCGTTTTCTTTAGACTTATTGTGAGGCCAAAGTCCTTGCATGCTTTAGTGAAGCGATTCATCAAGCTCTGAAGCTCCTGTTGGCTTTGAGTGACGACTGCAGCATCATCAGCGAACAACAAGTCTCTTATAGTGACCCTTCTGATTTTTGTTTTTGCCTTAAATCACAGGGATAAATAAGACAATGAATGACCTTGAGCGGGATAATGAATGACCTTGAGCGGGGCCACATGAGAGGAAGACTTAGCATGACTTTATGAAGACCAATGCTCCGTGGGGTGCTAAAGCCCACTCAATGATGACGTGTTGCACTGCAAGGTTTTGTTTCAAACATCAGTGTCAGCCTGTCCCACATGTTTATTACTATTATTTTTTGGTTTTGTCTGATTGCACCAAGCAGGTCCCTAGTGTGGTGTGTGAAGCGACAAAGACAAAATAGAAAGAATGTGCCCAGGAATGTTGTACTAATGTGAAGACGTGCATGGGGCTGGCAACCTCATAATGTGAAAGAAACTACCACAACGACCACTACCACAGATGTATGTGAATGTTTTATGCAGGCTTCCTGTCAGAGGACCAGCTGTAGTAGTGGTTCTATTCTCCGTAAGAACTGCAAATGAAAATAATGATACCAGGGCAGAGGAAGACAGAAAGAAGATTATGGACAGTTTGATACCATGGTCGAAAATGGCGAACTACAAAACTGATGACAGAGTGAAGGATTGATTTCTGTGGACGTACACAATCACCTAAGCCTCTCCCAACAACCGTTTATGATGATAATGTTGATGTTCAACTTCTTCTGCTTTGTTGTCATGCCATATGTATTTCTCTCATAACGTTGACGATCTATCTCAAACTTCACCTTTTTAACCGCGTCTATTTCTCTCAGAAAGATGATAGTCTATCTCAGGCTTCCCTTATTTCAGCACATCGATTTATCTCATAAAGTTAGCTGTCTGTCTCATGTTTCTTTGATCGCCCTACATTCACTCCCTGAAATGGGATGGTGACGGTGGCACTGCCAGTCTGCTCGTCTCGTGGAGCCGACAATCTCGGGGGACTTGTTCAACTATTTGTTTGTCTTACCCACATGGACACATGTCTGTCTGTCTATCTGTCCGAATTTTTAACTTGTCAAACAGATGTTATTAAACTCCAGAGTGGCCACTTGTCAGTCTAAAAATTATAACTTGATCTCTTCTCGGTAGAGACTTGGGTGATAATGTCAAAATGTTCATCCCTTAATGCAGTCATCGACCACCCGTCAGCTCCCCAAGTAGTATAATCCTTCAACAATCATTTACAAGTCTTCATGTCACGTGCCATCAACAAACATATACAAGTCTTCATGTCACGTGCCATCAACAAACATATACAAGTCTTCATGTCACGTGCCATCAACAAACATTTACAAGTCTTCATGTCACGTGCCATCAACAAACATATACAAGTCTTCATGTCACGTGCCATCAACAAACATTTACAAGTCTTCATGTCACGTGCCATCAACAAACATTTACAAGTCTTCATGTCACGTGCCATCAACAAACATTTACAAGTCTTCATGTCACGTGCCATCAACAAACATTTACAAGTCTTCATGTCACGTGCCATCAGCTCATGGCCTCTCCAACCCTTTTATGCTGTCTCCAGCTCTCTTCTCCATATTCTGTGGATTTCCTCTTCCTCTCCTACCCTGGAGATTCCAGAACAAAGAACTGCCTGGTATCAACCGGTTTCCTCAATTGTGCCCAATCCATCTGCGGCGTCTACTCACCTTATGTTCCACTGACACTTGTCTGATTCTCGTCATTAGTTCTACATTATTCGTCTCGTCGTCCTGCCAATTCTCACTATTACACACAACATAAAATCATCTAGGCCAGAAGCTCTCCCAATCGACTTTTCACTACTACCATTGCCTTAGTCAGGTCCGCCTGTAATTGTAATCCAAACTCTATTGTTATTTCAGTACGGCGGATTGACCAGAGACATTCTTATCCGGGGGAACGTCCTTTGGCCAACCATTTCGGTCGGCAGCGGCCAAATTAATTGATTTTTGGCCTAGCTTGGAAGGAATTGAGTCAGAATGGCGGATTATGAGGACGAGGGCTCAGCCAACCTGGCCTCCATGAATGCATTACGTGGTGAGTGCAATTAACCCATTTGTGAATGGCAATGTCAGACAGGGGGAGCGGTCTTTGTTTCTTCTTACCGTCTCTGTAATATTATTTTGCTAGTACCATTCTTTGTATTTCTGGGAACCCGGGTTGGTAGTAATTAGTGCCCTGTATATAGGGCACTAGTAGTAATATTACACAAAGGGAGCGATCATTGTTTGTGTAAATCTGTTATCTGTATTATTACCCGTTGGAAGTTTTCTGTGTATTTCTGAAAGCCAGAGTTTGTTGTTACGTTACATGTAGGGAGCGATCATTGTGTTTAGCAAGTAAGTGTTTGCGAGGTTTTTACTTCCATCATTGTTTTTAGTAACAAATTCGACAACCTGATAGGCTGACATGCTTGGCTGATATGGTATTGTCTTTTACTGCCCATGTTTCCTCTTAGTGAATTCGTTCAGGTTATAAGGATGTAGACAGAGAGAGAGTTTTAGATAGAAGCAGGGAGTGGGTTCATTTTATAGAATCTTTGTGTAATAGAAACGGGGGGGGGGGGGGTGGGTGGGGTTGGGTTGTTTTTTTGGTAAATTTTGTGTAACAGAAAAAGGGAGAGAGAGAAAATTTATGTTTTCATTTTTTTTTATACTTTTCCTTGAAAGGGGGGGGGGGGGGGAAGGAGGAGAGGCGAACAATAAAACTGCTTTATAATGCTAGCAGCATGTTTCTTCTGTGTGTGTCCCATTTAAAACCAGCGTATTTTTATAACCTCTTAATCTACTAGTACACATTAGTCATCTTATCATCAGTTCCATATTAGTGATCTTTTCATCAGTTCCACATTAGTCATCTTGTCATCAGTTCCACATTAGTGATCTTGTCATCAGTTCCACATTAGTCATCTTGTCATCAGTTCCACATTAGTGATCTAATCATCAGTTCCACATTAGTCATCTTGTCATCAGTTCCACATTAGTGATCTTGTCATCAGTTCCACATTAGTGATCTTGTCATCAGTTCTACATTAGTGATCTTGTCATCAGTTACACATTAGTGATCTTGTCATCAGTTCCACATTAGTCATCTTGTCATCAGTTCTACATTAGTGATCTTGTCATCAGTTCCACATTAGTGATCTTGTCATCAGTTCCACATTAGTGATCTTGTCATCAGTTCCACATTAGGGATCTTGTCATACCATCTTCATCCGTCTAATCTTTGCAAGATCCCACTTATGAAAGTCTATAACCTCTGGGTATCGGTAGATGTTGTGTGTATCTAATCCATCGCCAACGTCTTCATCTCAAATCATCTTCTTTCTCCTACATATTTACTGTTCTATGCGCCTCTTTCGTGCCTGGGCAATACGAGGGTGTTGTATTTAAGTACCTTTTGAAAATGCCAGACGACCTGTCACATGCGTGTAACTATGTACTTACGCACTAGTATAACACAAAGTGTAAGAAAGATGCTACCCTTCCGTCTTCTTGTAAAGTGTTAGAGAAGATTTACAACAACAACAACAACAACAAACAATAGTTGTACTAGGAAGCAATAGTTGATATCATGAATGCACTCACAAAAATTGGCCCACGCGTTCATCCCCGAGGAAAAGCCCGTGACACACTTCTACTATCACCCAGCCTCGAAATCGACTAAAACACATCGATTCCAACAGTCCCTGCCTTGAATATCGATTTTTCAGGAATGTTAACATTGGTCTGCGAGCAAGTAGTCGATTGCTCTGAGGTAGGCTTGTTCAACGTTAAAAATAATTTCCCAGAGCAAATCTGTAACTAGTTAGACGATACAGTATCCTTAAAAAAGTATCGATTTGTGTTTCGTGATGCGAATGAAGAAAAGTGGAATTGGTGTCGCAATATATTATGTTCTGGAACCAAAAAAGCCATTTTTATGTTAAAAGTTTTGTGCGAATAAAACCATGACAACATCCAGACATTTGTCAGTGAGATGAGAAGAAGACGATGGAGAAGGATAAGACACAGACTGAGGAAACCTGACGATAAGATGACAAGGCAGTCCTTGTTCTTGAATCCCTAGGGGTAAGAGATGTAGAGGGGGACTAAAGATCACATGGAGAAGAGAACTGGAGACAGACATGATGGGGATGGAGATAGACTTTCAGCTGATGGTATGAGACAGGTAGACTAGGCATGAGACAGGTAGACTAGGCATGAGACAGGTAGACTAGGCATGAGACAGGTAGACTAGTCATGAGACAGGTAGAACAGGCTTGAGACAGGTAGACTAGGCATGAGACAGGTAGACTAGGCTTGAGACAGGTAGACTAGGCATGAGACAGGTAGAACAGGCTTGAGACAGGTAGACTAGGCATTAGACAGGTAGACTAGGCATCATGAGACAGGTAGACTAAGCATGAGACAGATAGACTAGGCATGAGACAGGTAGAACAGGCTTGCGACAGGTAGACTAGGCATCTTGAGACAGGTAGACTAAGCATGAGACAGGTAGACTAGGCATGAGACAGGTAGACTAGGCATGAGACAGGTAGACTGGCATAAGACAGGTAGACTAAGCATGAGACAGGTAGACTAGGCATGAGACAGGTAGAACAGGCTTGAGACAGGTAGACTAGGCATGCGTTTGTTGCAGGCCTGTGCTCCTTGGGGAGTTGAAGGTGAAAGAAGATGCTAGCCACTAGAGCGTCCGATTGGCTGAGTGCTTAGAAAACTTGCCTCTCGCAGTGAAGTTCCCGGGTACCTGAATCAAAACCTAGTACCGTCACGCACCTAACTGTTTATGTTTAGTTAACTCTGCCCTTGAGTTAGAGAAAGCAAAGGCCGCTAGAAAGGGAAACAGTCATCCCACCTGACAAAGCTGGACCTAGTATAACGAAGTCTCTAACACATCAATCACCTACAGCAGTAGCTACTGTGGGATTACTTTTACCTTTAAAGTAGCGACAAAAATGTAATGGATATCTTTACCACTTTTACAAAGTTAAGAACATTAGCGGCCTACAACAAGGCCATGATAAACGATGAGGTAAACCAGTAATTCTCAACGTAGGCCATATGACCTCCAGGGGGCCATGGCATATTTCTAGGGGGCCACAGTAAGTGACATATGTCTGGTAAAGCACATTTGTCCAGCTAACAGCGACTATGAGGAAGGCCACAGAGGTAAATATGGCTCAGAAGGAGGCGATGAGCAAAAACGGGATAAACAATAATAGACAATATTAGCCTTACTTGGACAAATTCCAACGTCACGATTACAAGCTCTACGTCAGGGAAAAACATAAGAAAGATACAGAAAAAAGCAGAACTAGTAAAGGAAAACACAAGTTTTTAGGGATAAACTTTTATTACTGTTAATCTACTAAAACAATCTTTAATTTCATCGTCGCTCCCGACGCTGGAACTGCAAAAACAGCTATAACAATGTTCACAATTATTGTGTACAACGTCACCACGTTCTGTGATGCTCCTCGCATTTTTATGTGTACGTCACCAAATTATGTGATTCGCCTGTTCACAATTGTGTGTACTACGTCATTAAGTTCCGTGATCATCTTCGCAATTTTATGAACATCACCAAGTTTTGTATCCTGTTCACAATTGTGTGTACAACGTCACCATGTTCTCTGATCCTTGCACATCTTGTAAAAATTATCTGAATTTTTTCGGCTTTAATTGTGTGATGGGGCCGGGACAGGTCATACAAGGTTTCTTCACATTTTGGAAGTTTCAAATGTATCGCGATATATGGTCGTGTGCAAAATTTCAGCTCCCTATGTCATCTGAAGGTTATTAAATCAAGGACTCAAAGATTTATATAATCTTAACAACATTTATATTAACATAAATAACTTACTTACTTAGTCGTTCCCCTTCTACCGTGAGGTAACATAAATAACAATGTTTTTAAAAGAGATGGTAAAATCCAATACATTTTATTTTAATACATAAATATAATGTTAACCATAAATATTAGCACATAGTTTATGACTAGTCAATCTTTGATCGTTACATTTTCCTGTGCCATCCTTTTAACTTTTTTCCTTGCCCTTAATTTCCCCTTTTCTCGCCCGCACTTAGACGTTGTTTCCCCTTTCACAGTTCAACGTTTTCTCATCACATCTTGTTCTAACTTGTCACTCCCTTCATTTTACCTGATCGCTCGACCTATTTTTGAAACTACATTGACTTCTGTTTGTGCAGAGCGAACTTGGAACACTGATTTTTGCTTTTCGCTAGCTCCAGACGAAGTAAGAGTCTACATTGAACGAAATTAAACAAATTTAACCCAATTGGGCCCCTCACCCACAGGGGACCCCACAGTAGTGTTGCTACCTCCAGCTTTTGGAGAAAAAAAACTGGTTATTTTGGTGGTCATATGCTGGTTGAGGAAGTAGACGCTTTGCAGCCTACTCTTTTCTTACTTTCTTTTTTCATACATTGGAAAGACTTTGAATGTCCAGAAATACCTTGTCAGAGCTACTGGATTTCAATTGTTGTTTTCCTACGCGCATGAATTTGAAAATTCCAGTCAAAGCGTCGTGAGGAAAAAGGATCTTTTTAAATTTATACTTGATCAAATCTTCCCCAACATCAAACATCTTTCAAGATAGATGCAACAGCCTTTAAGTATTATCTATAGAATGTGATAAAGCAAAATACTTAAACTTCAATAAAATTTGGAAGGAGTTTTGTGAAACAGAAAGCAAAAAATATTTCTTTCTAAGTATATTCTTGTTGTAGCACGTTCGATGTCAAAATATAGCTTATATGGATATTTTTAATACAATGTAGTTGCATATATTCCCGATGTCTAATCTTAAATAATCTTATGTCCACGGGGCCCTACCAAAATGACCTTAATCTAAAACCGCAGATACTAAGGCCTATCATAAATACAATACTCCATAAGCGTGATTGTCACTGACTGGTTCATCAGTCAGCAGCTCAGGATCTAAGAAGAGTTCACCATGTTTCCGGCTATTTAACAGCGTTCAAACCGGGATTTATCAAAGCGACTGTGTTCTCCTTTTATGGAGAAAAAACTGTATCAAAAATAAAACTGTTGGTTGGCAAGAAAAAGAAACAAAGGCCTCACTAATTTATTTGAATGTGTTCTGACGCATATTTAACAACTTGATGTTACTAGATTGTTATAGCGTATCGAATAAAGTGTTCTTTATGAGAGAAAAAAATAACATGTTCGTTTATTTTCTGGATTACCTTGCAAAGGTAAACAACTTTTGATGTCAGAGAGTGACTGGTAAAAATCTAACTCTGTGATCAATTGATATGTTATACAGTCATTGAAGTAAACCTCAAGAAGGAAGGGAAAAAAGTAAAAAGGAAGGCTGAAAAAGGACAGAAACAAAAAACGAATGATCGAAGTTCATTTCTTGACAAGAGATAGGTGAAGATAGTACGATCCGTATGAAAGTAACTGTGATCTCTGTCGTAAACTAAAGAAGACAAAGTGGCTACTCAAAATAGTTAAATATAACCGCCTTTGTGTCTTTTCTCACATTCACCGTGTTTTTTTATTCCCGACACTTGTAGTCTGACCTTTTGACCACAGCCGTCTAAAATTTTCTCTGTGAAGCATAGTTATTGATTTTCGGCCAGTTGTGATTGCCCCTGTGAGGTCACCACTTACTGTACCCAGCATCCAAAGACAACATTACTTCCTTTTTGCGGATTTAATTAAATGTTTTATTTTTGGAGAGGGGTCTGGTTTCCTTTGCGCAGATGAAATCGATTATCTGACCCAAATGACGGATCGTGTCGTCTAATCGATTGTTCTCGTTATCTGAGCAAGTTTTATTTTTAGGTTTGCAAATAGGAATCTGCCCCGACATCTTCCAGGAGGATTCTGAACGAGGATAAATGAATAGGAGAATTGCCCCTTAGGAATGTCGTAATATGCGAATAACATAAAGTTGTGTATGTGCTGGCAACTTTTTAATGGATGTCTTCTTTGTGTGATTGTTGAATAGTTCGCATGTTGCTTTTATGTTGTGTATATGTTTCTTCAATATCTGTTATGGAGATGTTATGTTGGGGGTATGTTCATTCAGTATATGTTATGGAGATGTTATGTTGTGTGTATGTTCGTTCAATATCTGTTATGGAGATGTTATGTTGTGTATGGTCGTTCAATATCTGTTATGGAGATGTTACTCAGAGAGGAATGAAAATCCACAGAACGAAAAAGGGGTGTGGGAGGTCATCAGGGGGAGATCAACAGCGCTCTGTCTCGACGGATAAGACGTTAGAAGAACGCAGCCAGGAGTCAATCCACAGTGCTGAGTACATTCAAGTTGATCTGCCTGATGATGATCTCACACACTTCTTGGACGGGAAGAGAGATGCAATCAAGTTTCCACCCGCCAGTGCAAAAGGGCTTTGGGAACAGCTGGACGAAGCCTTGGCAAAAGAGTTGGATAACAACCTGAAGCAGATAACTTTGGAGAAGAAGCTGGAAATCTTCGGCGACATAATATATCTGCACTGTCGCAAAGTGTTCGGAGTGAGGGAGGCAAGGGAAAGTAACCCACCACGAAAAAGCAGAAGACAAATTAAAATAGAAGAAATCAGAAAACAGAAGAAGCATGCCCGAAAACTGTTCAAAAAAACGCAGTTGCCGCAGAGAAGGAAGGGTTACGACAGGTTTGGGAGCACCTGAAAGGCCAACATAATGCCCTTTGTAGAGCAGAAAGGTTGTGCAGGAAGAAAAGGAAGACTCGAATGGATAAGGAAAGATTCTTCAGGGAGCCCTTCAAGTTTGCCAAAGAACTGTTTGAGCAGCCACGGTCGGGTACGCTAAACATCAGGAAAGAAGACCTGGAAGAACACCTTGGAATGACATATTCAGATGGTCGCAAAGATGAGCCGCTCAGCAGCATGGCAGGCCTTAAATGGCCGAGTAAGCCAGGAGCTGAATTTAACACCAAGCCCCCAACGGTGCAAGAGGTAGAAAGCATTGTCCAGAAAGCTCGATGCAAGTCAGCTCCAGGTCCTAATGGTGTTCCATATGTGGTGTATAAGAGATGCCCTGAGGTGCTCAAACGACTGCTTCGTTTACTGAAGAGTGCGTGGAAAACCCAGCTTGTAAGCAAGGAATGGAGAAAGGCGAACGGAGTCTACATCCCGAAGGAGCAAAATTCCACAGACATCAGTCAGTTCAGGCCAATCTCACTACTCAATGTGGAAGGGAAGATATTCTTCTCAGTGATGGCGAAAAGACTCACTACATACCTCCTGGCAAATGGGTACATTGACACTACCATTCAGAAAAGGAGGTATCCCAGGTACACCAGGATGTCTAGAGCATGCCACAATGATATGGGAAGCAATCCAAAAGGCAAAGTCTGACAGAACAAACCTCCATGTAATCTGGTTGGATTTAGCGAATGCTTATGGATCCGTTCCACACCAGATGTTGTGGCAGGCCCTAGAAATGTATCATGTTCCACAAGAGATTGCAGCAATGCTGAAGCTGTATTTCGCAGGGTTTGCTGTCAGATTTTCAACCAGAGAGTACACAACGAGTGGATTGGCCTTGAAGTTGGAATTGCGATGGGATGTACCATCTCTCCGATACTATTCGTGATGGCTATGCAGGTAATCCTCAATGCGGCTGAAGGAATGGCTATAGGTCCAAAGCTCGGTGGAATGTGTCTCATGCCACCGCTCAAAGCATTCATGGATGACACAACAATTCTGACATCAGATGAACATCAGGCCCGGAGGATGTTAGCACGCCTGGATGAACTAGTCAGCTGGTGCAGAATGAGCTTCAAACCCAAGAAGTCGAGAAGCCTATCAGTCAGGAAAGGGAAGATAGCAGAGGTCATATTCGCGGTTTCCAACCAAAGAATCCCTACTGTCATTGAGGAACCTGTTAAAAGTCTTGGCAGGGTGTACGATGCCTCATTAAAAGACTCAAAGGCAGTGCAACAGACAATAGAAATGGCAGACAGAGGGCTACAGATCATAGACCAAAGCAGACTCCTGGGGAAGTTCAAACTGTGGTGCCTCCAGTTCATGTTGATACCAAATTTGCTGTGGCCACTGCTTATATATGAAATAAGCACAAGTACAGTGGAAGCCATAGAGCAGAAGGTCAACAAGTTCATGAGAAAATGGCTAGGAGTACCACCAGGTCTGTCAGATGTAGCACTGTACTGCAAAAAGTCAAAACTTCTGCTTCCTTTCAAGTCAGTTGTTGAAGAGTACAAAGTTGGAAAGGCAGGGCTTGCAATGATGCTACGCGAGTCAGCTGATGACGTGGTTAAGTCCATTCAGCCCACACTGAAAACGGGAAGGAAGTGGAAAGTGGAAGAAGCTGTTGATGCTGCCCAAGAGTCACTCAAACTGAGGGAGGTAATCGGATACACACAAACGAATAGACGGGGATTTGGTCATGGAGACATCCGCTGGTGGTCCAAGGCATCAAGCAGGGAGCGCAGAGACATGGTAGTTCAGGAGATACGAGAAGCTGAGAATGATAAGAGGTTGCAAAAAGCAGTGCAGCAGGTCCAACAAGGCCAATGGACTACATGGGAAGGAGCCCTGCAGAGGTCCTTGACATGGAATGATATATGGCATATGGCACCTCTTAGGCTCAGCTTCGTTGTCAGATCACTGTATGACCTGCTGCCGTCGGCCACCAACCTTGTGAAATGGGGAAAGTCGGATGATGAGCAGTGCCCCCTGTGCCAGGGGAGGCAGACACTTGAACACGTGCTCTCAGCGTGTAAGGTGTCATTAGGGCAAGGGCGATACACTTGGCGCCATAACAAAGTGCTAAATGAGCTTGCTGCGACAATAGATCTGGCAAGAATGAAGGCGAATAGCAAAGTCCGGCCAGACACCGCAAACACATATTTTCTGAGGGCAGGAAAGTCAGCACACCCCAAACCGAATAAACCTGGTAGCAGTTTACCATCTCTTCTTGATTGTGCAAATGATTGGGAGATGGCGGTAGACCTACCTGGACGAGGGGCATATCCAGAGAGTATCAGAAAATCGCGGAGACGGCCGGATATAGTGCTTCATTCTGCAGCAACGCTTCAGGTCATACTGATTGAACTGACAGTGCCATTTGAATCCAGATTAGATGAGCAACATTCGTTCAAAGCGGCCACGTATAGTGATCTGGCCGCGGTGTGGTGAATTAGTTGTTAGTATTGGTTTCAATATTATATTAATGGTATCTGGTGTGAGGTCAGCTATGCAAGTCCCTGAGGTTTATTAAATATAAATAAGTTTACAGGGTACCTGTCTGCTTCCACCACGACCTCACCCGATTATACATCTTCCCCTACTGAAGTGTATTGGTGTGTGTATGTTGTCTAGCAAGTGTCTAGGGTATATGCAATGTGATGAAATGTATGAACAAGACAACAATTACACCTATTACTAATAAACAATGATTAAACAAGTCACTGAGTAAAGTTTGGAATGTAACTTATTTTTTTATAATTTATTTTCCTGTATCTAGTTATTCTTCTGACACAGGAATAATCAACTCAACATGATAATGAAATTATTTACAACCAATTATTTTACAACTGTCATTGAGTCTGTTTTATCCCACAATTATTTATATGTTTCAAGCTGGAAAAATGTCAAGTATTTCTTGCTCCTAGAAAAGGGTACAAGTTTATTGAACGTTTATGAACAATTAGTTAACGTTCTCAATTTGGTTGGTACCCCCTTCTGGATAAATAACTTTCAAACCCCGTTTGACATTTCCTTGATAAAGGAAACATTTTACATTAATACTATCAAGTCATGTACAATCACGGTGACTTGCTGATGAAGACGGCCAGTAATCTTCCTGGTCTTATGTCATAACACAACTTTTTCTTTTCATCATAAATATTTAATTTTCTTTTCTCCCCATATGGCCGAAAGCCTGTCTGGCTTTTCTACACCAGGTTAATACAGTTCCTAACAACGCTGTGAAACAACACAGAGTGATGTTGCCTTCCCTCCAGATAAATGTTTCCCCTTTAAGGCTCATACAACTTCAATAATGCATACATAATAATGATAAAAATGACAATATAAATGTTAATATAAAGGTTTCAATATTTACCGCATCAAAGAAATCTACACACTAAACAGTTGAATATTGCGGTATATGGCATAATCCAAATCGCTGCTTGTGCAGAATTAGCAACCAAGACAGTACTCTTGCCTTGTCTATAACAACTTCTTTAGTGTATAAATTTTAGTTAACAAGTGGCCCCGAATACCAACTACTAATTGGTTTTATACAACCGTTTGTCTATTATACTACAGCCAATCAGAGACTGTTTAATGAATAGCGTTCCTTTTCAAATAAAACTGACCTCAAATATTCAAATTAAGGACTCCTTCCCCTCTCCTATTTAATTCAGTACGGCATTTTCAAAAACAAATAGGACGTTAACCTTAATTTTCCTTTTATTTTAAACTACCTTATCGGACGTTAACCTTACGGCGCCACGTCACATTGCGTGTGTGTATATATATATATATATATATCGTCTGCTAAAACCAGCGTGTGAATATATGTCCAGAACGCGGGTCGAGAAAAAGGGGGTCTTTCGAACGCCCGTCGTGGTATTAATGTTAAACCGCGGCAAATCGTTTAGGCCCTTACTTCGGTATGCAAATTGAACGTGCTGTGGAATTAAGCGTTAGTTCTCACAGATTTCACTACACGCGGATCTGAGACATGATGGGTTCACTGCAAGGGTCATGGCTGTTGAAGTGGGCGCAAGAGGGCTTGTGGCTGCATCAGTGTATGATCTATTGAAACTGTTGGGGCTGAGGGGACAGTCGAGAACAAAAGCCCTGAAGAGGCTTAGTGAAACTGCCGAAAAGGCATCAGGCTGGCTGTGGAACAACCGCAATGGGGAATGGAGATCGTAACAATAAACGCTGCGGTACAGAAAACACCAGGAATTTTTCTGTCCACAATACGCTGAGGTTTGTGGTGGACTAGTGAACGGGCTGCGACTCAGGGGCGACAAGCGGTGTATACTATAAGGGGTGTCAGTATCAAAAGTCCAGTGGGGAACGCGCAGTGGCGACTCGTTGACTTCGCGCTGGTGTCTCAGTGTGTGCGACGGAACGAACGGAATAATTTGTCTTCTCCTTGTTACTTTCACAATTGCCTCCACGGCTGGCGGAGTTGTGGAATTTAAAGTTGCTACCATAAGTGAAATGGGTTCATTTTCGATGCAAGACAACAGGAAGCTGAGACGCTTGGGAGTCATGACCCAAGTGGGCCCGCCCCCCTTAGAGTGTAAAGGAGTATATAGGGCCGAAACACTTGTCGGACGGGGTGACTTCTTCTGATGATCAGATTGCTTCCTGTTGTATCGCTCTGTAAAGAGTTTCCTATCATAGTGGAGTTGTTATGCTGCATGTGTTTTTGTTTAATAATTCGTATAGAGTAAGTAGATGTTGCATTGTATGTGTGCTACAGCGTAGTTACTGCACCATGTCGTATTGTGTTACAGCGTAGTCACTGCACCATGTCGTACTGTTACAGCGTAGTCACTGCACCATGTGGTATTGTGTTACAGCGTAGTCTCTGCACCATTTCGTATTGTGTTACAGCGTAGTCACTGCACCATGTTTTATTGTGTTACAGCGTAGTCACTGCACCATGTCGTATTGTGTTACAGCGTAGTCACTGCCCCATTTCGTATTGTGTTACAGCGTAGTCACTGCACCATGTCGTATTGTGTTACAGCGTAGTCACTGCACCATGTCGTATTGTGTGGCCGTTGCTTACCCAGGATTTTTTTGCGTCAGAAGGTAGCGATCACTTTATGATTAATGAATGGTTACAACACACATAACGACGACATAACGCTAAGCAGATCTTCTATACAAACAGGGAACGCCACAGTCAACTGGAATTCTGTTTATTTACAATGTGGACCAATGCTATTAACCGGACCTCCAACAATCTTGGTCGGTCACACTTCCTCTTTAACACTCGCTCACCATTGAGAATTATATTCAATATTGTAATGTCTTTTATCTACCATTGTTCACATGTTACTAGTATCTACATCCTTTCCTCCGTCTAAGTAAATCCTTGTCCATTGATACTATCGATTTAGGTTCAGGTTATTGAAGTGGTAACCGGATTCCTCCGGGGTTGTTCCTTTCCCTGGTTCTAGATGGCCACTATCTTAGCCGAGTAACAGGACTACGGTATGGATGTAACTAATTCACTCTACGTATCCTTTTCTGAGTGGAGCCTAACTCGCTCCTTCGTTCTTCAGTCTTGTCAAGAATTTATAATATCAATATGTTGGATTATTGCTACCCAAGCTTGTCTCCGTGCATTTAAGAAATTACACAGCACCTTGTCTACTTCACTATAGACTTTAACATGGCTACCTCTTCTACTTGAGTACCTGTCCTGCTCGGCCTGGATGACGCGTCTGCCTCATGCAGAGAAAAACGTGCCTAACCTCTGTTCTGTTTTGACCCTTCTTATGCGCAACCCTCTTTTTGCGCATCCCCTTTTTCTACTCCCTCTATACCAACTCAGGTTAGACTTTTCACTCTTCCTTCCCTTAGTGCCACATGTGTTTATATCTGCCGTAGGAGAGTCAAGCATTATATACAAAATATTTCACATAATCGCCATGTACGACATCTTGTTACAGTAAAAGGGCGTATCCCGTGTTTATTTTTAATGGATGATAGGAAACTCTATACAAAGAATACAACCGGAAATAATTCAATAACCAGGATTAGCTCACTCGTCAGAAAGTGTTTCGACCTTTTTGTTAAGTTAGAGCTTTCTGTCGTTCTGGCAAAGAGCACGTCTTTCAACCTTGACACAATGTTAGTCGGTTATACTAGGGCGTACGTCCAAATATAAAAGACATTATGGTCTGGTAATGTTTCGACCTTTTCAGTAAATAGTCAACACATAATGGGTATGATCCAGGCACTTGTGAGAAATAAAGAAATCTTGGCAATATAAAAATTGCAGGGCTGATAGGCTCACCGGAAAATCAAACCCAGAACCGTTCGAACAGCGGCATTGCCTCGCTACGGGTGTGAATCGTGACTAACCACACTGCCAACTCAGCAACCACGACGTCCTTGACACTCTGGGAGGGAGAAGGAAGGGGGAACCACTTGGATCGACACTCCAGTGTGCCTTTCTCCCCTTGATGTTTTTTTAGCCTAAGCTGGGATTTAGATCTACTTAAATGTTTTTAATGAGAATTGTCCTTCGCCAGGTATGGAGTCCCTCAAGGTTTACAAATGTCAAGGTCGTCCCAAAATGGATACTACCGTAGGGGAGGGAAGTTTTAGACGCTTTAGGACCAGCGTTATCAGGTCACGTGACCAGCTATCTTCCTCGTCTTCTTTCCCTAATTTAAGAGCAGAGTCATGTGTCCTTTTACAGCTGGGTAGACTGAATCCAACAGTTTTAAAGCAGGTAAATAAATTCAAATACCTGGGCACATTAATAACAACGGATGGAAGATGCATCTCAGAAGTGAAGAGCAGAATAGCTCAGGCAAAAACAGTATTCTATAAAATGAAGAGTATTTTATGCAACAATTCTTTGTCATTGGAGGTAAGAAAGAGAGTTCATGAGGGCTATATAGAACCAATCCTGACATATGGAAGTGAGTCAAGGACAACTAGTAAACAAGTAGAGAAGACACTGGAGGCCACAGAGATGTGGTTTTACAGAAGAATGTTAAAAATACCATGGACAGCCAAAAATAGTTATGAGGATGTCCTGGAAGAGGCCAATACATGAAGGAAACTTTTTTCACACGTTAGAAACTTTATTTGGGGCATGTTATGCGAAGAGGCCAATACATGAAGGAAACTTTTTTCACAAGTTAGAAACTTTATTTGGGGCATGTTATGGGAAGAGGCCAATACATGAAGGAAACTTTTTTCACAAGTTAGAAGCTTTATTTGGGGCATGTTATGGGAAGAGGCCAATACATGAAGGAAACTTTTTTCACAAGTTAGAAGCTTTATTTGGGGCATGTTATGGGAAGAGGCCAATACATGAAGGAAACTTTTTTCACAAGTTAGAAACTTTATTTGGGGCATGTTATGGGAAGAGGCCAATACATGAAGGAAACTTTTTTCACAAGTTAGAAGCTTTATTTTTTTTTGGGGGGGGAGGGGATGTTATGGGAAGAGGAAAGCTGGAATATATCGTAACAACAGGCCTTCCCAAAACCCAAGACCAGCTTCCTATAATTGCTATTATCTGTTCAATCCTCGCAGCAAATATTTATTAGAGTTTTTGCGATGTTAGTGGAGACGCTATAATGTTTACATTTCACGTCAAGCTAGAATAGGTAAGTGTTAGAGCTGTTTCACTTTTAACTTAAAGGTGGCCTGGTATAATTGCGCGCGGTCACGAGATGGAATAAGAGTTAAGACAAGAAGGGTTATTAGGAGGATAGGCTATACATTTACGCATTAAGGTTATAAGCGTGTTACCTTAAAAGGAAAACAAAGTTATCAACTTTATCTTCCCGATATAAATTCATATATGATAACTTTTTCTGTTATGTGTTCAGATAATATCATCATCATCATCATCATCAGTTGCCATCTCCACAACGAAGGTTGGCTGTAATGGATCTCCAACGTCTTCTGTCTCTTGTCTTGGTGGTGCACTCTGATAGACTTTTTCCTGTCCATCTCTTGATGTTATCTTCCCACTTATAGCGTTGTCTTCCCCTTGCACGTTTGCCTTCAACTCTCCCTTCTGTTATGGTCTTCTGCAAGGTGTTATGCCTTTTTACGTGGCCAAAGTATTTTAGCTGCCGAACCTTGACCTCCCTCATTAGTTCTCTTTTCGTCCCTAGATTTTCTAGGACCTCCTTATTTGTTTTCATCTCTTTCCATGAGATACGCCCCATTCTTCTATATATCCACATTTCAAGAGCCTCAATTCTTTCTTCCAAATGCTTATTCATCGTCCATGTTTCTGCACCATACAGAAATGCAGAATATATGTAACACTTTATGATTCTCAGTTTTAATTTGTGAGATAACTGTTTGGATGTCAGTATATGTTTCATGTTGTTGAATGTAGCTTTGGCCATTCCTATTCTCTTCTTGATTTCTGTTTCACATCTGCCATCTTCTGTTATTATATGACCAAGATATACGTAGCTCTTGACTTGTTCCAGGATTTTCCCATTTACGCTTATCTTTAATGTGGGTTTATCGTCTGTTTTGCTAATTATCATGGTTTTTGTTTTCTCAATATTAATGTCGAGTCCATATTCATGACTTATACTGTTCACTTGCTTCACTAGTTCTTGTAACTCCTGTTCGCTTTCAGCTAACAACACGGTATCATCTGCATATCTAAGGTTGTTTATTGACCTTCCACTGATGTTCAGTCCTGGTATTTCCTGTATCTGTTTGAAAATTTTTTCAGATAATATATATTCTCCTAAGTAGCCATGAAAAAAATTCAGTGTTCTGTTTTGTTTTTAAATACAAAACTCTTTGTTTACCTCAGCCCTATCTCTGTTTGAGATACATTTTTTCATTGACAGTTCATGTCCAATGCCTCTTATGTCATGTATGAAAATGCATTCTGTGTTCAAAAATAGTTAGGCCTACTTTTTTGTCTAAATGTGATCCCCCTTTTTTTTTTTTTTTTTTGGTGTAAATCCCAGTTTTACGAATAACTGAGTAAGTTGCGTTCCTTGTCTGAATTTGTTATTATAATTGCGTTGTAATTCCAAGATTTCAGTCCTTGTAATGTATTATTCTTTGCTAAAATGCTTTCTTAATCTGATTATGTTACTTCATCAAGCCAGATTTTGTTTTTGATAAAAGTGTTTAATTCGCTAAAATTGATTCTCTTTCTTCCTTGAGGGCGTGACATACTTTGTTTACGAGACTCAAAGCCGCTGGAATATCGATCTGCAAGTTCTATTGTTTCGTGTCTGAACCGCTAGATCCGGGGGCAGCCATTGCTGGCGTTCCTGCGAATTTTTTAATCATACTGTATTGAAATTTCTTGATCTGCGATGTTTGCCATGTCAGAATCATAACTACACACCAGTTACCTCTGGGGCACAGGCCTTAAATAAATAGATGCCAAATCTTCATGTCATAAATAGATGACAAATCTTCATGTCATAAATAGATGCCAAATCTTCATGTCATGTGACATCCACTTTTGACCTTTCAGTATCTTCTTTACCACATCCACGATGGGACCCAAAGATGCAGCAATAGAGAATGCAGTCAGCGACCCATAGCTTGACTGCTTGCGTCAGGGCCAGCGAACCAGAGCTGACCACGACCCTACTCCACCTCCACGTGGTGGTCCTGGAAACAGGCTGCATCACTGCAGTCTGGCTGAGAGAGTAGGGATCGAAGATGGAAGGCTAACCCGGTCCCAAAAAATGCCGTGCTGAAGTCGGATGTACCGGCCGAAAGACGCAGATATCGCAGCTTCGCTGTTAACAGACACAACGCAACCAACGTCCTTTTCAGGACGAACGAGGAAGAGAAGATTTCCAAGATTATCTTCAGTGCTTTAGGCTTCCCTCTATTCAGTTTGAGTTAGCCTCTCGCGGCAAAGGTGCCGATTCGAATCACGGTACCAACACGCTCCAGTCTACCCATCTGTAAATGGGTACCTGACTCTGCTATTTGACTTACGGACGGAAAAGGCAGCGAGGAATGGCAACTCGTCACCTCAAATCTCGATGCTGGACCTAGTATGTTGTAGTCTCTAGCACTTCGCTCTTTTACAACAGTATCTGCCATGGGACTACCTTTATATTTATCTGACCTATTCTAGAGCAAGGACTTCCATGTAATGCTATCAACAGGTTTCCTCATCGTGTGTCCTATTAAGCGCCAGCACCTTTACTTCAAATCGTGTTCCACTGGCAGTTGGCCAGTTCTTGTCATCAGTTCCACATTTGTAAATCTTGTCACATAATTTAAATCTATCTATTCTGTACAAACGTCCATTAATAAAAAAATTGTCTCTACCTTATTAGTTGTCATTTATCTTGCTGTCCATGTTTCAGAGCCACAGAATAGGACTAACACGACATGTCAGTTGCAGATTCTGATTTTCATGTTGGGGATGATTTATTTAGATTTCCTTATGTATTCCGATTGTATTAAAGCTTCTTTTACCGTTTGTATTCTTATTTGCATGTGTTTCTTTTCTTCCGTCTCTGTCCGCATTGTTATCAAGACAACTGAACGAGTCCAAATCTTGTAGGGATGTGTCGCTACGTACCATCGGATGGTTATTTGTCGCATTTATGTTCATATGAAGCTCAACACAAATATCAGAATCTTCAACTCAAACGTCGTCAGTCCTATTGCATCGCTGTGGAGCATGGAGATGAACAACAACGACACATCTACAGACTTACGTATATGACCGCTTACGTAGAATAGAAGGATAGAAATGGTGTAGCCCGATCACAAATGTGGAACTGATGACAAGAACTAGACAAGTGCCAGTGGAACAAGAGATGAGAAGAAGACGCTGGAGATGGATAGGACACACACTGAGGAAACCTGTTGATAGCATTACCAGGCAGCCCTTGTTCTGGAATCCCCAGGGTAAGAGAGGTAGAGGTAGACCAAGGAACACACGGAGAAGACAACTGGAGACAAGTGAAGAAGATGTGAAAAAAACTTGAGCTGATGGCACGTGACAGGAAGACTTGGCATCTGTTTGTTGAAGGCCTATACTCTTTAAGGATCTACATGGTATTGATTGACTGATTGACTGATTGAGTGATTGATGTTCATCTCTTCGTGCTTGTGTTGTATAATTTAGACAAAATTGCAGTGATTTCTGATTACATACCAGAATAGTATAATATGTTTCCTCTTCCATTCGTTTGTTATGTTGTAGATAATATATAGATACATGAATATTCAACGTAAGAGAATAAAACTGCATTTCTAATATTTTACATCTTGGTCTGACAGTGAACTACCAAACAGTCTAAATAACAGAGATTTTTTTTTAAATTATAGTTTTCACAAATGGGAAGAGAGCTTAATTTACTTTTGCTCGACCACTATGTAGGGAGATAATCTACCCCATTCAAAGTAATGCTGTTTAATGCCATGTCCAAAAAATAAGTTGTTGGAGAAGGGCATATCTTATGTTCTTTAAGAATTTATCAGTTATAATTTCTTACTCGTTCTTATTTTGCTGAATACCATTCTTAATGTTGATTTAAAAGCCCCCAGCAGGTCGTCACATCTGATATTTTATCTATCTGTTTTTGTAGTATGTTGTATAAATTGGAGAAGTTTATCCGGTACGATCAATGTCACAACCATTTGCAAATTAGAATAGAGAATTTTTATGTGGTGTAAAATTGTTGTCGATATAACTGGTCCACGCGGACTGCCATTTTGACACAGGTACCATCATAATTGTTTCACTCCTTAAGGAGCATTCAGCCATCGCTGTAGCTGGTCTCTTTGAGGAAGCCTGAACAATTAATTCATTTCCTTTTCCATCGGGGGTTTCTGTAGCAATTTATTTGACATAAGATTCCAACCCAAACATAAACCACATACCAGTCGCCTTGTATGACATACCGGTAGGAGCAGTTGTCCTTTTATTTCTTTGTCCCGTCAAAGATCACATTTAACTATAAGGGGCCATGTACCTATAGTTACTGTTAATTAGCGCCGAAGAATATATCACCTGCAAAACGATTTCTAACAGGGAAATACAAGCAAACAAGTTGCCTCATAAAAGATAAGAATGGAAAACTGCTCAGCAATATACAAGAGCAAATGAACGGAATATTTTGAGGATCTTCTCAATAGACCAGCTCCACAAAACCCCCCAGACATCCAGCCAGCAGAAGAAGAGCTACAAATTATCTGTGAAAAACCAACGAAGGAAGAAATAAAGAAAGCCATGAAGCTTCTAAGAGATGGAAACGCGGCTGGACCAGATGGCATTCCAAAAGAGGTCATCAAAGCAGATATCGACACAGCTACAGAGATGATATTTAAATTACTTGGTAAAGTCTGGGAAAAGGAAGATATACCAGCAGAAAGAAGGAAGGATATCTGGGTTGCCTAAGACGGGAAATTTACAAGAGTGCACAAATTATAGAGGAATAATGTTACTATCAGTGCCAGGAAAAGTATTAAACAGGATTATCCTCGAGAGATTAAGAGTCCATAGACAAGAAACTGAGAGATGAACAAGCAGGTTTTCGATCAAAAAGATCCTGTACAGACCAGATAGCCACTTTGAGAATAATAGTTGAACAAAGTCTGGAATGGAATTCACCACTATACATTGGATTTGTGGACTACGAAAACGCATTTGACAGTGTAGACAGAGAATCACTTTGGAAATTGATGAGGCATTATGGAGTTCCCCTGAAGATCATTAATTTAATAAAGAAAACATATGAAGACATGACATGCAGAGTTCTTCATGAAGGACAGCTTACAGAACCATTTGGGATAAGAACGGGAGTGTGACAGGGATGCCTCTTGTCTCCACTTCTTTTCTTACTAGCAATAGACTGGGTTATGAGAACATCGACAACACACAACAGAAATGGAATCCAGTAGACTCTGACTAAGCAGTTGCATGATCGAGATTTTACTGATGACTTGGCTCTTCTGTCCCATAACCGTAATCAGATGCAGGACAAGTTGAAAACACTCGATGAGAGGTCACAGCAGTTGGGTCTGAAAATACACAAGGAAAAGACAAAAATAATGAGATTAAATGCAGGTAATGATAACATGGTTGAACTTGAAGAAACACCAATACAAGATGTAGAATCGTACACAAATCTTGGCAGCAATATAGACAATGTTGGAGGGACAGGCAAGGATATCAAAATAATAATACAAAAAGCAAGAGGAGCTTTCATTGCATTGGGAAATATATGGAGATCAAGAGAAATCGGATCCAACACGAAAATAAGAATCTTCAACTCAAATGTGAAGTCAGTCCTATTGTATGGCTCTGAGACACGGAGAACAACAAAGACAACAATCAAAAAGCTACAGACTTTCATAAATGGATGTTCGCGTAGAATGGAAGGATTAAAATGGTATGACAAGGTTACCAACGTGGAACTGATGACAAGAACCAGACAAGTACCAGTGGAACAAGAGATGAAAGAAGACGATGGCGATGGATAGGACACACACTGAGGAAACCTGTTGATAGCATTACAAGGCAGTCCTTGTTCTGGAACCCCAAGGCCAGAGAGGCAGAGGTAGACCAAGAAGCACATGGAGAAGAGAGCTGGAAACAAAGGTGAAAATGATGAGGAGAAAGTGGAAAGGACTTGAGATGATGGCACGTGACAGGAGGACTTGGCATGTGTTTGTTGAAGGCCTATGCTCCTTTGGGAGTGGAGGGTTATGTAGAAGATGAAGAAGAAAACGATTTCTAGATAATGATATATTGTGCACGTTATGCCTTTATTTATCATCTTCAAAAGAGCACCCTCTCACCAGCATTCATCATATGCCCGGGCTACATCTGAAAAATACCGCTCCCGTTTCTCCTTTTTTTAAAATCCTGATAAAACATCGTTGTCTCATTCAATAAGTTGATTCACATCACGTCTGTCAGCGTTGAATCAAGACTGGGACGGGCTGTAAAACTGATTTTGTTGAAGACAGAACTTAATGTTGCTATTTACTGTGGTCTTTAGAATTTTTCCTTATTGCGACGTTACCGAGATTTGGTCTATGTGAGCTGACGTCAAAGCATGTCTGTTTTTAGATTAGCTGTTTTTACAAATATCTCCCAGGAGGCCCTAGCCATTTTTCCCTGATCTCCGGGTTGTTTTTACTTTTAAAAAAAATAAATTTAAGCCTTTGTTTCAATAGTCTTTTTAGTTGATTTTTTAAAAAGGATTTCACAGTATCATGTATTACCATGTATTAATGCTGGTTTAGGTTTGACCTTCACCGCACAATCGACTTCTTCCTTTGTGACATAGGCTATTAGGATGTGTGCTTGTTCTGTTTAAGTGTCTGCTTCCTCTTGACGAGGCACGCATCTTTCACCCTACACCGAAGCTTGTCGGTTATACCAGAGAGCAACTGCCATTCAAAACGTTATGATCTGTGTCACCTCCAGTGCAGCACTGACAAATGCTTCGTACTGAAAAGAACTACTAGTTTTATGAAATAAAAAAAAAGTCAAAACGCATCAATAATTAATGAACAAAAACATTTTTAAAATCACACATTTAAAAAACCTTAATTTTTAAAAATCGCTAACTACTCATAATGTAAGGAAAAGAAACGAAGAAATACAAACAACACGACACGTGACAACAACAAATTATAATAAAAATTAACACCACCAATAGCAATCAGTTGCAAATGACAATAGTTATTTTAAGGTAACTGTCGTACAGATAGGTTGTGAGTTATTTTTGGCCCGTCTGAGTAGAGTGGATGGTGATAGGTGCGTGAGAAAAAGGTGTGAGAAATAGATTTCACGGGTGGTAGCTTAAGGAAAAAGATATGTCTCTAGAATGAGTAAATTTCTCTATTCCAGCCTATCTATACGACTATAATTTAGTACAAGACAACCTTTCCCTCCTCATACATATAAATATAAGTTTAACTACACACACACACAGCTATATGACAACAAGACACACAAAAGTGAAAAACTACGGTTAATTGGGTATGGGTCTGACCAACACACAAAGTTAAGTTTCTTTTGTTGTTTATTATCATTTAAACTTGACAACATCAAATATCTAAAGAAAGATCAAATAAAATCAGATTTACATACATATGAAATGGCAGAATAAAAAGTGAATAGCCCAAAGGTCGAAGGTTTGCACTATGTTACAGAGTAGACAGTAAAGTAAGCAAGTTCCTACTATATGCTACCCAGTAAAGTAAACAAGTTTAAGCAAATCCAATGTTGGTAAATTCCCTGTAACAAAGAAAAATACTCACGCACTCTTTCATACAGTGGCCACTCAATCACTCTTACCTACTCTTGGTGATATCATTTGGAAATACAATTTCCCTGAATAAATGTTTTATCTGGTTCACTTTCCAAATTGACCCCAGTTCATCCTCTAACAAAACAAAGACTTATGAGGTGAACGCCGAATCTAGTGTGGGTTTTTCCTGGATGAACAAAATGTCAACGCCAATAGTTGGGCCTGAAAAATACACAGGGAAAAGACAAGGATTATGAGAATAAATGCAAGAAATGATAACAAGGTTGAAGTTGAAGAAACGCCACTAAAAGATGTAGAATCGTACACATATCTTGGAAGTAATATAAACAAAGTTGGAGGGACAGACAGTGATATCAAAATAAGAATGCAAAAAGCAAGAGGAGCTTTCATTGCATTGGGAAACATATGGAGAACAAGCGAAATCAAGTCCAACACGATAATAAGAATCTTCAACTCAAATGTGAAGTCAGTCCTATTGTATGGCTCTGAGACATGGAGAACAACAAAAGCAACAACAAAAAAAGCTATATACTTTTATAAACGGGTGCTTGCGTACAATAGAAGGACTGAAATGGTATGACAAAGTCACAAATGTGGAATTGATAACAAGAACCAGACAAGTGCCAGTGGAACAAGAGATGAGAAGAAGATGCTGGCGATGGATAGGACACACATAGAGAAAACCTGTTGATAGCATTACAAGGCAGTCCTAGTTCTGGAATCTGCAGGGCAAGAGAGGCAGAGGTAGACCAAAAAACACATGGAGAAGAGAACTGGAAACAGAGGTGAAAATGATGAGGAAAACATGAAAAGAACTTGAGCGGATGGTACAGGATATGAAGTAAATATTAGAAAAGCATAAAGGTATGTTTTCAGGCACTTGTAAGAAATAAAGAAGTAGAACACTAGACAACAGAAAAACAACAGACGTGAGTGGCTTACCCAGGGTTCGAACCCCGTACCTTCCGTACGACAACACCGCCTAGCTATACAAGCGAATCACACTATCCTCCCGGCCAGCTAGGTATCACCAAAAATGATACTTTACTGACCGGTCATCAGTGCAAAACGCAAGACAACACCGGAAGTTTACAATGGGCACCTCAGCCTATTAATGTCGCAATCACTTCTGTCGTTCCCCTATTATACAGTATATGTCAGTCCATACAAAACAAAGACCTTGATACTGTGTCTAGTAAATGATAGAAGACTTAAGAACAGTAGTATAGAACAGAGGGTAGGTTTCTTGTATTGTATAAACATTAATAACACATAAGGAAGGGAAACCCGAGGCCTGTAAACAGTAAATAAATATTAGACAAACATAAAGGTATGTTTTCAGGCACTCGTAAGAAATAAAGAAGTAGAACACTAGACAACAGAAAAATAACAGACGTGAGTGGCTTACCCAGTGTTCGAACCCCGTACGACAACACCGCCTAGCTATACAAGCGAATCACACTATCCTCGCTTTATGTTTGTCTAATATTTATTTACTGTTTACAGGATAGGAAGACTTGGTTTGTGTTTGTTGAAGGCTTATGCTCCTTGGGGAGCTAAAGGATATTGAATAGTTGATGTAGAAAAACGTGCTCTTGGGGTTCACAGCTAAAAGAGGAAAATGCTTCCAGTATTGGAAAACATCTGGTTGCTAAAAATGTTACAATTGATAAATGATGATAATCCTATCGGATGACTCTATGTTAGAGCGCCGATTTCTGCACAGCGTAAAATCTGGATAATCCGCTTGAATACGACTGTCAGAAGTCGGAAACATTAATGTTATTTTGTACACCCCAGTGGGCTGGTAAAAATTGGAAAAATATCTGGGTTTGGTAAGTCCAGTTAAACTTGTAAGTTAAAATGTTTTTCATGTATCCTTGGCAAATACTCGCTCACAAATTAAATTGGTGACGCACAAAGCCAAGAAAAAGGGACAACATGAACCAATCAGAAAAAAAAAATGCTGAACGCTCTAGATGAGGTCTGCTTGGAATATAAGAAAACATTTATGGAAAAATGTTACTATTCTATATAGCTACATATATGCACACTAACGGGGACAAGACGATCTCTTATCCACTCCGTCAATCCAGATTAAACTTAAAAGGCACACGGTGTTTTCCTTTATGCCTAAACCGTCAGCTTCGCTAGCGCTGAGTTTTCAGGTTGGAGAGAGTTATGCAACTCTCCCGCCCCTTGCTCGCGCGGCAGTCAGCGTACAATGTTGATTATTATTTAATTATCCATATGCGCACTTACACAAAGTATCGCCTGTCTTTAATAGCTATTTAATTGTCGGCGTCTGTTAGTCATCGTATGGTATTAAAATAACAGGCACTTATAATAAATACGCACAATGAAATAAGCGTGAATTCTTTTTATCACTATCAGTCGCGCCTAGCATTTAAACCAGTCAGCTAAAACCGTCTCTTTTTGTGTGAGAAAGCGTGTGGTGAAAATTAACATTTCAACACTGAACATTTGGTATGAAATAGCTACGCGTTATTTTATTTCACTGGTTTTAACAGCTAGAAAATCTAAGTGAACTTTAATGGTAAAAGCTAACACTTTTAATTGGTAAAAGCTAACACTTTTAAACACGTAAGCACTAATTTCTATTACCAGAAATCAGAATGAAAGATCCCTACGAATTGCTAATAACACATTTAGCAAAATGGTTCTAGAACTGCGTGCTTAGACTATCCAAAAATTCTGCGTGACAACTGATAGCAGGTTTAAGAAAACACAGTTTAGATATCATTATATTTCTCTGATCTATCGATGATGTTACTTTTCACGTCACTTGTGAAACGAGGAATCAGAAACAGAGTTACAAGATAAAGGCCTACGGTCGGTCTTCCATCGATTGCTTTCGACCGGCATCGTAAGACTTATTACGTGTAACGGGTTTTCTCTGTACAAATGCCCGCTTCTGAAGATCAAAGAGCCCAGGGGTTTCTGACTTCCCCTGAGTACGAACTTCAAAGGGTCTGTGTTTTTTCACGTGCGGTCTGTTAGGTATCATATGATTGACAGATAAGCTCGCATGAGAATGCGAGGTAAACAAACCTGATTCGCTACCTGTTATGACGGGCAGGTCACGAAAGTTTGTAAACACATCGTTTGCTTATGTTCAAAGAAATGAGGCGGGACAAAAAAATTAGCTGGCATAAGTAAATACAGGCAGTAAATGCATGGTTTTAGCTAGCAAATCATAGAACGCTACTAGATTACAAAGACTGTCAGATTACTGTATGCTGTTTTTCCATTATACGTCACAGTAACACAAAACTGAAAATAAAATGACTTTAAATAACCTAATTATAACCAACAAATAGGTTGAACGGGAGAGACTAAAATAGTGGTTGAGGGGAGAAAAATGATTATCTCATGCAAGGTCCAATCTCCTGTCATCTCCATTTAAAAACATTTTTAAAAGTTACCTGTGATCCCGTGTTGTTGTAGGATGCCTGTGATGTTGTCTTTCCGTCTGCCTCTTGGTCTTCCCCCTTGAACTTGTCACGGGTTGCCTCCCCTTAGCTCTGCAGTAGTGATCCAACAGTGGCCAAAACCTAGAGTATCTAATGTGGGTCTTCAAAGGTGTCTACCTTCGCACAAGATTAC
Organism: Oreohelix idahoensis; assembly: GCA_024509875.1. NCBI lineage: Eukaryota > Metazoa > Mollusca > Gastropoda > Stylommatophora > Oreohelicidae > Oreohelix > Oreohelix idahoensis. Next base: position 12,333 of record JAMPIV010002738.1, on the reverse strand, counting down.
TCTTGACAGAGTTGTAGATAGAAGGATAATGATGCTTCTACCTCTAGGGAGTTTTCACAAGATATTTCAGAAGTCAAGAACAATGCTGAATGAGACTTGGCACGTTAACTTTGTATCTGACCCGCCGCCTTTTGTGAAGATGGAAATAAATATATATGTAATGATTAATTCAACTATGAATTATCCAAAATCAACATATACAAATTTAATGATCAATTTTACTTTGAAACAATTGTGAATAAATATGAAATGATAATTATGATTCATCATAGATATCGGGTTGGGAGATGAAAATATAGCCTTTTGAGTAGCCTTTTAAACTTATAACCTAGCTTCCAAATTGCTGAAATGTTGGTGCTGCTAGTTCCGCCACTTCGTCTCCGTGGCAAGAGCAAGTCTCCATATGATTCTGGATGTAACCGCTTCCGGTCAAGGCAGGGATCCTCATCACCCATGGGATGTAGGTTTCACGTGTCGATCATAAGCTTCGAACCACAGGCTAGTACAGCTGGTAACGTGAGTAGAACCTCAAATAATCTCTCCAATCCGTAACAGCAACTCAATAATTGTTATTACCTCTGTAGTCAGTGTTACCTTCCTTGTGTTATTACCTCTGAAGTCAATGTTGCCTTACTTGTGTTATTACCTCTGTAGTCAATGTTACCATCCTTGTGTTATTAACTCTGTAGTCAGTGTTACCTTCCTTGTGTTATTACCTCTGTAGTCAGTGTTACCTTACTTGTGTTATTACCTCTGTAGTCAGTGTTACCATCCTTGTGTTATTAACTCTGTAGTCAATGTTACCATCCTTGTGTTATTACCTCTGTAATCAGTGTTACCTTCCTTGTGTTATTACCCCTGTAGAAAAAAGACAGAAAGAAAGAAGGAATGAAAGAAAGGAAGACGGGAAGAAAAAAAGAAAGACAGGAAGACAAAAAGAAAAAAGAAAAGAAAGGAAGACAGAAAGAAGGAATGGAAGAAAGAATAAAAGAAAGGAAGACAGAAAGAAGGAATGAAAGGAAGACAGAATGAAATGAGACAGATAGAAAGAAAGAGAATGCTCGCCATGACACTCGATGACTCACTGCAAGACAGAGTAGCTCGGTTAATAAACAAACCACGGGAAAACTAGAACACTATTTGTCAACTTTGAGGCAGTTTGTGACAAAGCGAAACTTACTATAATTAGTCACGGCCCCTGACGGTATTTTCCGGGGAAGCCCCTGATGGAATTACGAAGCTGTGACGTATTTGTTCTCGAATGTCACTTTCGTTTTCACTTTCTGATTGGTTCATTGCGTTTGTTATGCGGGCGTTCTAACTATATTGGTACAGATAATCCGGGCGTTAGCTATGTATGGCTGAACTTCTGGGGCTGTTTCAAATGTATCAGTGAATCCATCAGTTGTTCTTACTACACTGTTGCATGTATGCTACATATCTCTCATTAACGTACAGAGCCATTTATATTACGAGGAGAGACAAAGTGAGACAAGGTGACACCAGAAAAATTCTAAGAACTACATCCTTCATCAGGTATATAGAGAGACAGAAGATTAAGTGGTTTGGGCATCTCCTGTGAATGTTGTCCGATAAATTACCACTACACGCTTATAACATTTAAAATCTGGTTTTAGAGCACGGCAAGACAAACAGGCAGACAGACAGACAGACAGATAGTATCACAGAAATCATGTTACAACACGCATTCACCACAGCCAGTAGGACACACTTGGTTCAAGAATGCAACCACATAATTAATGACGTGGTCCACAACAATATGGTAGACTTATCCATGTTTTAAAACTATTTGTGCTGGTTGATTTGTCTATGTTTTTCTTGAAGTATTGTGTAGCTTTAAGGGGCGGAGCTACCGCGTATTTGAAGTCAAAACAGCACAAACATGAAAATCTTTATTCGGATAATTTATGTTCCCCTGAATCTAAATCTCTGATCATCTATGATAGCAAATTCTTACTTACTTACTTAGTCGTTCCCCTTCTACCGTGAGGTGTAGAGGTTTGGAAGAGAGAGCGCCAGACCATTCTATCAGCTGTCTTCTTCCTGGCCTGGTTCCATTCTAGTCCTCGGTCCTTCAAAGATTGTCTAATGTTGTCCTCCCAGCGGACTCTGGGTCGTCCTGGAGGTCTGGATCCCTGGCTCTTTGTTTCCCATGCTTGTCGTGGTAGCCGATCTTCTCCCATTCTGCAGACATGGCCAAACCGATAGCAAATTCTAAGTATGTATATTTTGATTTTGTAAATAGTATTTTCGTCATAAATTGTGCTTTTCCTACGATGATAATCCAGATTTTCTGAGAACATTGTTTTATCTTTCTAATGTTCTTATTTTTTAGTCGATCAATGTGAGATTTGGTACAAATACTTTCCATATGGTAATAAAACTGTTATCACATCCAATTGTTTGATATCTTATAAAAAATTTTGATGTATTGCAAAAACATTGCAAAATTTTGAAAAATATTGTTCCTCTTTTCGCATAAACAATGTTAAGGTCACTATCTGAGGATCTACTTAAGTTATCAATAATCCAATCTGACAAAAGTTTTAAAATATAATGATTAATAGCCAGTTTAAATTTGGTATTGATAGCTTAATGAATTTAAAAAAAAAACGGTTTAGTAAATTGAAAAAGAACAATAGAATCCAATATGGCCTCCGTTTCCATGGCAACCATAGATGCTATACTAGTAAATAAATATTAGACAAATATAAAGGTATGTTTTCAGGCACTCGTAAGAAATAAAGAAGTAGAACACTAGACAACAGAAAAACAGACGTGAGTGGCTTACCCAGGATTCGAGCCCCAGACCTTCCGTGCGACAACACCGCCTAGCTATGCAAGCGAATCACACTATCCTCCCAGCCATCTGGGCATCACCAAAACATGATGCTTCGATGACTGGTCATCAGTGCGAACCGCAAGACACAACACCGGAAGTTTACAATGGGCAGTTCAGCCTAACAATTGTAGCAAAGTTGATTTTGCTGGGGAGGTTATGATGGTATCCTAAAAGAATGAAAAGGTGTCTGCTATAACCGTGTGAGGTCAAGCAAAAGTAGGCCTCTGACTCTATAAATGATGATGATGAATTATGTGCAGAGAACCTACAGCTACCTCCCTAGGTCTCACACGGTCAATCTTCTGGCTCTAGTGTATGGTGTATGGTGTACCTAGTGTCTAGGGGAGAAATGAATGATGGTACACAACAATCAAACACTTTAAGTTTCTATAAAAGAAATTAATAACTATCAGTTAAGTTTTTCTTTAAAAAAAAGTATTTACAATTTATTTTGCCTGTCCATTCATAGCTTGTGGACAGGTCTTTGAAAACAAAGACAAGATAGTTTACAGAAAAAGAACAATTTAAAATGTTGGGACAATCTGCCCAATAACTAAAAGTTATTATGTATTTATAACTGTTCTTCCTGTAGGAAATATTAAGCTAATTCACTGTATTTATATAACGGGAGAGTCACTGTATATGAGGGCTGTAGTTCATCCTACCCCCATAATATTCCTGTGTAATATTTTGAAACACAAGAAAATGTCAGAGATGCCCCAGATGTTTTACTCTTCACCTGAGAGTCCTTGTTGTAAGATAATACGATGGGTAGTTGTAGAAATTTCAAGTTCAACAATCGCCAAAGCTCCTACTGGATATCCAACAGCATATACGTCTGGTTGGAGACTGGTTGGCGTTTATAAGCACTCAGCAGGTTTCCTGTCACCAGCCGGCAACAGGAACATAGACCCTCTGCAACGAAAGGACACCCTGGCCTTTTATCTCTGATCATTTATTCTAACACTTAATTTCCTATGTGGGTATGGGGTCAGCCTCGCGTGCCTTACAAATGCACTAGCCCCGAATCGTACAGGACTCCCACCTTGTTGTGACCACACCTCAAGTCCTTATAGTAGATACGCCACTGTACGTTCCCATACTTTTCCTCCATACAATAATGTGGAGTAACCACATTACATGTGATATGATCTTCTCTTCTTTTCTTTACACTTATATTTGCTTCAGGCATGTAAACAGTGTTCATTGAACACAGAGGCTTTACTAATCTATTTTAATACAATAATATGTCAACATAATCATAACAACATACATCAGTCAGATACCGTTTACTGTGTGGACTCAACAATGTCTGCTTCCGACATGTCCTTCACTTTTTCCCCAATAGCAGTATCTAAATTTTGTAGTTGGACCAAACATAGTAAATTTTCATAAAATATCCTTACCACAATCAAGAAATATATAAACAAATGACGCTGATTTAGTGAAGAAATAGCCTCAGCTTCCTCCGAATCGTACAGACTGTGACTTGATTCTTTATTTAAGTTTATAATTAACACAGCTGTTTTTCAGCGTATCTGTATAAAAATATTAGTTCAACTGGCAATGAATAATCAAAGCCTTTTGCTAATATCTACCAGCCTAGCCAATCGTAACGTTCTACTACGTGAATTCAAATGCAGTTTGAATGAAAAACCCAAAATAATTTTGAATAACTGGTGGTGGATTGGCCAGTCTGCTTTAGTCATGCCCAATACAAAAAATATCACGTTAGGACTACATTTCTCCTACCGTTTCCCTTTCCCATTCATACTCTGTTCACCTCAAGCTAATTTGAATGTACCTCCTTGCCTCTTTTTCTAGCTCGCGTCCCCCTAACGTTACCGAAAAAACATGAGCAGGAACGCCAGTGTGTCTGGTCGTGTGTTCTTAGATAATAGTTTTTCTTCAATAACTTCTCTATTACTGGGACTATCATTTTATTTAAAGTACATTCTTACTCAGCTAACTTTACGTCATACTACCATATAATTCTTATGGGGAACTTCCTAATGGTTTAAAATTTCCAATTTATTTCATCGTCCATCGTCAACTAAAATTTTACACAAGTCCGCCATCTTCCTCTCTTTCATCTTGCGAGCATGTATTTTTCAAATAACTACAGTTTTAGTTACATCAGAAATGCTACCATTAGGAGGAAATAAAACTGTCTGCGTGGTTTGGCCTTGCTGGCTTTTCTCGCAGTGTGAATATATGCGTTGCAGACTGTGTCATCGAAGCGGGGTTAGACGGGGCGGGTTTAAGATTTTGCGTTACTAGTTAGCAGTGTATCGTGTAATATTACCAAAAAATGTAAGGATTACTACGGATTTTGCTACAAAGTTGACAGAAAGTGTTACTTCAGATAGCTATATTGGGGTATACTTCCGCCAATAGTTAATTGTAAGGCTAGACTACAAAGTGTATACAGCAGATTGGGCAAAAGTTAAATATTAGTAGTGTTTGTTGAAAACGAGACTAAAGCGTGTCAGACTTTTTTCCGTGAAATCGTTCTATAGGCTTAGCACTGTGCAAAAGGCAGCGGTGCTGGCTTCGAAGATGACAACCGTCAGACACATGCAGGCTAATGTATTTATTATCGTTTTATGCCTAAATCGTACTGAATTGAGCGTTTATTCTCGCATATTTTGCTACACACCTCCCATCCTAAAACATGCATTCATTTGCAGGTTATAATATGCGAGATAACTTAGCTCCATGAAGTCTTACTCGTTTTTCTGATCTTCATCATACGGATGTCTGCTCAGAAAGTCTGCGCCAAAGTTCAAAGGGCCGGGAATGTATTCTATTAAAAATGAGTATGGTTGCAACAAGAGAGACCATCTCAATAATCTAGAATTTTCATGCTTGGCCTGTGACAAGAACACGAGGGGAGAATGGTCCGTTTGGACCACAAATGTCCGGCCATATAAATAAATTTGGAATTTCTTTATAGCCCATATTAAAGCGAGACATTCTTTTTCACTGGTTGAGTAATTTTTTTCCGCCTTGTTCAATTTGCGGCTAGCATAAGCGACTGGGTTCAATTCCCCATCTTGTGAGGAAGACCTTTGCAATAATGTAGCGCCCAGGCCTATATTGCTTGCGTCACTTCTCACAATAAATGTTTTAGTCAAGTCAGGCAATTGCAACACTGGCCTGCTTGTAAGCTTCTCTTTTAACTCCTGGTAAGCCAATTCACACTGTGCTGTCCAAATTATAATATCAGGTTGACCTTTGCGAGTTAAATCTGTCAAAGGAGCACATATAGAGTTAAAATGTTTGATATATTTTTGGTAAAAACCACACAGAGACACAAAAGATCGCACATCTTTTTTTGTTTGTGGTCTAGGTGCTCTTTTTAGTTTTTCCAGATTCTTGGGATCAGGGGTCATGCTACCCTGATGTACTGTATGTCACAAGAATTCCAACTCTTTACAACCAATACAACATTTTGTTGGCCTAGCGGTTAAGTTAGCCTCTCTGAGTCTATCAAACAGCATATTCAAAGAGGTAACGAGTTCCTCAAATGTTTCCGTAGCAATGAGGATATCATCCATAAAATTCGAAATACATGGATTTTTCAGGGGATCCAGCAATTTTCGCATCATCCTAGAAAACACACTCGGGGCATTTTTCAAACCAAATGGTAACATGTTGAACTCATAATGACCTTCCGAGGTGCTAAAGGCCAAATAAGGTCGAACCTCAGGCTTTACTGGAATCTGGTAATAGCCTTTGCTAAGATCCACCTTAGAAAAATATTTTGCCTTGTTCAGCCTGGCAAAAAGTTGAGTAGTATCAGGTAATGGATCCACCTGACCTTCTGTGACAGCATTCAGTTTCCTGTAATCTATGCACAGTCTATGTTCTCCTGATGGTTTCCGCAACAGAACCACACAGGAACTGTAAGGAGACTCACTGTGAGAAATAATCCCTTCTTTTAACAGATAATCAATCTCCTCTTTCAAAGCTTTTTCCTTAGCGAACGGAATAGAATAAGGCCTCATACAGATGGGTGCTGGGTCTAGTAGTTTCATATCATATGACAACAAATTTGTGTGCCCTGGTTTATCAGTTAACACATCTGTATGTTTCTCAAGGACCTTTTGAACCTTCTCCTTCTGTCCTTTTTTCAGGTGATTACTGATTTTCACCTGTGCAAACGTTTCACTGGTTTTCAGTGGATATTCAACCGAGGAGAGAGGTTCAATTTTCATCTCGGTTGCTATAGACAAGGCCATTAAATGTGATCCCTCCTGGATTTGTCTGTCCAGATATTTCTTCAAAAGGTTCACATGATAGACTTTCTCCTTTCCCTTTTTGTCTATCTTATAATTTGTTCTGGATACCTTTTCCAAAACTGTATATGGCCCTTGCCATCCGATCTGAAGTTTATTGTTGCTGCCTGGCAATAGAAGAAGTACCTTCTCCCCTACAGCAAGTTCTCGATCCTTCGCTTTTTTATTATAATAAGCAGCATGCTTTTTCCTGGCTTGTCTTAAATTTTCATTTGCCAGTTTCCAACTGGTTTTTAAACGAGTGGTCAGTTCGTTCACATATTGGTATGATGAGGTAACGGTCTCCTCTGCCTTCTCATCTGTCCAGGTCCTTAGCAAAGCTACATATGGACCTTTAATTTTTCTGACATAGTATTCATGGCACCTGTCAGGTCTTTTACCTTGGAAGCTCTGTTTTGCGGACGTTTCTTTCTTGTGTCACCACACAAGAATCTACAACTACCAATTTGTTTCCTGGGGTTGTCTCCCCTCATGTTCAAATTCAAATTGAGAGAACGTCGCTCTCTTTTTTCTTCCTCCCATTTGCATAAGTCCGACCGAGGGATCGTCGGCTTATTCTGGGGTATAACAGTTCTTTGTACTCGCTGCATAGTAGCCATTGTAAAACATTTGAGCGAAGACTGTCTGTGAAACGGGGGTTCCCATTCCCCTTCGTCCACTTTATTATAATTATTTTTCTTTCCAGGCCTAAGTTTGCCCCGTAGCGTGTCTAGGTCCTGGTTCCTTTTCCCACGTGTGGGTGTTCCCTCTTTATGTTCTGGTCCCGGTTTGCCATAATGCTTCTCTTGCATTTGGTTCTTTTTTTTCCACCCTGTGGAATTTTTCTCATTGCAATGTTCGCAGTCCTCGACAAATTTTCTTATGTCATCAACTTCTCCGGGCCAGAAATATCCAACAGATGTTCTTTGGCATGTGGTGCCCATTTTCTGGTGTTCACCATTTAGAACATGTGTTTGTCTCATAATTTGTGCCCTATATCTCGATGGCACTACTACCTGTCCACACCCGGATAATCCTGCTTTATCCGCCCTGCAAAGCAGTCCATCATCCAATTAGAAATCTCCTTTCCTTGGAGGGGTATGAAGTTTTTGGAGTTTTTCAAAACACGGCTTCAGTGACCTATCTTCAGCCTGTGCCTTTCTCCACTGTTTACGAGACATTGTTTTTGGTGGTTCCTCCTCTTTTTTAGGAGTCGACCTGACCTTAAGCGTGGCCATATACACAGGTCTCCTTCCACAATTTTCAGTGTTATGGTTGTCCATCCGACAATTTTTACAATACCTCTTTCCTTGGTGAAAAGGTTTTCTTTCATCATTTCTTCTATCATTGAATTGTGAGGGTCTATTCTTAAATTCATTTCGAGTCCTATCGAAGTTCTGCTTATTTCTGTTCTCGAGGTTATTATGGGTTTGAGGGGCCTTAAACTGATCTATTTGTTTCTTCTTCGTGCCAGCTACCTCTGCCTTGGCTGCCTGATACCTTTCAGTGACATTTATTATCTCACCCAGCCTCTCTGCGCCCTGTTCCATGAGAAACTTTCTCATGTCTGGAGCCATGGACTCTCTCATCTGTTCAGTGAGTATCATCTCTTTGAGATCTTGGGTTTTCCCCAAAGTAGCCCATTTCTCCATATACGTTTCCAACCGGGCGGAGAACTGGTGATAGGTCTCACCCGACAGTAGCCTGGCATTCCTAAATTTCTTTCTATAAAACTCTCCGTTCTTTTCATATCTTAACAGAAGAGCTTGCTTCAACATGTCATAGTTGTCTTGGTCATCCCTGCTCATTTTGGAAAACACTTCATAAGCTGTTCCCCGAAGTCCCTGAGACAACTTTACCCCCCATCTTTCTCTTTCTAACCCATAAGTAGTAGCTAAAAGTTCAAACCTGCTTAAATATCCTTCTATGTCATCGTCTTTCTCAACAAAATGGTCTACATGAAAACCCATAGCTGAGGTTGAGGCTCCCTGACTAGTGGTGGCATCTGAGGCAAAAGGGCTAGCACCATTTTCCGGAGCATGGCCTTGAATTTCCAACTCCCTTAGTCGTAACTCGTGCTCCCTCTGTAATCTTTTCTCCACCTTTACTGCTTCCCTCTCGGCAGTCGATCTCTTTTCTTCTGCCTCCCTTTTGGCAGTCAATCTCTTTTCTTCTCTTTCTGCAGCCAATCTCTTTTCTTCTGCCTCTATCTGTAACTTCTTAGTCTCAGCCTCCAATGCCTTAGCCTCCTTGTCAGCCTCAATCTGCAGCCTCTTAATTTCTTTTTCAGCCTCCAACTTTCTTTCTGCTTCTTTCTCTAATCTTTTATCTTCCCGGGCTATAAATTTATCCACCTCTGAAGTTACGTATTGAACCAACTCTGGTCCATCCATGCCCATCTCTTTAGCAGTCTGTACAGCCGCAGAGCGAAACTTGGCCAGATCTGCCATTCTAATAAGTACAAAATGTTCTAGCAAAATCTTTAACTAATTATAGATTTACTTAATTAAATCTGGGCTCTGACACTTTCTTCACAGCCCAAATCTTGGGTAATACTATATGGGGATTCCCTGGGAAAATAGACTGTTGTTAAAGCTAAACCCCAGACCCCAGTGAATGTAGTACTAAGAGAAATTCAGATCCCGGACAAGCCTACCAATTTATGTAGCAAAGTTGATTTTGCTGGGGAGGTTATGATGGTATCCTAAAAGAATGAAAAGGTGTCTGCTATAACCGTGTGAGGTCAAGCAAAAGTAGGCCTCTGACTCTATAAATGATGATGATGAATTATGTGCAGAGAACCTACAGCTACCTCCCTAGGTCTCACACGGTCAATCTTCTGGCTCTAGTGTATGGTGTATGGTGTACCTAGTGTCTAGGGGAGAAATGAATGATGGTACACAACAATCAAACACTTTAAGTTTCTATAAAAGAAATTAATAACTATCAGTTAAGTTTTTCTTTAAAAAAAAGTATTTACAATTTATTTTGCCTGTCCATTCATAGCTTGTGGACAGGTCTTTGAAAACAAAGACAAGATAGTTTACAGAAAAAGAACAATTTAAAATGTTGGGACAATCTGCCCAATAACTAAAAGTTATTATGTATTTATAACTGTTCTTCCTGTAGGAAATATTAAGCTAATTCACTGTATTTATATAACGGGAGAGTCACTGTATATGAGGGCTGTAGTTCATCCTACCCCCATAATATTCCTGTGTAATATTTTGAAACACAAGAAAATTTCATACATGCCCCAGATGTTTTACTCTTCACCTGAGAGTCCTTGTTGTAAGATAATACGATGGGTAGTTGTAGACAGAAATTTCAAGTTCAACAATCGCCAAAGCTCCTACTGGATATCCAACAGCATATACGTCTGGTTGGAGACTGGTTGGCGTTTATAAGCACTCAGCAGGTTTCCTGTCACCAGCCGGCAACAGGAACATAGACCCTCTGCAACAAAAGGACACCCTGGCCTTTTATCTCTGATCATTTATTCTAACACTTAATTTCCTATGTGGGTATGGGGTCAGCCTCGCGTGCCTTACAAATGCACTAGCCCCGAATCGTACAGGACTCCCACCTTGTTGTGACCACACCTCAAGTCCTTATAGTAGATACGCCACTGTACGTTCCCATACTTTTCCTCCATACAATAATGTGGAGTAACCACATTTCCTGTGATATGATCTTCTCTTCTTTTCTTTACACTTATATTTGCTTCAGGCATGTAAACAGTGTTCATTGAACACAGAGGCTTTACTAATCTATTTTAATACAATAATATGTCAACATAATCATAACAACATACATCAGTCAGATACCGTTTACTGTGTGGACTCAACAATGTCTGCTTCCGACATGTCCTTCACTTTTTCCCCAATAGCAGTATCTAACTTTTGTAGTTGGACCAGACATAGTAAATTTTCATAAAATATCCTTACCACAATCAAGAAATATATAAACAAATGACGCTGATTTAGTGAAGAAATGGCCTCAGCTTCCTCCGAATCGTACAGACTGTGACTTGATTCTTTATTTAAGTTTATAATTAACACAGCTGTTTTTCAGCGTATCTGTATAAAAATATTAGTTCAACTGGCAATGAATAATCAAAGCCTTTTGCTAATATCTACCAGCCTAGCCAATCGTAACGTTCTACTACTTGAATTCAAATGCAGTATGAATGAAAAACCCAAAATAATTTTGAATAACTGGTGGTGGATTGGCCAGTCTGCTTTAGTCATGCCCAATACAAAAAATATCACGTTAGGATTACATTTCTCCTACCGTTTCCCTTTCCCATTCATGCTCTGTTCACCTCAAGCTAATTTGAATGTACTTCCCTGCCTCTTTTTCCAGCTCGCGTCCCCCTAACGTTACCGAAAAAACATGAGCAGGAACGCCAGTGTGTCTGGTCGTGTGTTCTTAGATAATAGTTTTTCTTCAATAACTTCTCTATTACTGTGACTATCATATTATTTAAAGTACATTCTTACTCAGCTAACTTTACGTCATACTACCATATAATTCTTATGGGGAACTTCCTAATGGTTTAAAATTTCCAATTTATTTCATCGTCCATCGTCAACTAAAATTTTACACAAGTCCGCCATCTTCCTCTCTTTCATCTTGCGAGCATGTATTTTTCAAATAACTACAGTTTTAGTTACATCAGAAATGCTACCATTAGGAGGAAATAAAACTGTCTGCGTGGTTTGGCCTTGCTGGCTTTTCTCGCAGTGTGAATATATGCGTTGCAGACTGTGTCATCGAAGCGGGGTTAGACGGGGCGGGTTTAAGATTTTGCGTTAAAGTTAAGCAGTGTAATCGTAACTCCACTAACTCACACCCTGTTAAGGAATATAACTACCACCATAAAAATTGCTACAAACTACCGATTGACCCAGACACCATCCTCAACCTATTAAATCACATCCCTAAGACCAACCTCAACAAACATTCGTTATACACAACCTCCCCAACTAACAATAACACTTAACTCCAATTAACCTAACACCCCCTCCTAAATTTTTTTTCACCCTAACCCAAACTACGCCCATAACACACCCCCCTAACCCACCCCTTTTACCTCAAAAAATCTATCCCCACTAACACAATTCACAGTCCCATATCACCCCTTCCTCTTATCATTTCAAATTCTCCCTCATCCCCCCTACACCTCCC
>JAMPIV010002737.1:0-171261 GCA_024509875.1 Oreohelix idahoensis | reverse complement strand
GGACAGTGACAGCCCCGGAGATGCATTGGTGCCTTGTAGACACATGTGTATGAGTGGTTATATCGGTCAGCACACGAACAGTACACCATTCGCGGTAATCACACTCTACACTTCTACTTCATACATACACCATCCTGCGTCGGTTGGAGTGACCAAGTTTAGGGCCTGCTTCCCCTGGAGCCTTTGCCTTCCCTAACTCAGGACTAGGGTGAGTTACCCATTTACAGCTGGGTAGACTGGGGCATGCCTGATCTCAACAACACACCACTCTTCCTTACAGAGCATACAGACTGACACTTTACAGAGTGGAAAGAAGAAAAGAAACTTTACACGAACCACATCCACTTCTCGACGACTTACTGCCACGTCTATCGACTGCAACTATATTCACTAAGATAGACTTAACTAAAGGTTATTGGCAGATACCACTAACCGAAAAAGCTGAATACTACACAGCGTTTTCCACTCCGCAAGGTCTATACCAGTGGAATGTTATGCCTTTTGGGCTTGTTAACGCTCCAGCTACCTTTGTTCGCATGATGCGACACATTTTTTCAGGTAGACCAAACATTATTACATACATAGACGACATATGCTTATTTAGTTCATCTTTTGAGGAACATTTTTTGGGTCTTGAAAACGTTTTGGACACATTAAGAGGGAACAATTTAACTGCTAAACCCACAAAATTACAAGTAGCATTTCATGAAATAACTTTTTTGGGTCACATTATTGGAGCAGGATATATCCGAACACTACCCAGTACGGTTTCTAAAATTTTAAACATTTCCGTTCCTCAAACGAAGAAACAGGTTAGAAGCTTGTTAGGTCTAGTCCAATATTACAGTAGATTCGTACCTAACTTGTCACCTATCACGGCTGTCTTGTCCTCATTATTAAAGAAGGACATGCCAGTGAAGGTGACATGGACTAGTGAGTGTAATAATGTTTTCCTTAATATTATTAACATATTTTCAAACCCACCAATCTTGAGACTAACTGATGCTTCCAAAAAGTTTATTCTCCGCACAGATGCGAGTAACTACGGCATTGGCGCATGTTTGCTCCAATATCATGACGACATCCTCCATCCAAACTTGTACGTCTCACGGAAACTGAAACAACCAGAAGTCAAATATTCAACTGTCGACCGCGAACTTTTAGCAGTGGTGTGGGCAATAACGAAGTTGGAAAAGTTCCTGCTGGGAGCCCCGTTCGTAGTACAGACAGACCAGAAAGCCGTAGCATCACTACGACGGACGAATCATTAAAGTCCAAAGCTCACCAGATTCGCTATTCTCCTTCAACCTTTTGACTTCTCAATCGAGTACATCACAGGAGCAGATAACGTCCTGGCAGATACTCTATCTCGAAACCCTACTGATGTCGAGTCCTGAACTATATTAACGTCGTAGATACTTACTCAAAATAAATAGCATTATAATGGCTGTTCTATATAGACATGAACTATTGCCTACAATACAAGTATCTGCTTACTAAAGACTTTATATACGAAATGAATGAAATCAATTGACTCTATGTTCGTATTTACGCCAGGACTTTGCTGGATATCCTTTACTAATAAAACTATTGGACACATTTCCGGGCATCAAGTGAACATAATAGAAAACACTATCAAAGTAACTCAGTATGCGACATGAACTATTGATAATAACGTCGATACTTATGAACTGAAACACTTAAACATTTGTTTGTTAATTGGAATTCACAAGGATCAAGCCTACGTATGGATCATCTTATCCAACTTTAATTAATTTTAATTAAGTCGTTACAATAATGGAAATTAAAATGAAAGTGAGATAAATATTGAAAAAAATGAAATGAAATTTGAAAAAAATGAAAGAAAGAAAAAAATAAAAACTCACATGATTCTTAGATAATGTTATTGTATGTAACTATTATATTATATAGTTAATAATTAGATTGATACATTACATACTACATTATTGTTTAAATTGGTTAATTTACATAGGTATTAACAACTTAATACTAAACTTAATTAATGTCCAACACACATAACTAAGTTAAATTTATACATTACTTTTTTCTCCACTTTATTCTTTATTTATTTATTTCTCTCTTTAACATATCCTTTCATTTTTCTTACATTAGATTTTCAACAACTTTATTCTTATTCCACACTCAATATAATTAATTAGTTTAATTTTAACTCTTTAGATTAGTCTGACATGACATTTCATTGCGACATATTTTGAGTTAATTAATTATTTAATTAGATATCAACATTAGCCATTCTCTTTTAGTTCATATAAAATTTATGTATAACATTTATTTATAATATGATCATTAATATATTAGATGACTGTTAGTTAGTCGACATGACCACGACGTCTGTTCTAGACAGAACATCGTAGGCCATATGCCGCATTTTTGTTAAATTTTTTGATATTGTTAAATTTTTTGATATTCATTCAAATAGGTTTTTGAAAAAAAAATCTATCTAATAGATTTTTTTTCCCCCGGTGAACAGGGAATTGTTACGGTAGATTAATTGGCTTTGTCTGCTAGAGGTTAGCAGCATGCGATTTTAGGGGTTACAACGTTTAATGTAATGTAAAAAGTATTATTAGCCTAGTGAACGCTGTGACGTTTCAGCGTTGGTAGTCACGCACGGTGACCAAGAGACGGGACCCTTTTTCAAATGACCGTCAAACGGAGAAGACGTGTCTTTATATTCTTATAGTGTCGGGCAGGGAAAGCCACACAGTTATATTGTATTTTCTCATGGACATGGGTCAGTCCACTGTTATGATGAAGAAAGATGAAGTTACAGGTTAGTAATTGACTAAACCTTGTCGAGATGAATTAACAGTCCATTTTAATTAATACTAGTGCCAGACGCATAAACTCACTGTCGGTCGTTGGATTTTCCAACCACGCGTGCATATAGTTATGTCGTTCTGTCTACAGTAATTCAGATTACGAGACAAAGGACTGATATGCAAGATAGCTAATTCAACATAGGATTCTAATTTATATTTGTGATGTAATACATGATCAACGTTCGATGTCTACAGAATGTATAATAAATTGTTTGTTTGGACTCTAGCCATGACTTATCCAGTCTATGAACAATTGGGAATTCAATCATCATTATCATGGTCTCAATGTAATTTAAACCCACATTCGCGTACTTAACATCAAAGGCACGAAGCTCTAAAGAAGATGAACTGTAAACCCAGACTACACGATTGACTATCAAGCTCTCAACAATCCGTTGGGCTAATTTTACCGAACCGCCTGTAAAAACTGATGGCCGCCCCTGCAACATGCACCTCATGTCTTCCCCGTCAAGCATGACTCATCAATGCAGGAGCGGCGTACCCCTATGGTGGTACATCCCGTGTCCCTAAGCACGGACACCTACTTCGACTGCACCGACCCCGAATACAGCTCGAGTTTTCCACCTTCATCTAGGGAAGACAGACAGGGCAAAGTATGCCCGCAAATCAGCAATGGTTTTCCATCCGGTACAAATAATTATCTGCACCCCTCGCAGTCTTCATTATTGATGGTATCCAACACGCATACCACATTAGCCTTCTCTGGCACAGTAGGGCACCACTTGGCTATATGGCCTCTGATCCCACATGCGTTGCAAATAATATCCTTCTTCTCCTTTCTGGGGCTATGGTTTGGTGAGGAGCGTGTATCGGAGTCTGAACCACGACCGTCTGACGACCCGCTTCTCTGCTTGGACCCCTTACCTTTATAAAATGCTTTGCCCTTATCTTGAGAGCCCTGGAAGCGTACTTGTTTTTGTCCTTGGAAACCCTCCCCATCACTATCGCTTCCAGATTGTCGGTTATTCCACCTTGGTTGGAAATGCCGATGTGATCTAAAGTTCTTATAACTATCTCTACCTGACTGGTATGGCAAGGGTGATCTATGAAATCTCGATCTCGATGACCTGTCGGCACTTCCTACTCGACGCTGCCATGGCTGGCACTGTACTTTGCCGACCCCGGCAACTAACGCGTCAGAAAGACCTGACTTCTGAATGGGTTTGCTTTGGCGGGCAAGGACATAATGGTGCCCCAATTGGGCCATGGAATCAATGTCCTTTGGTTGATGTTCCTGAAAAAAGTCAACCAACTCACTGGAACACGAGGACAACACTTCGTCTCGTAGCACTAAGTCTATCAAGCCATCATAGTCCTTCGTTATCCCCTCCATTTCGATCCATCTATTCAGCAGAAGTTTGATCTTCAAGATAAAGTCCTCGAAGTCCTGGTCTGCGCTTGGCATCGCGTTTTTAAAACGCGTCCGGTAACCGTCAGCAATCAGACGGAACTACCGGAGTAACCTTTCCTTTACTTTATCGTAATCGGCCCTTTCCTCTAACGGGAGGCTATAGAAAGTCTCCATCGCAGACCCCACTAGCAGCGTCGATAGCAGAGATGGCCACTGATCTCTGTCAGCCTTATAGGCCACGCATACATCCTCGAACCTCTCGAGGAAAAAATCTAAACTGTCAATTTTATCATTACAATTCGGCAGATGCAGCGTAAAGGGACGATGAGCCCCTCCAGGAGTCGAGTTCTGACCACTCGCACTCACTTCCAATTTCTTCAATTGTATTTCCTTCTCCACCATTTCTCCTCTAGAGCTATTCTCATTCTCTCCTTCTCTAACTCTAACTCTTTATCTTCTCTCATCTTCCTTTCTTGTAACTCTTTATCTTCTCTCATCTTCCTTTCTTGTAACTCTTTATCTTCTCTCATCTTCCTATTTTGTAACTCTTTATCTTCTCTCAACTTCCTTTCTTGTGACTCGAACTCTCTCTGTTTCCACTTGTTCTCTTCTTTCATCTTCTTTTCTTGTAATTCATATTCTCTTCTTTTGAGCTCTAATTCTTCAGCTGGAACCTCTCTCTCCCGGTTCTGCTTATCAATCTTTTCCTTCTCTTCCTTCTCCTCCTTTTCTTTCTTTTCCTTCTCTTCCTTCTCTTTCTTTTCTTTCTTTTCCTTCTCCAAAGCTTTTTGGTTTTTAACTGAAAAAAAATTCAGCTTTTGCATAATCATTTAGTTCGATGCCAGTGTACCCACATTCTTTCCCAATCTGAATGAAAGCGTGTAGATCCATGGTGTACACTCAGCATAATCAGTATTAACTCTTGCTATAGATTTTAACTATGCAATTACTCAATTGTATGTGCTATAAATACTACACTTATATCACCATATAACTCTCTGCTTACAAAGTATGCAGAAATGATAGTAAATATTGATATTACTTCTCCAGTTTACACAGATATAAATAAGAATGTAAGTATATATTACCTCACCTCTCACTGTATACACATCATCAACCTTTACCTCTTATAGTATAAATATAGTCTTACTTTGTCACTTGACTTCTGTCTTCGTACTTTGACACTTTGGTCTTTCTGACCACTTAGTCTCTGTGAAAACTCACAGCCCCTTACAATAGTCGATAGTCGTACCAAAACAGCTGATGAAACTTACTGGTGCTATGACACCACTATACTCTCTGTGAAAACTCACAGACCCTTACAATAGTCGACAGTTTTACAACAACAGCTGCTGATACTTACTGGTGCTATGACACCACTATATCACCTTGACCATAAATCAGTTCCTATAAAGTCTGTTACTGGCACCCACACTGGTGCTATACTCAGATAACACTTCACTTATAACTAATCTTAATAATCTATGTTATGCAATTGTTTCCCTTGGCAAAATGAGCACTACACAGATTAAAGAGACACAAACACACCACACTGCGAAAACAAAATCCCAGTCACGAGGAACAAGATGATAGACCAAGAAGAGAAGAGGTAGATTAATATATACAATGCGTGACTGCGCACGAACGAAAACAAGGAATACCTGTAAACGTATTTACAAGATAGAAAGATGGAACAAGAGAACACACCACTTAAACACAACAAAAGAATTACTGAATGTACACGACAATGTAAATACAAACTACACGACTACGCCTAACACCAACAGGGCTTGGAATGTTAAGTAGGGCAGTCGCAGGAAAACCCTCTGCCTAACTCTACTACTAAACACACACAGCCACACCCTATCAAGAATCGGCCTAATTCAGTCTTTTCCCACACGTAGGCCATGACTGAATTAAACTCACCACCCTTCCTCTCTTAAAGAAACAAATATAATATGGCACAAAAGACTAAACAACAACTACAGTAACAATGACGTGCTAAGAGCTATCTTCTTTACTAACCATTATCCACTTACTCCAGTCAAAAGAAACTATATCACATATAACCAATACTCATAGAATAGCAAATCAAAGCTTTACTAAGTACATAATACCATAACCCCAAGTAAATGAAATAAAGTGAAAGATCCCAACTAACTAACTAACCCGATATAAACATCCAGACTAAGTTCTAGAAAGAAAGTAGGAAAAAAACACAACAAAAGGAAAAAAAAACAACAACAAATTACTTAGCAAGCTGCAAGAAGCAGATGAAGAAATAGGACTATCTTACTCTAAAAGATCAGATTAATGATTAGAAAAGGAAATTTAGAATTTAAAGAAAAAAGAAACAAGAAACAACAATAAAGCATAGCACACAAAAATTACAGACAAAAACTTAACTGACGGTCCATCGTCGCTTGAACAAGAAAATCTTCAGCATAGATGATCCAAGATGAAGTCCAACAAACAGACCACCACACTTGACATAAAGTTCCAATACAAATGTACTCCACTGTGGAATGACTATCCCGACATAATATCCGGAATACAGTTCAGAAAACCAGACTTCTACATAAGTCTGTGTGCCAGCATATACAATACTGTCCTATGGCATGGTACCTCAACAACTATCGTTACGTATGCACTGTTCTATTCAATGCTAACACAGCGCTGTCCAAAATAGATCACAGACTGTATACTCTAACGAAAATCTCGATAAACAGTTAGTTTAACACGTCTCTTTGATCAATGAAAATGAGCACAGTTCGTTTCGTCACACCGCTTCAGGAAACCAGCAGACTTTACGGTAAAGTAATGCAGAAAGAGTCAGGTCAGCAGGCTCCAGTCCTCATAGGAATTCACCCACTGGCAGGGCAAATCAGTGTAGTAAGGTCACGTCAGAGAAATGACATCAGCATGGCTTGAACCAGACATCACTTGGCAAAACTCCGGGGAGGTAACGTTC
Source organism: Oreohelix idahoensis (assembly GCA_024509875.1). NCBI lineage: Eukaryota > Metazoa > Mollusca > Gastropoda > Stylommatophora > Oreohelicidae > Oreohelix > Oreohelix idahoensis. Next base: position 164,054 of record JAMPIV010002737.1, on the reverse strand, counting down.
CCAGGTGGGTAGAGCAATATGTGAAATGGCACTACTGCAGATAGGCTACCAGTACACGATATCAAATCCCAGCCTACTTTGATCGCATAGATCTAGACCATCCTCCGGATACGAATAGATTCACACACGCTGGGATGCCGCCAACGTTCTAGACACTACCTATACCACCAAATATAGACGATCTAATCTGCTCTGCTGACACACACAGTCAGGCACAAGAGCCCGAGATCTAATCACCTCTGCCGACACACACAGTCAGGCACCGGAGCCCATCTAATACCGAACTCAACACTCTATCTCCGCTGCTCCACCTGGATCGCCACCTTGCTAGAACTACACTCCAAAGTACAATCTCTAATACCTCAAAATGACACGTCAGACGCTAGCTGCCACTTACTTAAACCACCTTAGACATATTTCTAACATTACTTCTAACTTATTACCAACATTGCTTTGCAAACATTGTCGAACACAATACTTAACAACAATGTCAAACTGATAGTGTACCGCCAACACACAACCTGTCACTGTGACCTAAGAAAAGAACAAAACTGGGTTACGTACCGCAGCGCGTCACACTTGACCGCCTACAGTTCACTACCTACAGACTGGCAAACACACATACCCGAAGCTGGCAGCCAATAATAACTCACTATCGTGACTTAATAATAACTATGAAGGCGCCAACACGGCTACAACCTTCTACCACTGTGTGTGCATAATACTTTCTGGCCTGTATATAGAAAACAAAGGCACTATGGCCTTGCTAAATATCATATAATATTGTGAAACCCTAGCCCCACGGCCTGTAGGTTCGCCAACAAAATCGGACGAGTCCTCCAGCTGTCAGACAAACTCTTTATACTGTGGAATTAACACATGGTAAATCTATACTCTTTGGCTCATCATCTAAGGATACGACCACAGCATACATTAGATGACAATAAGTAACATGACACCTTTAACAGGTAAGTTCCCTTTAATAAGCACTGCACACACGGAAGCCCCACACGGCTAGCAATACATACGAAATACAATGCAATAAAGATGCCGATATGACTTGCAATAACCAACAACTCAATGTATCAGCATCAAAATTCGCTGGTATGTCATACCGAGGGTTCTTTATTCTATCAGCGTCGCCACTCAGAGCGTGACCAACTCGATATTTTGTAGAACATATATACTGTAACAGCTATAAAGAGCATAAAACAAATGTCTGTTAGAGAGAAAATAAACACGTATGCAGGCCTCCAAGAACCACTTTTGTCAGTAGTGAAACGTCGAAAGCTTGCATGGTTTGGGCATATAACTCATCATGACTCCCTTTCGAAAACGATTCTCCAGGGAACAGTCGACGGTAAACGGAGAAGAGGAAGGACTTATGTGAATGTTCTATTAAATGTCATGGAGCTGTACAAGTGGCGTCGTGTTATTCATACATCTAGTATTGTTTACCATCTACACACGACACACTCATAATACAGAGCACGCAGCATAGCTCTACAAGGCTACTCACCAGTGTAGAACCAGTCCTACCACAATAATTCAAATAAGACAGTATGACGAAAAGTCAGTGCATCAAGATAGGCAAATTCATAAATCAGTGATTGACTTATTTCATAGCAACTGTGAAGAATTCTTATTGATCTTAAATAAAGACAGTCTACAACAAGATTAAGTTCAGCCAGAAAAGAAGAACTGTTCTAAGTATTTTACAGACTGTAGATAGTTGTGAATATTTGACAAGTGATTTATTAATTTTATATCTCAATCAATTTCGATTTCAGTGAAAATTTCACAAAGAAAACAAAACTTGTACAAAATAATTTGTAAATTTTACCAACAGACTTACTTGGATTATTTAAGTTAAATTACAGTTCTTGTTGGTTAATAGTTTAGTTTAATACTCCTAGCAGAGCCTAACACTATAAACAGAGGAGGATCTTGAGAGGAGCATTTAGGAACCTAGGATAATACACTATCATACCTAGGAACTTGTACAGCTTGATCTTACCTTTGATGTCAGTACACCCTTACTCTTTTTAGAGAAGGAGGTATTTCTTATAAGACCAGACTATTATCTGGCACTATCCTGGTATCACCTGATACAACTTTGTATCCAGGATATCTTTCATTTAAAACGATATCAACCTCTCGTGACAATATACAAAAGTGTTTTCAAACTCCATGACCTTATATGGTCTTGATCCTTCTGTGAGTTTATCAGGTTTACAACTCATTACTTGATAGATCTATTACTGATAATCATCTCCAAGATATCACTTTCTTGTAATTATTGATTACAACAAGGTCTGGGCGGAAGCGAATTATGTATCATTCCGAGCTCCAACAATCACACTTGTTAGCTTACTGTCCGCGTCCTAATCTTCACCAAGATTGTCATCGACCGTGTTTTAGGGCACTGCATATTTGCTAACTACCGCCTTATGTGCAATTAACGTCTGTTCATCCTTATTGGACCACTGTGAACAACATGTTTTCAGTATCTTCCCAGACAAGAAGTCTGAATTAATCATAGGGATGTTATTCAGTGTAGACTCTAACTCCGTCTGGAGCTGGCGATAAAACAAAGGTCAATGTGGCATTTTCACTTTACACAAACAAAGCCAATGTTGTGTCAAACCAAGTTAAGCGATCAATGCAATTAGTAAGGCGGTGAAAGATTAGAATATGATGTGATCAGAAAATCTTGAACCACGAAAGCGTAAACAACAAATCCTGGGAGAAGGTAGCACGTAAGAGGAGTGGTAGGTAATAATACCGAAGTGGAGAGTAAGAAAAGAAAAAAGAAGAAACGTATTTCGTGGCAGAAGCTCTAGCTAGTTATTGTGACTATTTTCCTTTTTTTGGTTTCTTCTTGTTTACTTTTCGTTTCCTGATTGAACATTTTGAATGCCTGGATTCTACTCGACTTTAATTATATGTTTATGAAGTTAATGATCTGATAAATTGATTGGTTCAGCAGGAAGACACGATACATCAAGAGGGCAACATTCGATGGGCAGATGGCTTTGTCCTCGTCTACGCTGTGAATGATCGTTTAAGTTTTGAGGCTGCCGCATCGCTGAAACAACATCTGGACCAGGTCAAGAAGACGAACGTGCAATGTGTGCTGGTGGGAAACAAGGTTAGTGTTTCAATGGATGGGTGGATGAATGTGAAGATTGAATTGATGGATACATTGAATGAATGGGGACTTTCACATTTAAGGAGATGGGGCAAATTGCAGTTAGGGTAAGAAAGTTGACAGGACAATGTTAAAGGAGTGTCGAGCAAACATTTCATATTTTGGCCGAGTCAACACATCTCGCAGAAGAATAAAAATTGAGGTTGTTCACGATGTCCCACCTACTCAGCACAACAATCTGCGTGCATTAAGTGTCACTCATAGTGCATTAACAAACGTTATGCTGATAGATCTGTAGGACTGTATTCGAAGCTAACTTACACATATACACATTTTAGTGCCATATTTCAGTAGTGTTTAAAACGAGGATTTAAAAAAAAAACGCGAAATGAATCCCAAAAAGTAAAACATAAAAGGTTGTTAGTATTTGTTTCGTTGCATAAACAGAATAAAAATAGTTAAGTGTGGTAAGTATGAGCAGAAAAAAATAAAATAATGGTAAGCAGAAATTCTGACCCGCTGTCGTGTCACATTACGTCGAATGTTCAAAACAAAGGGTGAAATACTCGGATACAGAAGGAAATAAAGTGAATATTCTCTTGGACGTTGATGTCTCTGAAAAACTCCGGAAAGTAAATTCTGATTTCTAACGACGACCTATCTCCAAATATCTCGAATGAATGAAGGATAAGAAATTGATAGGTTAATAGCATCCACTTCTCCAAAGAAGAAATAACATCTAAATGTAAACACAAAGACGAGGCAGCATGAGTGATAAACTGACTAACTCTGTAGTAAAGTTTTAAAACGCTTTGCTTCGGTCAACGATTATTATTTCATATATGGTGCATGATAAAATAAATGAAAAAAAGATGATAAATTGAAACAATCCGTCAACCATAACCAGAAATAATTATCTAGCATAACGGTATCACAAGTAACTACCGAGTCAATGGTAAATTTATTACTGATTATGAATTATAAAATATATTTATAGTCCATGGATAACAATATACTTGTTTTACACATGTAATAAGAAGATCATGTTCCGTCTTGTAGCAACTAAACAAACTGTCTGTGGGTAAATTTGTAATCAAACTTTCTGACATTTATAAACGGTTCTAAAACCGAGTCATCCTGGGGTCTGGATCCCTGGCTCTTTGTTTCCCATGCTTGTTGTGGTAGCCGATCTTCTCCCATTCTGCAGACATGGCCAAACCATCTTAATTGGGACTGTTCTACTTGGGTCTGCAGGGGTGGGTGATAAGGCTGGTTATTGGTGTAAATGTGAGTGTCAATATGTACTCGTCTGCTTGATGAGAGTAAGTGGTCAACTCAAACCTAAACACAGTGTGAGTGAACAGGTCGCCTTGTCCGGAACGTGTTGAGGCCCTGGCAAGGGATGTTGACGTTAAGTGTGAGTATGAATGTCAGTAACGCGAATGGAATGAATGGTTCTGTGGAGTTGACAAGTTGGTAACAATGCACTCATACCCTCACGGCTGGAAGTCAATGATAGCTGGAACTACTGTAAACGTTTTAGACAATTTAATTACACACACTCTGACAGCACGGTTGACAGTCATTGGAACACATTGACACAATAAATCATTAGATACTTGATCAAATGGGTGGCAACATCAATTTGGCAATCTTATAGCATGTAAATATAATCGAACGATAGTAGCAAGTATATAGTTCTGATTGTCTATCGTCTCATATCTCCACTGACTAATCGTATCAGTTTGAGTTAACAATAATAATGGTCATCACAATGCTCCCTTACAGACCCTCTGCTGACTACGTCTTTCAGGCTAAGTCTTTTAGGCTTTAACTTCAACAGGGTCTTTTTTTTAAGGTTGACAATCTCAAATAACAAAGAGTGGACTTCAATACAATGTAGGTCTTGGTATCACCATCAGGTAATAAGATATATCTGTTCTCTGACTGACAATTCAAACAGACCAACAGTGGGATTCAAAATGGCGCTGGTCCCAGTGAGCGGCGTTCATCCAAAAGATATCCTCACTACAAATGAAAGCTCCGTTCATTTGCTCAACTAATGTCTTGGGTTTTCCATACCCATAAGAAATGTTACATATGTCCACTCACAGTGCTGCTAGTACAGGAATCGTCTACATACGATCCATCAAATATATAAAGATGATATAACATCTATGATGTCGTTAGGCCTAGGTAAAGTTTTAGAAAATGTTCCTTCTTTACCTTAAGTTCAGAAAATACTTCTGGGAGAAGTAACTAGCACACGCCATTCCCCCGGCGTAAAGTATATATTCGGATTCTTTTGTCCGACGAAGTATCGACCATTATCACGGAAGACCAACGACGACTCATCTCTCATTGGGCATGCGCTAATGTTAACCTTATAATATATATATATATATATATATATATATATATATTCACTGCCACCATTAGTCTGTTGGTAACAGACTACCGCAACCCCCAGGGAAAAAAAAATGCAATTTTTTTTTTTAAATACATCTAGGAGCAACATACAATAGGCTCACAACGCACGAAAAATGCGCAGATGAAAAAAATATCAGCAATTTATAACGCCAAATTAAGGTAAAGTCGAAGCATAGATCGACTTGTGAGAATATATCTCAACATCTCAGAGAAAGCATTTCTCTTAAGCATAAATATTTCCAGGGAGGTGCCACCAACGTATACTACAATGCTGGCAATGACACAATGCATATAACAATTTCATATTTAAGCACTATAAGTACATGATTGACAAAGAAGAAAAATCATCAAAGAACAACGGTGAATATATATCAATGAACGTAGTGATAGTAGTGATACAATCATTATATTACAAATTACAATGTGTATCTATCTTGATATAGAAAAAAGAACTGTTGTAGAGATAGATGTGTTAAGAAGTCCAAGACCCAACAGTTAGGTGGAATCATGTGGGCATCTAGACAAAATGTCTGCCATCACATTATCTGATCCACGGATAGCTCGTACTGAGAAATGAAAAGGTTGAAGAGCAATTGCATATCGAGTAGACCTCGAGCTCTTCAAATTCTTACTCTGTATAGCCGTAAGAGTTTCTGGTCGGTTTCTACTATGAAATGTGCGCCTAGAAGGAATCTTTGTAGTTTGAGAATTGACCAGACCATAGCCAATAGTTCACGGTCTAAAACCGAGTAATTCCTTTCTGCAGCATTAAGTTTTCTGGAGATATACATTACAGGATGCAGAGTTCCAGAGTACTCTTGCATTAGTGCCGCTCCAATCCCAGTTGATGAAGCGTCATTACGAAGAACAAATGTCTTATCTGTAGTAGGTAACACTAAAATAGGTGGTGTTGAAAACAAATTTTTAATCTTATCCAAAGAGGATTGGCATTCCTGTGACCAGTGGACCATATTAGGCGACCCTTTCTTCAGTAGTGTAGAAAGAGGTGCCATGATAGAGGATAGATTCGGAATGAATCTTCCATAAAATTGAATAAGACCTAAGAGACTTCGCACTTGCTTTTTAGTCTTAGGAATAGAGATGTTAAGTATCTTAGCGATATTATGGTCCTCTGTCTTTAGGAAACCATGACCAACGCGATGGTCTAGGAAAGAAATTTCGCTAAAACCAATGCAGGCTTTAGAGGGTTTCGCTGTCATCTTATACTCGCGTAGAGTAGATAGTAATTCAACTGACCCCGAATAGTGATCTTCCCAAGTATCGCTGAAAAGACAGATGTCGTCTAGGTACGCAATGACATCTGACCGATAAGATAGGATTCGACGCATCATGCGTACGAATGTAGCTGGTGCGTTCATAAGGCGGAAAGGCATGAAATTCCATTGAAAAAGGCCTCTAGGTGTAGAAAAAGCAGTAAAAGGTTTGGCGCGTTCAGATAAGGAACCTGCCAATATCCTTTAGACAAATCAAGTTTAGTGAAAAAAATGAGATTTAGATAGCCTAGTAAGTAGCTCTTCTAGTAAAGGCATAGGTTCAGCATCAAACTTCGTAACTTGATTCAATTTGCGATAGTCAACGCAAAGACGTTTGTTATTGTCTTTTTTCCGAACATTAACCATTGGCGAAGAATATGCAGAAGTGGATGGTTCAATTATTATTAAATCTATCATCTCATCCAACTCCTTCTCAACCTGTGCTTGAAAATGTATAGAGATAGGATAAGGTCTGACCCTAATAGGATTATGGTCAGTTAGAATAATGTCATGTTCAATGACATGAGTTTTGTCCATATGTCAGTAAGGACATCCTGAAATGTTTTGTAACATAGCCGAAAACTTGTCGCTGTTTCTCCTAGTTTAAAATCAGGAGAGACAGTAACATTTTTCCGTCTGATTCACTAGAATGAAGTGGAATCATCGGAAGCGGAAGATTAACATCCGAAAAACTTGTTTCCTCATCCTGTATTACGGACAGTGATGAGTAATGACCATGTTGGACTGGTGAATCGTCCGTTTCCTGGAAAATAGGCTGTAAATGAATCCCGTTCATGGAATTCCGTAAGGCAATATTGAAAATGTGGAAGGTTTTAGGTTATCCATCAAGGCCTCGTTTAGTCAACATTCGGTATTCAATTTTGTGCGACATCAATAAATGTTTAACCTTAAAAAGATAATAGAAGTCTGGTTTTTTCCCTACAAAGGTATTGACGAAAACAAATGCTTTTGTCACGGACAAAGTTTGTCGAATCTTTTTTATTGGCAAATTGTTTTGCCTTCTGTTTAGCATAAATTCCAGAAGAAGAAGTTGCCAATTTTGCATGCTTACGAATTTGTCATCCTGGTATTCAAGCATTTTGTCCTTTTGCAATCCCCCGATTCCTCAGTTATCTGCCCTAGTAAGATTTGGTGTGTGAGATTTAGCCGTTCGACCATCCATTGGACATAGGAATGATAGAACTACTCAAATCTTCTTCTGCAGAGTAGACATTACTTGAGACATGGGAAAACCGATAGGGATGCATTTGTCTGACCCCCTTTATCTCGAACAAGGGAATCCAACGACGAAAGGATATAAAAAGGGAGACATCTGCAATGTCAAGTTATGCTTTAGAGGGATAGGTCTGGCCAAACGATAATATCCAACATCATGTTTGTCTTCCAACTAATTACTTCTCCAACCTGTGCTTGAAAATTTTTCGTAATAGGGATCATAAGGTGACCCTAATGTGTGATATGTCAGTTAGGGACATCAACCCGAATCGAATACAAATCATTTTGCCTCATCTGACAAGAGTTTTTCGTCCTATAATGTCAGAACGAAGGACGTCCTGTAATATCTTTTGGTATAACATAGCCGAAACTTTTGTAGCTGTTCTCCTAAGATAAATCAAAGGAGCGACAGTAACATTTTTTGATTCACTAGAATGAAGTGGAAATCATCGGAAAGATTATTGCGTAAGAGGAAGATTTACATCTGAAAAACTTGTTTCCTCATCCTGTATTACGAACAGTGATGAGTAATGACCATGTTGGACTGGTGAATCGTCCGTTGCCTGGAAAATAGGCTGTAAATAATCCGGACGCTCATGGAATTCCGTAAGCATATTGATGTGGAAGGTTTTATGCTTTCCATCAATATCGACAATGTAGTCAACATCGGAAATTTTCGAGATTATATCGTACGGACCTTTCCAAGAAATAAGAAGTCTGTTTTCCCTACAAGGTAGCAAAACAAATGCTTTGTCACCAGGACAAAGTTGTCGTAAGGTTCTTTTCTTATTGGCAAATTGTCTTGCCTTCTGTTTAGCAAATTCAGAAGAAGAAGTTGCCAATTTGCATGCTTCGATAATCTTTTGTTTCAGCGCGATGACATATTCGTAAGAAGATCTTGTGTCATCGGTAATATTATCAGCGGTTATGAGATCATGAAGTAAAGACATAGGGCCGCGCGGTCGCGCGCCAAAGACAAGTTCAAAGGGAGAAAATCCTGTATGTTTATTGGGGACCTCTCTGTAAGCGAAGAGGACCGCGGGTAAAACCCTGTCCCAATCTTGAGGATGATCCTCAGTTATCTTCCCTAGTAAGTTTTTGAGTGTTCTATTTAGCCGTTCGACCATCCATTTGGACATAGGATGATAGATACTACTCAAAGATCTCTCTATCTGCAGAGTTGACATTACTTGAGACATGGTATCCGATATTAGTTGGGTGCCATGGTCTGATAATATTTCTCCGGGGAATCCCAGACGAGAAAATATAAGCCAAAGAGCATCTACAATGTCAGCAGTAGTAATGCTCTTCAGAATAATAGCCTCTGGCCAACGTGTACACATATCAACACACGTCAAGATAAACTGATGTCCTCTAGCAGATTTGATCTTAAATGGACCAATGATGTCTATCGCCATTTTTTTAAATGGTCGAATAGGGATGTCTGCAGCCTGAATAGGTGCAGCATGGCGTGGACCTTTGGATTTGACCTCTTGACATACTTTACAAGATCGACAATAACTCCGTATGTCCTTGTTCACAAAAGGCCAAAAAAAAAAAGCCGCAAGAACTCTTGACTTTGTACGGGAAAAACCCATATGTCCAGCACACTGAGAGTCGTGAGCGTGCTGCAAAATTTTAACTCTCAAATTCTTGGGCACAAGAATCTGAGAATGACTTGACTTAGTGGAGTCTTGTACCATACGTACAAGTACGCCATTCTTCATTGTAATCCAAGATTTACGCTTTGTATCTTTATTCGGATCACCTTTTGTTGCAAGAGTTAAGAATTTCTTTAGAGTCGGATCATTTTCTTGCTGCTTTATAAACGAGTCACGAGAAATTACCAAGGGATCATCTTGGTTATGCACTTCATTATCTTCAGTAGATGAAGTTTGAGGCATATTAAGAGCTTGAGCTCTAGTGACTTCAGGATTAGCAGTTTGCATATTTTGTTTTTCCCAAACGGAAATTTGTTGTGGAGTGCATTCATTTACTCCGTGAATTCGACCGATGATAAGATCAGCGATCGGATTCGGCAGAAGACATGCGTGTACATCTCCTGTAAAGAAAGGAGTAGCAATCTTAATGATAGCAGTAGAGTATTTCTCTAAGGTGCCGCCAAATGTTACACATTTGACTACTTTTCCTGTGGCACGAGAAGGATCTACAAGTGACTGCCTAACACCAATTGTGGTGCATCCAGAATAAAAAAGAACTGAGACTGGATTGTCATTTACTAAACCTTTATGTAAGACAAGAGAACCTCTTCCATCATGCGCGACTGACGCAGGAAGAGCGGGAAGAGGATGGCCACAATTTAAAGTGGACACCATAGTTGGTTCAAATAATGTTTTGCATTGGGGGCACTGAGATGCTCTCCCAAAATCAAAAGCGCAACATGCCATATTATTAGCATCATTATTATCTTTAGTCTGCTTATAGGCTTCATGGGACTCTTGCTGTGCAGAGTTTGCCTGATAATGTGGTTTATGTTTTTTGTATTGTGCTCTACCTCGATTATTATTGCCTCTGTAATCATTATTGTTTCCCCTATTGTAACCCCTATTTGGGTTTGAGTCATAGTTCTCATGATTACCATTATCATATTCATTATAATGAGTATCTCTATAACTATGGTCTTGTTGTCTCCATGATGGATGACTTGGATAGTTCCTATAATGACTTCCTCTGCGGACATTCCTATAATTATTACCACCCCTGAATCGAGGGCTGTCGGCTCGTCTCCAGTTCTTCGTAGAAGAACCCTGAAATGATTGGTTACCTTGGTTTTGATAACTATTATGGTTACCCTTTTTATCAAACCTGTTTTGTGGTCCCTGAAATTTGTGTGAATACTTAGGATTGTATGGTGTTGCTGAAGCAACTGGCATACTTACCTTAACCTTAGCATTGCTAATAGCTACGTCCGGATGTGCCGTGACGTATTGGGTACAATATTGCTCCATTTCTTTTAGTGTCTCGGGTTTACGCTCATGTAGGAATTCAAGGAATGGTTTATTTACACTTGACATAATCTTGTCCCTCAGCAACAAGTCCATAAGGGCTTCATATGTCTTTTCTGTTTTGGACAACTCAATCCAACGATTAAATGTAAGACGTGTCCTTGCAATGAATTCTGAGAATTCTACCCCTTATTCAGGTACCATTTTCTTAAACAAAATACGATAACCTTCTTCTGTCAACTGATTTTTTTTTATCAAGGCTGCTCTAATAACATCATAATTATCCTTATCAGCCTCTTCTACCAAGCTTAAACTTGTAAGAGAATCACCTTTCAAATTTTCTGACAACTGATTAGCATACTGTGATTTATCCACATTATGAGTTCGACAGGAACGTTCAAAACGATCCAGCCAGAATGTAATATCGTCACTGGAAGGATTGAACGGTGGTACCTTGACCTTATAAGTAGAAGGTTTACCATTATTACCAGTTGACTGATTAACATTACCCATGTTTGTCAACTTCAATTTTTCTAACTCAAATGCTAACAGTTTTTCCTCGTGTTCTCTTTTTGCCTTTCTCTCCTCGGCTTCAGCTTCTCTGTCTAATCTCTTTTGTTCAGCTTCTCTGTCTAATCTCTTTTGTTCAGCTTCTCTGTCTAATCTCTTTTGTTCAGCTTCTCTGTCTAATCTCTTTTGTTCTTTTTCCATTTCCATCTGGATTCTCTTTTCCTCCACCTGCATCTGCAATTTCTTTTGTTCAGCTTCCAATTCCATTTATTTCTCCTCAGCTTTTAGTTTTTTCTCTTCAGCTTTTAGTTTTTTCTCTTCATCCTCAGCTTCTTGTTTTTTCTCTCCATCCTTCTGTGCTTTGGCATAATGAGAAAGTGCAAAATCTTTTAACTCATCAGGAGACATCCCAAGGGCTCTCCCTTGCTCAATGAAGTAGTCTAAAGATGCCATAATATTTAACAATATGTGGCTATTATCACTGAAATAACAAATTTATTTCAACCAATCAGGAGCAAGTTTTTGACAAAAACTTGTATAATCAGCTCCCTATATCTCAATCTCTATGGGAAACAAGCCTTTAAATAAGGTCTTGTATAATCAACTGTGCACCTCTAATAATAGCAATTAATCATCAGTTGATTCTTTCTCATAAGTTCACTACACAGCTAGTGGTGTATGATCAAATATATTTTATATAGCATATGTCAACCAAGACCACACACACAAAAAGAACAATCAAGAAGGACAATACGAAAACATTCGCAAAAATCAAATAAGTTAAATCGAAAAACATAAGAAAATAATCACAGAACCTGTGATGATAACTGCGCCGTAATAAACAAAACAAATAACGCCACAGTGTATAAATATGAAGTTGTATAGAACTGAATAATAGGAAAGGGTAGACCTACAAATATACAAACAAATCAAAACAAAACTAAAGAACAGAAAAAATATCACAAAAACAGCGATAAGCACAGTCGTCACAGCTAACAAGAAATAGCAACAAATTGTCGTTAGCAAATTTTCAATTAAGAAAATTGCCCACTACAGAATACTAATATAGGACCTATATGACTTGGTATACCCTATATTAGTCACCTCACCAACCGCCCACAACATAGACACACAAATAATATATAGACATTTAAACATAAATACATTTATATCATATATTATATAATGTAATGTGTTGCCGAAACATGTGTTGCAAATAAGGCTCAGTTTTACAGAATTATGGTACAGTTTCTAATCAAAATAAACTGCCACTTTTAATAAATAATCACTACTGGCCTAAACTATTACAAAGTTCAACAATGAGCAGTGCAGGAAAATCCACCGTTGATAAGTAGGACTTCTCAATTCGGTTGCACTGTATCTCTTGCAAACACAGTCAAATATTCAAATCTAATACTGATGTGTACTGGTGTCTGTTCTTATCGAGCAAAATGTCAACAAGCGCTGACCTAGTTACTGCATACGCTGACAGGACAGGTCATGCTGACATCGACTGTAGAGTTGTACTGCTGTAAGGTGTACGTGTGTCGTAACAGGCCACAGGAAACGGTCTGGTATCAGTAGCTGACTTCTCAAAATGTCCACTGTGCAGGTTAACCCAGAAAGCTGGGCTACCACGTTGATAAATGAAGATCTGTAACGTTTCCAGTTTAATAGGGGACACCACATTCAGACACCACGGCTGACAGTCATTGGAACAGGTTGACACAATAAATCATTAGATACTTGATCAAATGGGTGGCAACATCAATTTGGCAATCTTAAAGCATGTAAATATAATCGAACGATAGTAGCAAGTATATAGTTCTGATTGTCTATCGTCTCATATCTCCACTGACTAATCGTATCAGTTTGAGTTAACAATAATAATGGTCATCACAATGCTCCCTTACAGACCCTCTGCTGACTGCGTCTTTCAGACTAAGTCTTTTAGGCTTTAACTTCACAAGGGTCTTTTTTTAAGGTTGACAATCTCAAATAACAAAGAGTGGACTTCAATACAATGTAGGTCTTGGTATCACCATCAGGTAATAAGATATATCTGTTCTCTGACTGACAATTCAAACAGACCAACAGTGGAATTCAAAATGGCGCTGGTCCCAGTGAGCGGCGTTCATCCAAAAGATATCCTCACTACAAATGAAAGCTCCGTTCATTTGCTCAACTAATGTCTTGGGTTTTCCATACCCATAAGAAATAATACATATGTCCACTCACAGTGCTGCTAGTACAGGAATCGTCTACATACGATCCATCAAATATATAAAGATGATATATGATAAAGTCTCTTTTTTTTTGCTCATCATCAGTTGATAACTATAAGCCCACTAGAACATCACCAGAGTTAAATGCTGTGTTGTTGTGTTGCTCGTGGTTTGAGTATGGAATGTCAACTCGACCTACGCAGTGGTGTGTAGACATGGAGTGAGAGTATAATATGCGAATGATAAGAAGAGTTCGTGGTGTTGACAAATGGTCTTTTTCTTTCACTCATGTATGGCTGGAAGTCATCGACACCAACGACTGTGTACCTTTGCTACAGTTTAATTGGACGTACACACTCGACAGCACAGATAGTGACAAATCACAGGTTGGCATAATACATCATGGTACAGTGGATAAATGGTCTTGCAATGATACATGGGCACTCATGTAGAATAATAGCATAATGGACTGTCAGTAGACAAGCACTCAGTATTGCCCATATATATATATATATATATCATCTGAGTTTACTGACAAAGCACGTCAGATTATAAACAACATTCAAGATGGCTTCTAGACCTAACCTCGTCTAGCGAAGATTCCTTAAAAATAATGTTCAGCACATATTTTTCATATAATCATATTGAACCGCTAGTAATGGGTTCTCATGTGTAGCAGTGATCTCTGGACTCATCAAGCGATAATACGGGGCATCCCTTTCTCTTCTTGAAAGTCACAAAATATTTGGATACAAGATGGCTTCTCTCGTGAGCTGTCACTCACGTTTGGATACAGATAATGCATCTGTATTAAAGTTAGTCATTCATTAAATGTTCTCATTGCTCTGTAGATTCTATCATGATACAATTGACTTCATCATACAAGATATAGTGCTGCTAGGAATGAATGTCGTTTTCATCTAGTTAAATATATTCTCTCAGACGTACAAATCGTGTCTATCGAAAAACGGTGGCTTCGTAAGAGAGTTCATAAGGAGAATCTTTTGTTACCTTGGTATCAGAAATATGATTCTGCCATTCCTTGGCAATAAGAATAAACACTGGGGTAAAGCATACACGATAGGTCTAGACGACTATCACTTTCCCCATAAATACTGAGATCACTTTTCCGGCGACAAGCCGCTACACAAAAATCACAGCCCCCATCAGGGCGAAGCCAAATCACACCTCTCTAGCGACACATCCGCCGAACAGCCCTTTGACCTTTCTAGAGACAAAAGACCATATAGTTCGACTTAGACATGCAAAGATATTCAGATATAAGACAGACTCGTCCTACCCAGACAAACAATACACATAAATTCAGGCCATAGATACACTGAAGCAAGAACAACCTATTTCTACCCAAACAAAGAATAAATCGCAGTAAAACTGGATTCATCCGCGGAGTTCGAACGAAAGTGACGACACTCCTTTCAAGGGAAGTAACTCAATAATGACTTTTCCTTAAGCACTAAAAAGTATCTATTTTGTTTACAAAATATTTGCGAACATAACAAGCATACAAATGTATTATATTGTAAGATATCAAAGACTGCACGTAACAGTCTTACCACACCTCCCGGGAAAAAAAAAATGGAACTTTTTTTTTTTTTTGAAATACATCTAGGAGCAACGTACAATAGGCTCACAACGCATGAATAATGCGCAGATGAAAATATCAGGAATAAATATAACGCCTAATATGAGGCTAAGTCGACTTATGGAGCGACTGGTGAGAATGTATCTCATAAACTGAGAGAAATTATTTCTCTACAAGTAAATTTTTCCAGGAAGGTGTCATCAAAGTATAATACAATTCTGGCAATTACACAATGCCTAAAAAATTTCATACCATAATTTCGTATTAGATATCTTAAATTTATGATTTATGAAGAAAAATCATCAAAGCACAGCGGTGAATAAACATCAATGAACCGCTAAGTAGTGATACAATCATTATATTATTAAATTACAAATGTGTATCTATCTTGATATAGAAAGGAACTATTATAAACTAGACATATCAAGAAGTCTAAGATCTAATAGTTATGTGGAATCATGTGGGCATCTTGACAGAATGTCTGCCATCACATTATCTGATCCACGAATAGCTCGCACAGAGAAATGAAAAGGTTGAAGAGCAATTGCATATCGAGTAGACCTCGAGCTCTTCAAATTCTTACTCTGTATAGCAGTAAGAGCTTTTTGGTCGGTTTCTACTATGAAATGTGCGCCTAGAAGGAATCTCTGTAGTTTGAGGATCGACCAAACCATAGCTAATAGCTCACGGTCTAAAACCGAATAATTCCTTTCTGCCGCATTAAGTTTTCTGGAAATATACATTACAGGATGCAGAGTTCCAGAGTACTCTTGCATTAGTGCCGCTCCAATCCCAGTGGATGAAGCGTCACTACGAAGAACAAATGTCTTATCTTTAGTAGGTAACACTAAAATAGGTGGTGTTGAAAACAATGTTTTAATCTTATCCAAAGAGCATTGGCATTCCTGAGACCAGTGGACCATATTAGGCGAACCTTTCTTTAAAAGTGTAGAAAGAGGTGCCATGATAGAGGATAGATTCTGAATGAATCTGCCATAAAATTGAATAAGACCTAACAGACTTCTCACCTGTTTTTTAGTCTTAGGGATAGAGATGTTAAGTATCTTACTAGTATTATGGTCCTCTGTCTTTAGGAAACCATGACCAACTCGGTGGCCTAGGAAAGAAATTTCGCTAAAACCAATATAGGTTTTAGAGGGTTTCGCTGTCAGGTTGTGCTCGCGCAAAGTAGACAGCAATTCATCTAACCCTGAATAGTGATCTTCCCAAGTATCGCTGAAAAGACAGATGTCGTCTAGATATGCAATGACATCTGACCGATAAGATAGGATTCGGCGCATCATGCGTACGAATGTAGCTGGTGCGTTCATAAGACCGAAAGGCATAAAATTCCATTGGAACAAACCTCTAGGTGTTGAAAAAGCCGTGAGAGGTTTGGCGCGTTCGGATAAAGGAACTTGCCAATATCCTTTAGACAAATCAAGTTTAGTGAAAAAATGAGATTTGGAGAGTCGAGTAAGTAGCTCTTCCAGTAAAGGCATAGGTTCAGCATCGAACTTCGTTACTTGATTCAATTTGCGATAGTCAACGCAAAGACGTATGTTATTGTCTTTTTTCCGAACAATAACCATCGGCGAAGAATATGCAGAGGTGAGTATGGTCAGTTAGAACAATGTCATGTTCAATGACATGAGTTTGTCCAGGGATGTCAGTAAGTACATCCTGAAATGTTTGCAACATAGTTGAAACTTGTCGCTGTTATCCTAGAGACAAATCAGGAGAGACAGTAACGTTCTTCCATGATTCACTAGAATGAAGTGGGATCATTGGAAGAGGAAGATTTACATCTGAAAAACTTGTTTCCTCATCCTGTATCACGGACATTGATGAGTAATGACCATGTTGTACTGGAGAATTGTCCGTTGCTTGGAAAATGGGTTGCAAATAATCCGGACGTTCATGGAATTCCGTAAGCATATTGATGTGGAAGGTTTTATGCTTCCCATCAATATCGACAATATAGTCGACATCGGAAATTTTCGATATTATATCGTACGGACCTTTCCAAGAAATAAGTAGTCTGTTTTCCCTACAAGGTAGTAATACAAATGCTTTGTCACCAGGACAAAGTTGTCGTAAGCATCTCTTCTTATTGGCAAATTGCCTTGCCTTCTGTTTCGCAAATTCAGAAGAAGAAGTTGCTAATTTGCATGCTTCGATAATCTTTTGTCTCAACGCGATGACATATTCGTAGGATGACTTTGTGTCATCGTCAATATTGTCAGCTGTTATGAGATCATGACGCAACGACATAGGGCCACGCGGACGCGCGCCAAAGACGAGTTCAAAGGGAGAAAATCCTGTATGTTCATTGGGGACCTCTCTGTAAGCGAAGAGGGCCGCAGGTAAAACTCTGTCCCAGTCTTGAGGATGATCCTCAGTTATCTTCCCTAGTAAGTTTTTAAGTGTTCTATTAAGGCGTTCGACCATCCCATTAGACATTGGATGATAGATACTACTTAAAGATCTATCTATCTGCAGAGTAGACATTACTTGAGACATGGTATCTGATATTAGTTGGGTGCCATGGTCTGACAATATCTCTCCGGGGAACCCCAGCCGAGAAAATATAAGCCAAAGAGCATCTGCAATATCAGCAGTAGTAATGCTCTTCAGAGGAATAGCCTCTGGCCAACGTGTGCACATATCAACACACGTCAAGATAAACTGATGTCCTCTGGCAGACTTGACCTTAAATGGACCAATAATGTCTATGGCCATTTTTTGAAACGGCCGAATAGGAATGTCTGCCGCCTGAATGGGTGCAGCATGCCGTGGACCTTTGGATTTAACTTCCTGACATACTTTACAAGATCGACAATAAATCCGTATGTCCTTGTTTACCAATGGCCAAAAGAAAGCCGCAAGGACTCTTGACTTAGTACGGGAAAAACCCATATGTCCAGCACACTGAGAGTCGTGAGCGTGCTGCAAAATTTTAACTCTCAAATTCTTGGGAACCAGGATTTGAGAATGGCTTGACGTAATGGAGTCTTGAACCATACGTACAAGTACGCCATTCTTCTTTGTAATCCATGATTTACGACTTGTGTCTTTATTCGGATCACCTTTAGTTGCAAGAATGAAGAATTTCTTCAGAGTGGGAT
Source organism: Oreohelix idahoensis (assembly GCA_024509875.1). NCBI lineage: Eukaryota > Metazoa > Mollusca > Gastropoda > Stylommatophora > Oreohelicidae > Oreohelix > Oreohelix idahoensis. Next base: position 145,531 of record JAMPIV010002737.1, on the reverse strand, counting down.
CATCTTCTTGCTGTTTTATAAACGAGTCACGAGAAATTACCAAGGGTTCATCTTGGTTATGCACTTCATTATCTTCAGTAGATGAAGTTTGAGGCATATTAAGAGCCTGAGCTCTAGTGACTACAGCATTAGCAATCTGCATGTTTTGCCTTTCCCACGCGGAAATTTGTTGCGGAGTGCATTCTTTGACTCCATGAATGCGACCGATGATGAGGTCAGCGATCGGATTCGGAAGAAGACATGCGTGTAATCTCCTGTAAAGAAAGGAGTAGCAATCCTAATGATAGCAGTAGAGTATTTCTCTAATGTGCCGCCAAATGTTACACATTTGACTACTTGTCCAGTGGCACGGGAAGGATCTACGAGTGACTGCCTAACACCAATTGTGGTGCATCCAGAATCAAATAGCACGGAGACTGGATTGTTATTTACTAAACCCTTATGTAAGACAAGAGAACCTCTTCCATCATGCGCGACTGATGCAGGAAGAGCAGGAAGAGGATGGCCGCAGCTTAAAGTAGACACTGTGGTTGGCTCAAATAATGTTTTGCATTGGGGCACTGAGATGCTCTCCCAAAATCAAAAGCGGCACATGCCATATTATTAGCGTCATTATTGTCTTTACTCTGTTTATAGGCTTCATGGGACTCTTGTTGTGCAGAGTTTGCCTGAAAATGTGGTTTATGTCTTCTGTTTTGAGATCTACCTCGGTTATCATTACCTCTGTAGTTATTTTTACTTCTATTGTAACCCCTATTTGGGTTTGAGTCATAGTTCTCTTGGTTACCATTATCATATTCATCATAATGAGTATCTCTGTAATTGCGATCTTGTTAACTCCAAGACGGATACCTCGGATAGTTTCTATAATTACTTCCTCTATGGAAATTGCTATAATTGTGACCACCCCTGTGTCGAGAGCTATCAGCTCGTCTCCAGTTCTTTGAAGAAGAACCCTGAAATGATTGGTTACCTTGGTTTTGATAACTATTATGGTTACCTTTTTTATCAAATCTGTTTTGAGGTCCCTGAAATCTGTGTGAATAATTGGGAGTGTATGGTGTTGCTGAAGCAACTGGCATACTCTCCTTAATCTTAGTGTTGCCAAAAGTCACGTCGGGGTGTGCAGTGACATATTGGGAACAATATTCTTCCATTTCCTTTAGAGATTTGGGTTTACGCTCATGTATAAATTCAAGGAATGGTTTGTTAACACATGACATAATCTTATCTCTGAGCAACAAATCCATAAGTCCTTCATACGTTTTTTCTGTTTTAGAAAGCTCAATCCAACGATCAACTGTGAGACGTGCCTTTGCAATGAATTCTGAGAATTCTACACCTGTCTCAGGCACCATCGTCTTAAACAAAAGGCGATAGCCTTCCTCACTTAGCTGGTATGTTTTTTATCAAAGCCGCCCTAATGACATCATAATTATCCTTATCTGCTTCTCCTACAAGGCATAACCTAGTCAGAGATTCACCTTTCAAGTTTTCTGCTAATTGGTTAGCATATTGTGATTTATCCACATTATGTGTACGACAAGAACGTTCAAATCTATCCAGCCAGAATGTAATATCGTCACTGGACTGATTGAACGGTGGAACCTTAACCTTGTAAGTAGAAGGTTTACCATTACCACTAGATGCCTGATTAACATTACTCATACTTGTCAATCTCAATTTCTCTAACTCAAATTCATGTTCTCTTATTGCTTTTTTTTCTTCAGCTTCTCTGTCTAATCTTTTTTGTTCAGCTTCCCTGTCTAATCTTTTTTGTTCAGCAGCAGCTTCTCTTTCTAATTTTTTTTGTTCAGCTTCACTGTCTAATCTTTTTTGTTCAGCAGCAGCTTCTCTTTCTAATTTTTTTTGTTCAGCTTCAAATCTCCTTTCCTCCACCTGCATCTGCAATTTCTTTAGTTCAGCAGCAGCATCAGCTTCTTTTTCTAATCTTTTCTCTTCAGCCAGAGCTTTTCTCTCTTCTGCAGCAGCTTTTTCTCTTCAGCAGCAGCAGCAGCATTTTTCTCTTCAGCAGCAGCTTTTCTCTCCTCTGCAGCAGCTTTTCTCTCTTCAGCAGCAGCAGCAGCTTTTTTCTCTTCTGCAGCTAATGCTTTGTCATATTGAGCAACTGCCCATTCTTCTAATTGTTGACCAGTCTTATCAAGGGCTTTCCCTTGTATAATGAAGTATTCTAATGTAGACATGATGTCTAACAATAATACTAATCACCTGAAATAATAATAATACCATAAGTTCTTAATGACTTGATTAATCAGCACACTATCCCAATATCTGTGGGTCACAAGCCTTAATAAGGTCTTGTATAACAGTAATAATAATCAAGTACTGGTTTATACCATAATCCAAGTGCAGTGCACAAGCAATAGTGTCTTATGAAATATACCTATATAAAACATATGTCAACCAACAGAATACATAAAGTACAAATAAGACTGACAATACGAAAACGTTTGCAGAAATCAAATAAATCAAATAGGGAAATCAATGAAAATAATCAATGAATCTGCAAGGAATAACAACACAAATGACGTCACAGTATATGAATATAAATTGTGAATAGAACTGAAAGATAGAAAAGGGTAGACCAACAAATTACAAACAAATCAAAACAAAACTAAAGAACAAAGAAATATTACAAAAATAACAATAATTACAGTCTTCACAGCTAACAAAAATAGCAACTAATTGTTGCAAGCAAATTTCCAATTAAGGAAATTGCACCTAAAGAAAACGCCCACAACGGACCCTCTATGACGTGGGATATTCTGTTGTGAGGACACCGCCCAACCTAAACACAACCCGCTGTCATATAAACTAACATACTATACAAACAAATAACATGTAAACATAAATATATAAATTATGTGTATGATAGTATGTGTTGCAAAATAGGCTCAGTTTTACAGTAATGGCAAAGTTATTCTTATAAAAATAAATAAACTGCCACTTTATTGAATTACAAATTCTGGCCTTAAATATTAAAGTTCAACACAATAGCATAACATAAGAAGATCCATCGATGCAAGTAGGGCTTTTATGTTCAACCACATTTCAACAACAGGACAGTTTATGGCCTTTAAAGTATCATCTCTGTACTGTGAAACTCTGCAATGTCTCAGTGTAAAAATGTCAACAACGCTGACCTACATACTGCATTCACTTGACAGGTCACGTGACGAAGTGTTGACAAAGAGCAAACTAATACTGCAAGTGTGTCGTATCAGCCACAGGAAACGGTCTGGTATCGGTAGTCTGTTGACTTCTCAACTTCTGCGAGGTCAAACCCAGAAAGCTGGTCCACCAGTTGATAAAGTCTCTTTTTTTTTGCTCATCATCAGTTGATAACTCTAAGCCCACTAGAACATCACCAGAGTTAAATGCTGTGTTGTTGTGTTGCTCGTGGTTTGAGTATGGAATGTCAACTCGACCTACGCAGTGGTGTGTAGACATGGAGTGAGAGTATAATATGCGAATGATAAGAAGAGTTCGTGGTGTTGACAAATGGTCTTTTTCTTTCACTCATGTATGGCTGGAAGTCATCGACACCAACGACTGTGTACCTTTGCTACAGTTTAATTGGACGTACACACTCGACAGCACAGATAGTGACAAATCACAGGTTGGCATAATACATCATGGTACAGTGGATAAATGGTCTTGCAATGATACATGGGCACTCATGTAGAATAATAGCATAATGGACTGTCAGTAGACAAGCACTCAGTATTGCCCATATATATATATATATATCATCTGAGTTTACTGACAAAGCACGTCAGATTATAAACAACATTCAAGATGGCTTCTAGACCTAACCTCGTCTAGCGAAGATTCCTTAAAAATAATGTTCAGCATATATTTTTCATATAATCATATTAAACCGCTAGTAATGGGTTCTCATGTGTAGCAGTGATCTCTGGACTCATCAAGCGATAATACGGGGCATCCCTTTCTCTTCTTGAAAGTCACAAAATATTCGGATACAAGATGGCTTCTCTCGTGAGCTGTCACTCACGTTTGGATACAGATAATGCATCTGTATTAAAGTTAGTCATTCATTAAATGGTCTCATTGCTCTGTAGATTCTATCATGATACAATTGACTTCATCATACAAGATATAGTGCTGCTAGGAATGAATGTCATCTTCATCTAGTTAAATATATTCTCTCAGACGTACAAATCGTGCCTATCGAAAAACGGTGGCTTCGTAAGAGAGTTCATAAGGAGAATCTTTTGTTACCTTGGTATCAGAAATATGATTCTGCCATTCCTTGGCAATAAGAATAAACACTGGGGTAAAGCATACACGATAAGTCTAGACGACTATCACTTTCCCCATAAATACTGAGATCACTTTTCCGGCGACAAGCCGCTACACAAACATCACAGCCCTCATCAGGGCGAAGCCAAATCACACCTCTCTAGCGACACATCCGCCGAACAGCCCTTTGACCTTTCTAGAGACAAAAGACCATATAGTTCGACTTAGACATGCAAAGATATTCAGATATAAGACAGACTCGTCCTACCCAGACAAACAATACACATAAATTCAGGCCATAGATACACTGAAGCAAGAACAACCTATTTCTACCCAAACAAAGAATAAATCGCAGTAAAACTGGATTCATCCGCGGAGTTCGAACGAAAGTGACGACACTCCTTTCAAGGGAAGTAACTCAATAATGACTTTTCCTTAAGCACTAAAAAGTATCTATTTTGTTTACAAAATATTTGCGAACATAACAAGCATACAAATGTATTATATTGTAAGATATCAAAGACTGCACGTAACAATATAACATCTATGAGGTCGTTAGGCCTAGGTAAAGTTTTAGAAAATGTTCCTTCTTTACCTTAAGTTCAGAAAATACTAGTAACTAGCACACGCCATTCCCTCGTCGTAAAGTATATATATTCTAGGAGAAGTATCGACCATCATGGTCTACTACGAGAAACTCCTCTTTTCCCCAGAATCAATCACAATGACGAAAAACTTCGGACTCCCTTTTGTCCAACGGCCTTCAAGATTCGTCCATCATCACGGAAGAGCCAACGACGACTCATCGTCTCATTGGGCATGCGCTAATGTTAACCTTTCAACTATATTCAAGTGGGGCGACTACATATTTACTTTCACACGAAGCAAAAAATGAGTATTCGCCCTTTGACTAGAATTCTAATCTTAAACCCAAAATATTATTACCAAATATTTCCAAACATAAAAAGTATACAAACAAATAAATATCTTCCTATATATATATATATATATATATATATATATATATATATATATATATATATATATATATATATATATATATATATATATATATATATATATATATATATATATATATATATATATATATATATATTCACTGCCACCAGTAATCTGTTGGTAACAGTGGGATTTTAGGAATTGACGTATCATCTGGTTGCGGACCATGTCTCTTCTTGTTACTTCAATCACAATCCTCGGATACCTCATTTCTGAGGTTTGGATCTGGCTTTTGTGGGTTGAAGTCATTGCCCATGACTTGCATCCATATGTCAAGACTGGGACATAGGTGGAGTGGTATACAGCCATCTTCGTTTTCTTACCAACCTCTCTTGCTGAGGATTTCCTCGATTTATGGTCTGAAAAAGTCTCCCACAAGCAGCTCTTCGAGTGGCCAACTCTTCTTTGATGCCTCCCTGTCGGTCTATAATAGCTCCGAGGTATTTAAAGTGGTGGACCTGCTCCATGACCTGTTCTCCCAGCTTAATCTGATGTCTTCTTTCTTCTCGTGATATCACCATGGATTTTGTTTTAGAGCTACTTATGACCATCCATCTCTTCTCCAGCTCTTTCTTCCAGACTTGCAGGTTGGATTGGAGATGTGCCTCTGATTTAGCAATCAGGGCAACATCATCAGCAAATGCCAGCTCTGAAATACATACCTGTCTCATCTTCCAGTACCCCACTGAATACTTTCTTGTTCTCTCTTTACATGCCTTGATGACATCATCCATGAGGAGTATGAAAAGATAAGGTGACAGGATATCACCTTGTCTTACACCACTTGTGGTCCTGAACTCTTCTGACTTATGGTTTGATGTCCTCACATAATTTCTGCAACCCTTGTAGGAGCTCTGTTTAGCATGAATCAGAGGTGCTGGAATGTTCTTTTGTGCCAAACAGTCCCAAAGTTTTCTCCAGGGGACTCTGTCAAACGTCTTTTCCAGATCTATGAAACAAAGATGGATCTCACTCTTATATTCAAGGGCTTTTTCACCCAGCTGTCTGAGTGTGAAGATTAGGTCTTGAGTATTTCGGTTTGCTCGAAATCCGCACTGGACCTCATCCAGGTGTGGCTCAGCTTGGCGTCGGAGTCTCTGCTCTAGGATTCTAGAGTAGATTTTACCAGGGACACTGAGAAGGGATATGCTTCTATGGTTTCCACATTGTCGATTGTCACCCTTTTTGAAAATCGATGTTATGATGGCAATCTCCCAATCCTTTAGTATGGTCTTGTTGAACCATGCTGCCTGTAAGACCCTTAAGAGTAATAGGTCGCCTGATTTCCCCCATGTACTTAACCATTTCTGGTGTTATACCATCATGCCCTGCTGCTTTGCCCATCTTGATTTTCTCCAGTGCTGCCTTCAGTTCTTCCATCTTTATGTCATCTTCACCATCATTGGTTTTCTCTTCTGTGCTAGTGGTTATCATTTCTGATGCTTCACCATGCTCACCATTCAGGAGTTCTGAGAAATGTTCTTTCCATCTTTCCATTACTTCCTTCGGGGCAGTAAGCAATTTGCCTTGCTTGTCCTTTATAAATTTGAGGGGGCATTGTTTTTCCTTCCTCATGTTCTTTAGGGTCTTATAGAACAATTTCTGGTTTTCTTGTGCATCTTTGTCTAGCTTTTCTCCAAATACTTCCCAGGACTTTTGTTTTTCTACTAGCACCTTGTTCTTTGCTTCTGTTCTGAGTGTCACATATTCTCTATATTTCTCCATTTGTCCTGTTGTGTTTTTAGCTCCAAAGTATTGTTTCCATGCCATTTTCTGTTCTCTTTTTTTTCTCTTTGACTTCCTTAGTCCACCAAGGTGTCCTCTTTCTCTTGTTCCCAAGTCAGACTTCACCGAATGCTTCTGCAGCAGCTGTCTTTATGATGTCCTTGAATTCGAGCCAGAGGGTTTCCAACTCATCAAGTTGTTCTTCTGTGCTGCTCACCGCTGCAGCAATAAGCCCCTGATATTTGGTCTTAATTTCTGGCTCTTTCAGCTTGTGGGACTCAATGCTCATTTCTCCCGTTCGTTTACTTAGTCTCTGCGTGATGCTGGGCTGTTCCTAGGCTGAGCAACTCTTTCAGTTTTTCTTTTGATTGTATGCAGGTAGTGATCACTTCCAATCTCTCGCCCCCTACAGACTCTAGCATCCCGGAAATATTTGATTGAGATCCTCCTAACTATGGCATAGTCGATCACTAACTTCTCATTCTTTGTTGGTTCATATCTAGTGTATGCATGTAATAGCTTATGTGGGAACTTTGTGTTTGTAATGATCAGATTCTGCTCACTGCAGAATCTAAGGAGTCGCTTTCCATTGTCATTGAGAGTATCTTCTCCATATCTTCCGATAACTCCACCCCATTTTCCAATTATTCCAACCAATCTAGCATGGTCATTTCCAACTTTGGCATTGAAATCTCCGAGCATGATAATTTCATCTAGGTAGTCATCCACTGTCCTTTGAGGCAGCTCGAAGAATTCCTCCTTGACCTCTGCTCTCTCATCCTCATTTGGCCCATGCACTATGACCAGGTTGACTATGGTTTCTCCTTCTTTTAGTTTTACAACCATAATGCTCTCCTAGACAAAGTTCCATCCATTGATACTATCTTTTTGATTTATGCCACACATTAACCTATACACCCTTTAGCTCTTTCAGATGTGGGTACACAACTGAAGAGCAACGTGTTGCCATCGAGATTTATGACTCCTTGTCCTTTTGTCTTTGTTTCCGTTATAGCCAGGATTTCTAGTTTCGCCTTCTCCATCTCTTCTACCAGCTCCTCTTCTTTCCCATTTATACTTCTTGTGTTCCACGTTCCAAAAGTCATAGTCCGTTCCAGTTCGTCACCTTTAGAATCAGTCCGGTTTTCTCTCTTGTAGGTCTCGTAATAACAAGTTTAAAGCAAACAGGTGATTGGCCCGTTGTACCTTTGCAGGGTGGAGGGGCTGCCTCCTTCGGCCTCCATGCGAGCCGCCTTCCTCCTTTTTCATATATATATATATATACTATCATTTGTAACAAGTTATGTACATTTAAACATGTCCAACCGGGCACACGCCACTTGCTGCTGTCCAGACAAAATTTTCCCAGTAAATTAACTAAAAGAATGGTGATTTTCATCATATCCCCTGAGTTATATGACATTTGTACAGGGAGAATAAAAATTCAGAGAAAAGATTCGGTTGACGGACAGCGTGAAATGCGCCTGATAAGGAAAACAAAGACTTAGCAGCAGGATTTGTTCTTTTATTTCCTTTAAAGTTTGTGGTACGAGTTTACGAGACAATTTGAAGTACGATTCTACGATACCAGCTGTACTGTCGTTCAAAGCTTGTGTTCGACACTTGAAATCTACATTCAACGAGTTGTGAAGATAACTGCCTTGATCAGGAGACCTTTCTTCAACACAGAAACAGAAGCATCAACACTTCAGCAGTTTGGAAGCTAAGTGGCATTTTTAACAGGCCAATGCAAGAGAAATTTTTGATCTATATTCCAGAACTAAGTTCCCTAAAGCCAATATTAATTTTAATGACGAAACCTATTTTTCACGTAATCACCAGTTCATATTTATTTACATTTGTTCCAAAGTAATTGATCATTACATTTGTTATATGTTGGTTTTACAAATACATAGTTGATTAAGTTATTTCAGAGAGAAGTGCACACAGATGAACCTGTATATTTAATATATCTATATTTACATCTATAGAGCCAAATAATAGTAATAATTTCACTGTTAATTCAGTTGGGCGCTTATACGAGCTAAATTAAATTATTTAATACCTCTTCACAAACGTTGTCCGGCATGTGAAAAGTTAACATTGCTAAAACACAGTCAGTATTGTTCTTGAGTTCTGAAATATCTTGTGAATTCTCCCTCAAAGTAGAAGCATCATCATCCATCTATCCGTAGCTCTGCAAAGAGTATTCTTGTGCGAAGGTAGACCTTTGAAGACCACATTTGTTACTCCATGTTTTGGCAATTGCTTGACCATCACTGTAGAGCAAAGGGGAGGCACCCCGTCACAGTGAAGATATTGGACTGGCTGCACTGAGCTGTTATCACGTGGGTTTTTTTTATATTACACAACTGTGCTTCTTGTCGTGAGTTGAGTAAAATATTCTATCCGTTTCTAGCCTTTAGGATTGCTTCTCTCTTATCTTTGATTTTATCTCCTCCACTTTACCTCTAACTATCATCTGGGAATACAGTTCCCGGCTACTGCAGCGCCACTCTTAAATTAGACAGCTGTAGCCCACCTTCCATCACGTGTTTTGCTTCGGCTACACACTACACAGAGAGGTCTATATATGAAGCGAAGTGTGGTAGACACTGGCTATTTAATCCTGGAAAGCATTCGTTGCAATCTCCTCCTGCAGAATGTTTGTGCTGTTAAGCTTTTTTGTTTACGCTAAAATCCACGTCTTACGGGGTTGCTATTATTACGTGTACCTAAAATTGTAAATTTTGCTTCAGTACGTCAACATTAACACATCTACATTGTATCAAAGCAATTCAGCATTGCAGTGCCCTTAACTGAGTGGCCAGGGCCTTTACTTTCTATCAAGCGCATACTCCTTTCCCGAAAGGCTACGTCAAGTCTTCAATTTATTTCAACGGGTTAGGGAACGGTAAACCACCGTATCCCACAAGCCATTTTCCTGTGGATTTACATACTCGTCTGAATCAAGCTACAGAGTGAAAGGAATATATTTTCCTATTCCTGCCTCGCTAACACTTGGAGTAATTGCCCTGACACGGAAATTCTAGACCTTGCTCAACTAAAGAGGTATCCACTCCTCAGGAATAGTTTTATCGAAACATTCTTGGTCATCCTTATGAAGAGGACTCATTGATGTATACCTATGGCTAGGTGTGGTAATATATATATATATATGTCTCGAGAGACTGTGCGTGGTGATCCCGGTTTGACCGGACCCTCCCAATTGATCGGTTAGCGAGGCAGTAGTTTGGCTCCTGTGTCCGTAAATTGCAGCCTTCGGTCGTGATGTTACCAAGCAGTCTCATCTCCGTATCGTGGCTCGACAACAGTCTCGAAAAACGGCCCCGCTCTCGCAACGAATCGTGAGCCGGCAGTCAGTAAGCTGGTGTCGCTTTCGGCCAGTCCTGTCCGACCAGGGAAACGTCTTGTCGGCAGGCGGCCAGTGGTTCTCGCAAGAATAAAATCGCCGGGGCCGCCGGGATCCGCTCTGCACAGAGCGCTGTCTCCCTCCCCGCGCGAGCGACGAAATCTGTTCAGACAGTTATCTGTTTGATCCTGCCAGTAGTCATATGCTTGTCTCAAAGATTAAGCCATGCATGTCTAAGTTCACACTGTCTCACAGTGAAACCGCGAATGGCTCATTAAATCAGTCGAGGTTCCTTAGATGACACGATCCTACTTGGATAACTGTGGCAATTCTAGAGCTAATACATGCGTTCCGGCAAAAAGCAAAGCAAGCAAGCATTGTTTCGTTTCGTTTCCCTCGTCAAGAGCGCTGGCGGTCGCTGTCTCGAGAGACTGTGCGTGGTGATCCCGGTTTGACCGGGCCCTCCCAGTTGATCGGTTAGCGATGCAGTAGTTTGGCTCCTGTGTCCGTAAATCGCAGCCTTCGGTCGTGATGTTAGCAAGCAGTCGCATCTCCGTATCGTGGCTCGACAACAGTCTTGAAAAACGGCCCCGTTCTTGCAACGAGTCGTGGGCCGGCAGTCAGTAAGCTGGTGTCGCTTTCGGCCAGTCCTGTCCGACCAGGGGAACGTCTTGTCGGCAGGCGGCCAGTGGTTCTCGTAAGAATAAAATCGCCGAGGCCGCCGGGATCCGCTCTGCACAGAACGCTGTCTCCCTCCCCGCGCGAGCGACGAAATCTGTTCAGACAGTTATCTGGTTGATCCTGCCAGCAGTCATATGCTTGTCTCAAAGATTAAGCCATGCATGTCTAAGTTCACACTGTCTCACGGTGAAACCGCGAATGGCTCATTAAATCAGTCGGGGTTCCTTAGATGACACGATCCTACTTGGATAACTGTGGCAATTATAAAGCTAATACATGCTTACCCTTATAGTCACAAGTGACTGAAAGGGAAGATTGATCGAGGGCAAGTTCCGTATACTACTAGTGACAGGCGGTTGCTACTGGTGTCAGACTGTATCGGCTAGACCGTTCCTCTGAGGTCCAGGCCGGGTCTTGCTGCATGGGCAACAGCTCGATCTACAATTGCCCAACCTCGTGCCACCGAAAGTTATTTCGGGAGGTACGCTCCTATGGTCAGAAATGACTGACAGGGAAGATAGATAGATATATATATATATATACTGTTCAAAAAAAGAAACGCAACTTTTGTGGTGTTACTTTTATAAAAGATATTCGCTGATTGGACATCAGTCAACCTATCGACTGTGTCCACCTGGTCATTAACTTCTCGTGTTTACCTGAATTGTATTCACCTCATGATTCGTGAGGTGATGAAAGAGGTCATGGTCAAAACAACATTTTTGACAATAACTCGTGACAGGTTCATGAGAATCCCGTGAAACTTACTGAACACAAAACTCTCTGTCCATATTATTTAATTCCTATAAAAGATTGACGCTCCTCTATAAATTTAGTTGAAAATTCAATGCGCAAGTATGGCTCATCTCACTACAGAACAACGACTCATCATCATTGGACGTTTACAGACTGGACAGTCACAAAGTGTAGTGGCCAGACAATTTAATGGGGTTAGAAGCATCGTTAGTCGCATTTGGAGGCGATTTCAAGAAACTGGCTCAGTGGTAGACCGGCCGCGCAGTGGAAGACCCAGAGTCACAACTCTCAGATCAAACGGTCAGAAACCGGCTTCACGACTCTGGTCTTTGGGCTAGATGACCCTACAGTGGTCCTGTTCTTACGGACCGGCATCGCCAGCGAACCAGCATCGTCAATGGACCGTTGGGAATTACTGGAGACGGGTTTGGTTTATTGATGAAACATTTTTTGTGCTCCAGCGACACGATAGACGGAGAAGAGTTTACCGCAGTGGCATGGAAAGGTTGATATTGATGTGATGTGGGGGCTATCAACTTTATGGGAAGAAGTGACCTGTGTGATAAGTGTACTTTGTTGTTACTTATAAGTTTTTAAGCCACCTAATGATATGGTTCAAATGCTATGTTAACGCCATTGTGTTCTTCAGGGATAATGGCGTAAATGGGTTCTCCTTATATAGGCCACGCCCACCCAGGGCTATATATAAATATATTACTATTGTCACTATGCCTAGACTGATCAGAGTAAGTGTGTATTGGCGCATTCGTTCGTCACAGCAACACACATAGAATTCATGTATCGTGGAACGATAAGTAACGTTTAAATAATAGTTTATTTACGTTACACACAGACGACGACACAGACGAAATACAGCATAGTACATGATATTGAATAAAGGTATTCATGAAGCTCCCACACTCCACAGAACGTAAGTACAGTGCCCAGTGGCGCACACCTCATACAAATGCACGTACACCATGTTCCTAAAGAACTGCGCCCACCGCAGCCATAAACATGGCCTCATAACTTATAGCATAATGGTGCACTTCTCATTGAAGATGACCATAGCGATTTTCCTCAAAAGACTACGTCTCCCCTTCTCAACAAAGGCTGCTCCCCGGCAGTTGAATAATCATCGTCAGCTATCTATTCTTAAGGCCCAATCATAAATAGTGGTGCGCTTCCTCTAGAAGATGCACATCACAATATTCCTCAAAGGAAAGACTGCGCACACAGCAGTCTGCAGTAATATAACCTGCATAATATCTATATATGGCCTACAAAGTCATGTCTTCCTCTCAGACTCTATATATGGCCTAATCTCCTTCACAAAAATGTCTATGGCCTACAAAGTAATCTCTCTACCTCTCGGACTCTTTATAGCGCCTAAATAGACTATACATATGGCCTACAAAGTCATGTCTTCCTCTCAGGCTCTATATATGGCCTAATCTCCTTCACAAAAATGTCTCATAAGCTACACCCACTGCAGTCATAAATATTAATACATACCATCCTCCAATAATCTAACACATGGAAGAATACATATGCAGGAATAATATTCAGATACAGGCCTGTTCAAAAAAAGTCTCCACCGAGACACACATTGAAAAAACACTCGTCGGGAACACACACTTGGAAAAACACCAGGGTTGACTTCACTCTGTCAAACCCAGAACCCGACTGCCCAGCGGTCACAAAAACTCCCGCCTAAACAGTCACGGGACTTCGCAGTTCACCACCGCTCAGTCCCTTCACGGACTTGCCGTGAGAACTATTTACAGTTCTACAATACAGAACAGCGCTCATGACGCTATCTGACTTCTGACTTCTGTCATATATTTGTTAACCCAATTCACCGTTAATCAAGTCTACAAGCGATGCAACCCTTAATTTACTGTGTCCAACCCGTATACAAAGTATCACCTCCCTTTTTGACCTTAACACTGTGCAAACTGAAGTACGCCTGAATGCCCAACGATACGTCGCTGAAATTCTTTGTCCTCACGTCCTTCCACTTCTGGCTGCACGAGGGTCGATTTTTCAGCTGGATAACGCTCGACCTCATGTGGCACAACTCACCACCCAGTTTCTCGCTGACAACAACGTCCATACCATTCCGTGGCCAGCCATGTCATCAGACATGAACCTCATAGAACACTTATGGGATGAACTTGACAGACGACTCCGCCAGCGAGAAGTGGCTCCAGCCAATCTCCGACAGTTGTCTCTTGCACTGCGGGAAGAGTGGGCAGCCATCCCACAACAACAGATCCAACGGCTAATCGGACCCATGTCAAGGAGATGTCGTTCTCTGATAGAGGTCAGAAGAGGCCATACACCTTACTGAAACGGAGGCCTCAGTCGCAAAGAATAAAAGTCCAAACCAAATTTAATGAACATCATTTCATTGTTAACGTCTGAAAGTTTCTTCATGCCAAGATTGAAACATCAATTCCGTAAAATAAAATTTTGTTACAAGTTTGAAATTTGGTGTCCATTACCAAATGAACCAGAGTTGGGGCACTGTACGAAGGATGGCCGCCGACCGAGCAAAGTGGAATCAATTTGTTGTTGCCCTACAAGACGCCACCAGGCGTGATGGCCACTGACTGCTTTGACGGTCGGCGGCTAAGGATCAAAGAAGAAGATATATATATATATATATATATATATATATATATATATATATATATATATATATATATATATATATATATATATATATATATATATATATATATATATATATATATATATATATATATACTGAAGCACATTAAAAACGCACCACTTGTATAATCCAGGAACAGAGTGTGAAATGTAAATATAAGTGTTTACAAGTTTACATATTTGGAATCTTTATTCATTTTCCATGAATCCATGCTGGTCATTAATTTGTACATTTGATTGTTATGAAATTCATTGCATTCTGTGCAGGCAAGGGAGAAAACCAAAAATGCAACCAATAAACAAATTCATTCACACTATCCTCAGTATCTGGTATGTCCACCGTGTGCTTGCAAACAAGCTTGGCATCGGCTCCGCATGGAACGTACAAGTCTCTGAAGGAAATTCCGGGGAATCAAGTCCCATTCACGTGTAAGAGCAGCTTCGAGCTGTTGCAGATTAGCTGGAGAACCTTGCCTGTAGACTCTGCGTCCAAGTCCGTCCCACAGATGTTCTATAGGGGACATGTCTGGTGATAGAGCAGGCAAATCAATCGTCACAGTGTTCTGCTGCTGTAGATATTGCTGCGTAATGCATGTGGTGTGTGCACGTGCGTTATCCTGCTGGAGAAGCTGCAAGTCTGGATAATTTGTGAACGCAGGAGCAACCAATGCATTCAGAACCTCATCTCGATATGTCACAGCATTAACATTTCCACGGAAGACGTGAAGAGGCAAGCGATGGTGAAAACTGAATCCTCCCCAAATGTGAATACTGCCACCTCCAAATCGGTTGTGCTGACGAACACAGCAATCTGCAAAGCGCTGTCCACAACGTCGCCATATCCGCATACGTCCATCAGCAAAGGATATGTTGAATCTGCTCTCGTCTGGGAATAGGACAGCATTCCACTGCAGTCTAGTCCATCTAACATTTTGCTCTGCCCATTGGAGGCGCTGCTGACGATGTCTGTGAGTCAAGTTTGGCCCAACATAAGGTCGTCTTGCAGTAAAGCCTGTATCTCTGAGTCGTCGTATGACTGTCATTCGAGAGACTTGCCCACGTCTACCCGCTATTGCTCTTGCTGTTTGACTTGCCGTGAGAGAACAATTCCTTAGGTGACTCAGCACAATATGACGATCTTGCGCAGGGGTAGTAACTCGTGGTTGGCCACTCCGAAGTCTATCCCGGGCACTGCCAGTGGTCCCGTAACGTTCATTGAGACGTACAATAGTGCTGTGGTGGCAATTCATCCTTCTGGCAATGACCCGCGAGCTCATTCCGGTCTCCAACATACCAATGGCTCGTTGGCGGTCGTTTTCAGATAGTCGTGGCATTTCAAGCACATGTACTGGGTGTTTTTTCTCAACGGCCTTTTTATACCGAGTATACTGCCACAACGCGTTCACATTTTCAGGGTCATAGCTGTTGGGAATCGTGTTGCACGTGTAACTTTCATTGTTTTCATGTAGTCTGTACACAAACCCGTGGGTTGAATCATGTACTTTCCATTCCAGCAGCCATTCGCTCTCTACCTCATGACAAACACGGGGAAAATCCATTCCCACACTTTTTTTCTAGCTTCTCGGCATCAGTATATATAATAGTGGTGCGTTTTTTATTTATTTATATATACATATATGTGTGTGAGTGTGTGTGTAAAATAGTAAATAATAAGTAAATTTCGACTGCTTAGAATATATATATATATATATATATATATATATATATATATATATATATATATATATATATATATATATATATATATATATATATATATATATATATATATATATATATATCATCATCAGTTGCCATCTCCACAACGAAGGTTGGCTGTAATGGATCTCCAACGTCTTCTGTCTCTTGTCTTGGTGGTACACTCTGATAGACTCTTTCCCGTCCATCTCTTGATGTTATCTTCCCACTTATAGCGCTGTCTTCCCCTTGCACGTTTGCCTTCAACTCTCCCTTCTGTTATGGTCTTCTGCAAGGTGTTATGCCTTTTTATGTGGCCAAAGTATTTTAGCTGCCGAACTTTGACCTCTCTCATTAGTTCTCTTTTCATACCTAGATTTTCTAGGACCTCCTTATGTGTTTTCATCTCTTTCCATGAGATACGCCCCATTCTTCTATATATCCACATTTCAAGAGCCTCAATTCTTTCTTCCAAATGCTTATTCATCGTCCATGTTTCTGCACCATACAGAAATGCAGAATATATATATAACACTTTATGATTCTCAGTTTTAATTTATGAGATAACTGTTTGGATGTCAGTATATGTTTCATGTTGTTGAATGTAGCTTTGGCCATTCCTATTCTCTTCTTGATTTCTGTTTCACATCTGCCATCTTCTGTTATTATATGACCAAGATATACGTAGTTCTTGACTTGTTCCAGGATTTTCCCATTTACGCTTATCTTTAATGTGGGTTTATCGTCTGTTTTGCTAATTATCATAGTTTTAGTTTTCTCAATATTAATGTCGAGTCCATATTCATGACTTATACTGTTTACTTGCTTCACTAGTTCTTGTAACTCCTGTTCGCTTTCAGCTAACAACACGGTATCATCTGCATATCTAAGATTGTTTATTGATGTTCCACTGATGTTCAGTCCTGGTATTTCCTGTATCTGTTTGAAAATTTTTTCGGTGTATAAATTAAATAGGCAGGGGGACAGCACACAACCTTGTCTGACACCTCTTTTTATGTCTATGTATGGTGAATAATATGTCTCCGACTATATAAGGAAAAGACGATGGTCATATATCGGTCATGTCCTACGAATGCAAAACAACAGAATACCAGTACAGGCGCTCACTTGGGTTCCTGAGGGTAAGAGGAAAAAAGGAAGACCAAAAGAAACACTTAAAAGAACAATAATAAGAGAAGGAAGAACGTTGGGCCTAAATAATGTGCAAGAGTTAAGAGGAGTAGCGTCACAACGAAATACCTGGAGATCACTGGTTTCTGCCTTATGCGCCGTGTTTGGCGCTTAAAGAAATTATTATTATTAATTATTATTATGGTGAATAATTCCTTCCCGATCTTACTGTGGCAGTTTGCTCCCAATAAAGGTTACTGAGTATTCTTATATCTTTTCCATCAATACCTATGTCTTTGAGGCATTCAATTATTTTCTCATGATGGATTCTGTCAAAAGCCTTCTTATAGTCAATGAAGCACATATACATACTTTTTTGGACCTCTGTATATTTTTCTGCTAATCTTCTTAGGCAAAATATTGCCTCTCTTGTTCCACTGTTCCGTCTAAAACCAAACTGTTCTTCTTGGATTTCTCTGTCTACTTTACTTTTTATTCTTTCCTGTATGATTTTGAGCAGTATCTTAATTGCATGACTCATCAGGCTGATTGTTCTGAAGTCTGAACATTCTGTTGCATTTGGTTTTTTGGGCAATGTTATAAAAACTGATGTCTTCATGTCGTGTGGTAAATATCCTGTATTGTATATATCATTGCATATTTCTGTGATTGTATCTATACCAAAGCTCTCCAGAGCTTCTATCATTTCAATTTTTATGTTATCCATGCCTGCTGATCTTCCTTTTTGTATCATATGAATGGCATTCTCTACTTCTGATCTGAGAATGTTTGGGCCTTCATTAGAATCTGGTGATGGTTTTTTTTTACCTCTGTTGTCCTCGAATAGTTCTTTTACGTATTTTGCCCATCTGTTTGATATGTCTTTCTCATCAAGTAATATTACACCATTTTTGTTCTTGATACAGCTTCCTCCTTGTGCAAACCGCGACCGATTTGATAATTTCTTTATTTCTTCATGCATATCTCTTGTCATGTGCTTTGCTTCCAAGTCTTCTATCTCCTTACATTTTGTTTCTATCCACCGTTCTTTTGCTTCTCTACACATAGTACGTATGTCATTGTCTATTGTTTTATATTCTGGAGTGTTTTTTGCTTTCTTTCTTTCTGCCATTTTATTCAAGATGTCATCTGTCATCCAAATTTGATTTTTCTTAGACTCCTTTTTAGTTAAATTTGCATTTGCTGATTGTATGCTTGTTTTTAAGCATTCCCATTTTACGGTTGCTTTTTCTTCTGGGTTTTCTCTTCTATACTGCTCCATGCTTTCTGTCAATAACTGTTGGTATTTATTTTTGACGTCGATTAAATATTTCTGTTTTATATCTGGTTGTTTCAGCGCTGATATTTCTATCTGGGGTTCCTCCTGTCTTCTGTTTCCTGCTCTTTTCAGCTTTATATTTACTTTGATGACAACTGGATTGTGATCTGAATTTATGTCGGCGCCAGAATGTGTCTTTGCACTTGTGACACTGTTCTTAAATCTATGTTTTATCATGATATAGTCGATTTGATTACGTGTTACATCTCCTGGGCTTTTCCATGTGTATAATTTCCTTGGGTGGTGTTCAAAAAAGGCGTTACATATGACCAGCTGGTTTTCTTCACAGAACTGGATAAGTTTGTCTCCTCTATCATTTCTTGTCCCTAATCCATACTGTCCTAATATTTTCTTGTATTTTCCTTTTCCTACTTTTGCATTCATATCACCCATTACTATCAACACATCTGTAGATTTGACTGGTTTAAGTGTGTGTTGTAGCTCTTCATAGTATTCTTCTATTTCTTCCTCGCTGTGATCTTTAGTTGGTGCATAAGTTTGTAAGATTGATATGTCGAATGGCTTTGCTCTCATCTTTAGTAACATCATTCTGTCATTGTGTGTCCAGTATCCACATACGTATTTTTCTAACTCCTTCTTTATCAACATTCCTACCCCTCTTTCGTGTTTTTCTCCTCCTGAGTGTATAAGCGTGTACTGGTCTCTTGTTATGTAGCCTGTATCCAAAAGTCTTGCCTCTGCAACTCCCAGTATATCAAGTTTCATGTATATATATATGTTCTAATAGGTCAGAATTTACATACTATTTCATATCACCAACTGTCATCAATGGTACCTATACCTTGTAGCGGTATGGCAGCTTGCGTACCCTGACAATCCCCAGAGCTATGCCAGTGGGAGTTTTACTCCTGGTAGGTTCAACCAAGCTGGACTGGTCTGTGTGGGTAGGGGTCAGACAAAAGCTGGTACCCTGGTCCTCCAGGTTGGGGGTTTTAGCATAGGGCTGACACCCCTGTCTGTGTAAAAAAAAAACAATGAAATTACGGAAACAACAATAAATGAACAAACTTTGCTGCGGGATGGACATTCGGAGTCTGTGGCTCGTATGACTGTCAGTGGTGAAAGCCAAAAGGAAGCCACTGACATGAAAACGGATGTCCTGACCGTAAAACAGGATACAAGAATAGGATTTTGGAATGTCAGGACAATGAACGAGACAGGTAAACTAAGACAGGTCACGGCAGAAATGAGAAACTATAGGTTACACATTCTAGGGATAAGCGAGAGCAGATGGACAGGGGCAGGAAAAGTTAAAACAGCAACAGGAGAAACAGTACTTTACTCTGGAAGAGAGGATGGACAGCACAATGAAGGTGTAGCCATTATTCTACAGAAAGGGATAGAAAGGACATTACTGGAATGGAAACCCATCAACAACAGACTGATAAGATTAAGATTGAGAGGGAGATTCACCAACACTACAATAATACAATGCTACGCACCAACGAATGATAGCGATGAGGAGGTCAAGGATGAATTCTATCAACAACTGCAGAAAGAAATGGAAAACACACCTAGATATGATCTTGTTATAGTATTGGGAGACCTCAATGTGAAAGTTGGTACACACAATACATATAATGAAAGAGTAATGGGGAAATGCGGCAGCGGAACAGCAAACGAAAATGGGGATAAACTAATATGTTTCTGTAGCATTAACAACCTGGTCATTGGAAGAACACTTTTCCCCCATAAAGAAATTCACAAATTAACATGGGAATCACCAAATGGTCGGGACAGAAACCACATAGACCACATCATGGTTAACGGTAGATGGAGACATGCATTACAAGATGTGAAGGTAAGAAGAGGTGCAGATGTGGGAAGTGATCACCATTTAGTAGTAGCAAAACTGAAAGTGAAACTAAGAAGGGCTGGACCAACTGTAACTACACAGAAAAGGTTTGACATCAGCAAATTGAAGGACTCCCTTACCAGAAAAGCTTTTCCGGCCGACATAAAGAAACGATATCAATTTGCCAAAAGTCAGGAAAAGACATTGACTGATAATATAGACCAGAGTTTCAACACCATTTCAACAATATATAAGGAAAGCAGCAAATCATGCTTGGGATTCCAGGAAAGGAAGAAGCAAGACTGGATAACACCAGAAACATTAAACACCATAACGATGAGAAAGGAAATGAAAAGATAGAAAACAGAAGCGAAGTCCCCCAGGTTAAAGCAACTATAAAGCGAACATTACAGTCAGCTGGACAAGGAAGTTAAACGCCAAACCCGAGCCAACAAAAGGAATTTCCTAGACGATCTTGCAAGACAGGCAGAGGAGGCAGCACTGAGAAATGAACAAAACACAGTATACAAAATAACTAAATTCATCAGCGGAAAACGAGGTGCAAACAATATTACATTAGTAAGAGATAAGCAAGGTAATCTCATCACGACAGCTGAGGGACAGGAAACAAGATGGGCAGAGCACTTCAGAGAAACCCTGAACAAGGAACCACCAGAGACACAATTGAATGTTCCTGAAGCTGAAAACGATCTAGATGTAAACACAGACATTCCACAAAAAAGAAGAAATCATCACAGCAATCAAAGGGTTAAAGAATGAAAAGCTCCTGGCCGTGATAACTTAAATGCAGAGCTATTTAAGACAGACAATGAGCTAGCAGCAGAACTCTTAGAACCACTATTTGCACAAGTCTGGAAAACGGGGACAACACCATCAGAGTGGAACAAAGGAATAATTGTCAAATTGCT
Organism: Oreohelix idahoensis; assembly: GCA_024509875.1. Lineage (NCBI taxonomy): Eukaryota > Metazoa > Mollusca > Gastropoda > Stylommatophora > Oreohelicidae > Oreohelix > Oreohelix idahoensis. The sequence goes on along the minus strand of JAMPIV010002737.1, from coordinate 124,103 downwards.
CAAGAAGGGAGATCTTGCAGACTGCACTAATTGGAGTGGAATCACTCGTCTCTCAGTTCCCAGCAAAATATTAGGCAGGATAATTATACAGAGAATTTCAAAGGCAGTAGACCACAAACTGAGGAAAGAACAAGCAGGATTTAGAAAGAACAGAAGATGTGTAGATCATATATTCACTCTCAGGAACATTATAGAGCAGTGCTCAGAATGGCAAAGACAGCTTTACATTAATTTCGTTGATTTTGAAAAGGCTTTTGACAGCATACATAGGGACAGTTTATGGAAAATACTGAGGGCTTATGGAATTCCAAGCTGCAGAGCGTCAATCATAAAAAGCCTCTATGCCAACTTTACGTGTAGTGTTGGGCAGAGCAACCTAACCTTTGAGGTGAAGACAGGAGTACGACAGGGATGCCCCTTATCAACCACTCTATTTTTAACAGTCATAGACTGGGTGATGCGCCAGACAACAGAGGGCAGTCCAAGAGGAATAAGATGGACAACATTTTCTACATTGTAAGATCTGGAATATGCAAATGACATTGCACTACTAGCACATCCAGGAAAAAACGGATACACTTAATAAGTTTAGCCAGCAGGTGGACTTGAACATCAATTTAAAGAAGTCTGATATCATGACGCTCAATGTGAGCAACCCTGAGCCCATATCAGTAAGGAATCAGCAACTGGTACAGACAGATAGCTTCACATACCTAGGAAGCATAGTAACACCTGACGGCGGGGCAGGCAAAGACATCAACATCAGAACGAATAAAACAAGAACAGCTTTCTTTAGCCTAAACAACATCTAAAAGTCCTCCCAATACAGCACAAGCACAAAATTAAGATTATATCAGAGCTGTGTGCTTTCTGTGCTTCTCTATGGTGCGGAATGCTGGAGAGTTACAGAGAAGGAAATGTCGAAATTGTCCTCTTTTCACACAACATGCCTAAGAAAAATTCACCGAATCTTTTGGCCGAATACCATCACCAACCAAGATCTGTTCACTCAGAGCAAGCAAGAAGACATGCACACCATCATAGCTGGCAGACGCTGGAGCTGGGTTGGCCATGTCCTCAGAAGAGACCCCGATGCCATCACAAGAACAGCTATGCTTTGGACCCCTGAAGGAAAACGAAAGAGACGCCGACCAAAAACAACTTGGCGGAGGACTGTGGAGGCTGAGATGCAAAGAATGAACCAGAGTTGGAGCACTGTACGAAGGATGGCCACTGACCGAGCAAAGTGGAGTCAATTTGTTGTTGCCCTACAAGTAGCCACTAGGCGTGATGGCCACTAACTGCTTTGACGGTCGGCGGCTAAGGATCAAAGAAGAAGAATCATATCACCAAACTGTTGACGTGTCTTGTCCTTACTGCGATAGTTATCTCATCTCAGAAGGGAAGAGTGCATGTATAACATTTAAAAGTGTTGGTAGTGTGGCTGGATAGAAGAGATTATATATATATCTCCTCTACTGACTGTAATACACCACTCTGTATTCATATTCTTGACTTTATTTGTATCTACTATCACGCATCTCACTCAGAATTTTATTAGATCAGACATAGTCTTTAAACACCTCGCGACACTTACATCGTGCTCTAATTGCAGGCACAGCCAATTTTGTCAGAGAAAGCTAACATAATGAAGATAGGCACTGTAGTCTTTAACAATTCCAAAATAGTAGCCCTCTAACCTGCAAACTTTTAGACTGAAAACAATTCTATAGACATTGTGGCCTTTAACACTTTCAAAATAGGAGGCTCTCTGGCCTGAACACGTTTAGATAAACAAACAATTCTATAGCCACTGTGGCCTGTAACGCTTTCAAAATAGTAGCGCATAGGCCCAAAACACTTTTCTAATATACACAGTTTTTCCGTTACCCAGACAGACACACACAGCTACTCACCACCAAGGTGGCTTACATAATCCTCCCGTCACCTAGAGACATACTCACGTTATAACTTCTCTATGGTGGCTTACATAATCCTCCCGTCACCTAGAGACATACTCACGTTATAACTTCTCTATGGTGGCTTACATAATCCTCCCGTCACCTAGAGACATACTCACGTTATAACTTCTCTATGGTGGCTCACATAATCCTCCCGTCACCTAGAGACATACTCACGTTATAACTTCTCTATGGTGGCTCACATAATCCTCCCGTCACCTAGAGACATACTCACGTTATAACTTCTCTATGGTGGCTCACATAATCCTCCCGTCACCTAGAGACATACTCACGTTATAACTTCTCTATGGTGGCTCACATAATCCTCCCGTCACCTAGAGACATACTCACGTTATAACTTCTCTATGGTGGCTCACATAATCCTCCCGTCACCTAGAGACATACTCACGTTATAACTTCTCTATGGTGGCTCACATAATCCTCCCGTCACCTAGAGACATACTCACGTTATAACTTCTCTATGGTGGCTCACATAATCCTCCCGTCACCTAGAGACATACTCACGTTATAACTTCTCTATGGTGGCTCACATAATCCTCACGTCACCTAGAGACATACTCACGTTATAACTTCTCTATGGTGGCTCACATAATCCTCACGTCACCTAGAGACATACTCACGTTATAACTTCTCTATGGTGGCTCACATAATCCTCACGTCACCTAGAGACATACTCACGTTATAACTTCTCTATGGTGGCTCACATACGACATACTCACGTTATAACTTCTCTATGGTGGCTCACATAATCCTCACGTCACCTAGAGACATACTCACGTTATAACTTCTCTATGGTGGCTCACATAATCCTCACGTCACCTAGAGACATACTCACGTTATAACTTCTCTATGGTGGCTCACATAATCCTCACGTCACCTAGAGACATACTCACGTTATAACTTCTCTATGGTGGCTCACATAATCCTCCCGTCACCTAGAGACATACTCACGTTATAACTTCTCTATGGTGGCTCACATAATCCTCACGTCACCTAGAGACATACTCACGTTATAACTTCTCTATGGTGGCTCACATAATCCTCACGTCACCTAGAGACATACTCACGTTATAACTTCTCTCTATGGTGGCTCACATAATCCTCACGTCACCTAGAGACATACTCACGTTATAACTTCTCTATGGTGGCTCACATAATCCTCACGTCACCTAGAGACATACTCACGTTATAACTTCTCTATGGTGGCTCACATAATCCTCACGTCACCTAGAGACACACACAGCCACTCACCACCATGGTGGCTCACATAATCCTCACGTCACCTAGAGACATACTCACGTTATAACTTCTCTATGGTGGCTCACATAATCCTCACGTCACCTAGAGACATACTCACGTTATAACTTCTCTATGGTGGCTCACATAATCCTCACGTCACCTAGAGACACACTCACGTTATAACTTCTCTATGGTGGCTTACATAATCCTCACGTCACCTAGAGACATACTCACGTTATAACTTCTCTATGGTGGCTCACATAATCCTCACGTCACCTAGAGACATACTCACGTTATAACTTCTCTATGGTGGCTCACATAATCCTCACGTCACCTAGAGACATACTCACGTTATAACTTCTCTATGGTGGCTCACATAATCCTCACGTCACCTAGAGACATACTCACGTTATAACTTCTCTATGGTGGCTCACATAATCCTCACGTCACCTAGAGACATACTCACGTTATAACTTCTCTATGGTGGCTCACATAATCCTCACGTCACCTAGAGACATACTCACGTTATAACTTCTCTATGGTGGCTCACATAATCCTCACGTCACCTAGAGACATAAATCCTCACGTCACCTAGAGACATACTCACGTTATAACTTCTCTATGGTGGCTTACATAATCCTCACGTCACCTAGAGACACACTCACGTTATAACTTCTCTATGGTGGCTTACATAATCCTCACGTCACCTAGAGACATACTCACGTTATAACTTCTCTATGGTGGCTCACATAATCCTCACGTCACCTAGAGACATACTCACGTTATAACTTCTCTATGGTGGCTCACATAATCCTCACGTCACCTAGGTGACATACTCACGTTATAACTTCTCTATGGTGGCTCTCACATAATCCTCTCACATAATCCTCCCGTCACCTAGAGACATACTCACGTTATAACTTCTCTATGGTGGCTCACATAATCCTCACGTCACCTAGAGACATACTCACGTTATAACTTCTCTATGGTGGCTTACATAATCCTCCCGTCACCTAGAGACACACTCACGTTATAACTTCTCTATGGTGGCTCACATAATCCTCCCGTCACCTAGAGACACACTCACGTTATAACTTCTCTATGGTGGCTTACATAATCCTCACGTCACCTAGAGACATACTCACGTTATAACTTCTCTATGGTGGCTCACATAATCCTCACGTCACCTAGAGACATACTCACGTTATAACTTCTCTATGGTGGCTCACATAATCCTCACGTCACCTAGAGACATACTCACGTTATAACTTCTCTATGGTGGCTCACATAATCCTCACGTCACCTAGAGACATACTCACGTTATAACTTCTCTATGGTGGCTCACATAATCCTCACGTCACCTAGAGACATACTCACGTTATAACTTCTCTATGGTGGCTCACATAATCCTCCTAGAGACGTCACCTAGAGACACTCTCACGTTATAACTTCTCTATGGTGGCTCACATAATCCTCACGTCACCTAGAGACATACTCACGTTATAACTTCTCTATGGTGGCTCACATAATCCTCACGTCACCTAGAGACATACTCACGTTATAACTTCTCTATGGTGGCTCACATAATCCTCACGTCACCTAGAGACATACTCACGTTATAACTTCTCTATGGTGGCTTACATAATCCTCACGTCACCTAGACCTTCTCTATGAGACATACCTCACGTTACAACTTCTCTATGGTGGCTTACATAATCCTCACGTCACCTAGAGACATACTCACGTTATAACTTCTCTATGGTGGCTCACATAATCCTCACGTCACCTAGAGACATACTCACGTTATAACTTCTCTATGGTGGCTCACATAATCCTCACGTCACCTAGAGACATACTCACGTTATAACTGGTGGCTCTATGTCACCTGGCTCATAACTTCACATAATCCTCACGTCACCTAGAGACATACTCACGTTATAACTTCTCTATGGTGGCTTACAAAATCCTCAGGTCACCTAGAGACATACTCACGTCTTCTCTACGTTATAACTTCTCTATGGTGGCTTACATAATCCTCCCGTCACCTAGAGACATACTCACGTTATAACGTCTCTATGGTGGCTCACATAATCCGCACGTCGCCTATAGACATAGGGACGTGATAACTTCTCTATCTATGGTGGCTTACATAATCCTCACGTCACCTAGAGACATACTCACGTTATAACTTCTCTATGGTGGCTCACATAATCCTCACGTCACCTAGAGACATACTCACGTTATAACTTCTCTATGGTGGCTCACATAATCCTCACGTCACCTAGAGACATACTCACGTTATAACTTCTCTATGGTGGCTCACATAATCCTCACGTCACCTAGAGACATACTCACGTTATAACTTCTCTATGGTGGCTCACATAATCCTCAGTCACCTAGAGACATACTCACGTTATAACTTCTCTATGGTGGCTTACATAATCCTCACGTCACCTAGAGACATACTCACGTTATAACTTCTCTATGGTGGCTCACGTTATAACTTCTCTATGGTGGCTCACATAATCCTCACGTCACCTAGAGACATACTCACGTTATAACTTCTCTATGGTGGCTCACATAATCCTCACGTCACCTAGAGACATACTCACGTTATAACTTCTCTATGGTGGCTCACATAATCCTCATAACGTCACCTCACGTCACCTAGAGACACACACTCACGTTATAACTTCTCTATGGTGGCTCACATAATCCTCACGTCACCTAGAGACATACTCACGTTATAACTTCTCTATGGTGGCTCACATAATCCTCACGTCACCTAGAGACATACTCACGTTATAACTTCTCTATGGTGGCTCACATAATCCTCACGTCACCTAGAGACATACTCACGTTATAACTTCTCTATGGTGGCTCACATAATCCTCACGTCACCTAGAGACATACTCACGTTATAACTTCTCTATGGTGGCTCACATAATCCTCACGTCACCTAGAGACATACTCACGTTATAACTTCTCTATGGTGGCTCACATAATCCTCACGTCACCTAGAGACATACTCACGTTATAACTTCTCTATGGTGGCTCACATAATCCTCACGTCACCTAGAGACATACTCACGTTATAACTTCTCTATGGTGGCTCACATAATCCTCACGTCACCTAGAGACATACTCACGTTATAACTTCTCTATGGTGGCTCACATAATCCTCACGTCACCTAGAGACATACTCACGTTATAACTTCTCTATGGTGGCTCACATAATCCTCACCTAGAGACGTACTCACGTTATAACTTCTCTATGGTGGCTCACATAATCCTCACGTCACCTAGAGACATACTCACGTTATAACTTCTCTATGGTGGCTTATAATCCTCACGTGGCATTACATAATCTCACGTCACCTAGAGACATACTCACGTTATAACTTATAATCTCTCTATGGTGGCTCACATAATCCTCACGTCACCTAGAGACATACTCACGTTATAACTTCTCTACACGTTATAACTTCTCTATGGTGGCTCACATAATCCTCACGTCACCTAGAGACATACTCACGTTATAACTTCTCTATGGTGGCTCACATAATCCTCACGTCACCTAGAGACATACTCACGTTATAACTTCTCTATGGTGGCTCACATAATCCTCACGTCACCTAGAGACATACTCACGTTATAACTTCTCTATGGTGGCTCACATAATCCTCACGTCACCTAGAGACATACTCACGTTATAACTTCTCTATGGTGGCTCACATAATCCTCACGTCACCTAGAGACATACTCACGTTATAAACTTCTCTATGGTGGCTCACATAATCCTCACGTCACCTAGAGACATACTCACGTTATAACTTCTCTATGGTGGCTCACATAATCCTCACGTCACCTAGAGACATACTCACGTTATAACTTCTCTATGGTGGCTCACATAATCCTCACGTCACCTAGAGACATACTCACGTTATAACTTCTCTATGGTGGCTCACATAATCCTCACGTCACCTAGAGACATACTCACGTTATAACTTCTCTATGGTGGCTCACATAATCCTCACGTCACCTAGAGACATACTCACGTTATAACTTCTCTATGGTGGCTCACATAATCCTCACGTCACCTCACCTAGAGGTGGCTCACATAATCCTCACGTCACACCTAGAGACATACTCACGTTATAACTTCTCTATGGTGGCTCACATAATCCTCACGTCACCTAGAGACATACTCACGTTATAACTTCTCTATGGTGGCTCACATAATCCTCACGTCACCTAGAGACATACTCACGTTATAACTTCTCTATGGTGGCTCACAATATCCTCACGTCACCTAGAGACATACTCACGTTATAACTTCTCTATGGTGGCTCACATAATCCTCACGTCACCTAGAGACATACTCACGTTATAACTTCTCTATGGTGGCTCACATAATCCTCACGTCACCTAGAGACATACTCACGTTATAACTTCTCTATGGTGGCTCACATAATCCTCCCGTCACCTAGAGACATAATCCTCACGTCACCTAGAGACATACTCACGTTATAACTTCTCTATGGTGGCTCACATAATCCTCACGTCACCTAGAGACATACTCACGTTATAACTTCTCTATGGTGGCTCACATAATCCTCACGTCACCTAGAGACATACTCACGTTATAACTTCTCTATGGTGGCTCACATAATCCTCACGTCACCTAGAGACATACTCACGTCACCTAGAGACATACTCACGTTATAACTTCTCTATGGTGGCTCACATAATCCTCACGTCACCTAGAGACATACTCACGTTATAACTTCTCTATGGTGGCTCACATAATCCTCACGTCACCTAGAGACATACTCACGTTATAACTTCTCTATGGTGGCTCACATAATCCTCACGTCACCTAGAGACATACTCACGTGACGTTATAACTTCTCTATGGTGGCTCACATAATCCTCACGTCACCTAGAGACATACTCACGTTATAACTTCTCTATGGTGGCTCACATAATCCTCACGTCACCTAGAGACATACTCACGTTATAACTTCTCTATGGTGGCTCACATAATCCTCACGTCACCTAGAGACACACTCACGTTATAACTTCTCTATGGTGGCTCACATAATCCTCACGTCACCTAGAGACACACTCACGTTATAACTTCTCTATGGTGGCTCACATAATCCTCACGTCACCTAGAGACATACTCACGTTATAACTTCTCTATGGTGGCTCACATAATCCTCACGTCACCTAGAGACACACTCACGTTATAACTTCTCTATGGTGGCTCACATAATCCTCACGTCACCTAGAGACACACTCACGTTATAACTTCTCTATGGTGGCTCACATAATCCTCACGTCACCTAGAGACATACTCACGTTATAACTTCTCTATGGTGGCTCACATAATCCTCACGTCACCTAGAGACATACTCACGTTATAACTTCTCTATGGTGGCTCACATAATCCTCACGTCACCTAGAGACATACTCACGTTATAACTTCTCTATGGTGGCTCACATAATCCTCCCGTCACCTAGAGACATACTCACGTTATAACTTCTCTATGGTGGCTCACATAATCCTCACGTCACCTAGAGACATACTCACGTTATAACTTCTCTATGGTGGCTCACATAATCCTCACGTCACCTAGAGACATACTCACGTTATAACTTCTCTATGGTGGCTCACATAATCCTCACGTCACCTAGAGACACACTCACGTTATAACTTCTCTATGGTGGCTCACATAATCCTCACGTCACCTAGAGACACACTCACGTTATAACTTCTCTATGGTGGCTCACATAATCCTCCCGTCACCTAGAGACATACTCACGTTATAACTTCTCTATGGTGGCTCACATAATCCTCACGTCACCTAGAGACACACTCACGTTATAACTTCTCTATGGTGGCTCACATAATCCTCACGTCACCTAGAGACACACTCACGTTATAACTTCTCTATGGTGGCTCACATAATCCTCACGTCACCTAGAGACACACTCACGTTATAACTTCTCTATGGTGGCTCACATAATCCTCCCGTCACCTAGAGACACACTCACGTTATAACTTCTCTATGGTGGCTCACATAATCCTCACGTCACCTAGAGACACACTCACGTTATAACTTCTCTATGGTGGCTCACATAATCCTCACGTCACCTAGAGACACACTCACGTTCCTATGGTGGCTCACATAATCACACCTAAAGACATGCTCACGTTATAACTTCTCTATGGTGGCTCACATAATCCTCCCGTCACCTAGAGACATACTCACGTTATAACTTCTCTATGGTGGCTCACATAATCCTCACGTCACCTAGAGACACACTCACGTTATAACTTCTCTATGGTGGCTCACATAATCCTCACGTCACCTAGAGACACACTCACCACCATGGTGGCTCACATAATCCTCCCGTCACCTAGAGACACACTCACGTTATAACTTCTCTATGGTGGCTCACATAATCCTCCCGTCACCTAGAGACACACACAGCCACTCACCACCATGGTGGCTCACATAATCCTCACGTCACCTAGAGACATACTCACGTTATAACTTCTCTATGGTGGCTCACATAATCCTCACGTCACCTAGAGACACACTCACGTTATAACTTCTCTATGGTGGCTCACATAATCCTCACGTCACCTAGAGACATACTCACGTTATAACTTCTCTATGGTGGCTCACATAATCCTCACGTCACCTCACATAATCCTCACGTCACCTAGAGACATACTCACGTTATAACTTCTCTATGGTGGCTCACATAATCCTCACGTCACCTAGAGACACACACAGCCACTCACCACCATGGTGGCTCACATAATCCTCACGTCACCTAGAGACACACTCACGTTATAACTTCTCTATGGTGGCTCACATAATCCTCACGTCACCTAGAGACACACTCACGTTATAACTTCTCTATGGTGGCTCACATAATCCTCACGTCACCTAGAGACACACTCACGTTATAACTTCTCTATGGTGGCTCACATAATCCTCACGTCACCTAGAGACACACTCACGTTATAACTTCTCTATGGTGGCTCACATAATCCTCACGTCACCTAGAGACACACTCACGTTATAACTTCTCTATGGTGGCTCACATAATCCTCACGTCACCTAGAGACACACTCACGTTATAACTTCTCTATGGTGGCTCACATAATCCTCACGTCACCTAGAGACACACTCACGTTATAACTTCTCTATGGTGGCTCACATAATCCTCACGTCACCTAGAGACACACTCACGTTATAACTTCTCTATGGTGGCTCACATAATCCTCACGTCACCTAGAGACACACTCACGTTATAACTTCTCTATGGTGGCTCACATAATCCTCACGTCACCTAGAGACATACTCACGTTATAACTTCTCTATGGTGGCTCACATAATCCTCACGTCACCTAGAGACACACTCACGTTATAACTTCTCTATGGTGGCTCACATAATCCTCACGTCACCTAGAGACACACTCACGTTATAACTTCTCTATGGTGGCTCACATAATCCTCACGTCACCTAGAGACACACTCACGTTATAACTTCTCTATGGTGGCTCACATAATCCTCACGTCACCTAGAGACACACTCACGTTATAACTTCTCTATGGTGGCTCACATAATCCTCACGTCACCTAGAGACACACTCACGTTATAACTTCTCTATGGTGGCTCACATAATCCTCACGTCACCTAGAGACACACTCACGTTATAACTTCTCTATGGTGGCTCACATAATCCTCACGTCACCTAGAGACACACTCACGTTATAACTTCTCTATGGTGGCTCACATAATCCTCACGTCACCTAGAGACACACACAGCCACTCACCACCATGGTGGCTCACATAATCCTCCCGTCACCTAGAGACACACACAGCCACTCACCACCATGGTGGCTCACATAATCCTCCCGTCACCTAGAGACACACACAGCCACTCACCACCATGGTGGCTCACATAATCCTCCCGTCACCTAGAGACATACTCACGTTATAACTTCTCACAAGTAAAAACACGAAACTGGTGAAAGTGTTATTCCATGCACAAAACAAAATAAGTAATTCCTGTTTGAACACACCACACAGCAGCTTCCAACAGTCATAAGTGGTCCAGCTTTTTAAAAGGGGGTCACCAGATCCTTGCCTCGCTGCCTTTACCTTCCTTAACTTACATGCAGAGTCAAGTACCCATTTAGAGATGGGCAAACAGGAGCGTGGTGATGTCAAGTTTAATTCCCGGAATCAGGTAACTGTAGCGCGAGAGAAAAGCGCTCTAGCCCATCGGTCGCCATTGACTCGGGTAAACTTAGGATTATCCCGTTTCCTTTTTTTGTGTACACCCATAACACAGGAAGTCACAGCTTGTACTTTGATCACAGTCTGAGGCAGGAAGTGGATTATTGTTCTTGTTTTTTAACTCTTTCATCATATTAACAGTACTTTCGTTTTTTGTTTTTAAATCCAGGCTGACCTACTGCACGAAAGACGAATATCGACAGACGAGGGCGAGTTCTTGGCCCACGAGATGGCGTGTGCCTTTTTTGAGACATCCGCTAGAGACGGCGGCGAGGAAATACCTGACCTGTTTTATGAACTGCACCGCGACATTAAACGTCGAAAAATAGCGGAATCCAAAGGTAGAAGACGCTCTTCAGCCCAGCAAGTCAAACATGTTCTCAACCGGATGTTGCATAAGATTGGAAGTTCGGCTTGATTGTTGGCACTACTTTAGTTGTGTTTGTTTTTACTAGTGTACATTCAACCATTCAAGGACCTGTGGAGTGAAAGCTGCTGTGTTGATAGTTCATTTACTTGTGTAGCTTATTTGCCTCTAACTGTAACCTTTACTGTCAAGAGATGGTCAGATGTAGTTAAGGTGACCATCTCAGTTTTCACGAAAGAAGGACAATTTTTGACTTTTTATCGTAAAAAAAGGACAATACAAGGTAAAAAATAGATTTAAAAAAGAGGATTTATTAATTTCAATCTATTAATGCATGATTGTGATGACTAGAGTTAGTTCTAGTTTTATGAAGGTTAGACAAAAAGTTGAAATAGAATATTCTTTAAAGTGTATGTTATACAATCATTTTAACGTAGATAATTAACTTTCCACATATTATTTAATGTTTGTAAAATTATTATTGTTTTTTATGATTATTATTATTAATTTAATTTAAATTAATTAATTTAATAATTTGTGTAGGCATTATGTTCTTAAATAATTAATTATTTTCATGAAATTGACAGTATGGCACTTCTTTTAAATTATATTGCACAAGCAAACATTATGTTGATGGAATCCACATTGAACATATTTCTGTCTTTTGTCCAGTGACTTTCCTTAATTTAATAAAAAGCCTGTCCACGTTTGCATTGTGACCAGGCGCCACAAGCAAATATTGTGCCATCATTAAAAGTTCAGAATGAAATTCAACATTTACTCATTTAAAAAAAAAAAACAAATTGGTTCACCTCTCATGTAGGCCTACCAGCAACTGCATGACTCCATATCGGATATTACTTTTAGCAAATATTATCAGCCAGTTCAGTTGATCAAAGCCCTTGTACCGCCAAATGCAACATCTTTATCAATTAAATTTACCTAGAAGCTCACACATGTACACACTGTGGTAGTTCATGTAGTCATCCATGAAAAAAATATGTGAAATCTTCTAATGGTTTAATTGCTATCACATTCGAAACAACTGATGTGCATGCATTATCCTCATCAAACCTGTCGCACAAATAATCAAGTCCGACTATTCGTTTTTAAGCAAGAATTTTCACATTCTTCTGGGGTCTCTTTGCGCAAAAACCCCGCTATAGAATGTCTATCACAGTTTTAATACAGTTTTGCACTTCAAGAATCGAACTTTGTTGTTATGTTCCATCAAGTCTGTTGTTGATGATCTCTCCCATCAAGTCTGCTGTTGTTGTTATCTCTCATCAATTCTGTTGTTGATTTCATTTCTAATCAAGTCTATTTTATTTATCCTTCCATTTTCCTAGTGTCGCACTGTTCATCATCTTACCACTCAGACTTCCTGTACTTCTGGTGCCATGTTGTATCGTTGTTATGATGCCTTCTTTGCTTCTAGCTCCTAAAATATTCTTGTGAGAAACCATAATTTTTTAGCCTCCAGTGATTTTTTTATATTGTTTGCTTAATGTTCACGACTCACTTCCATACGTTACACTTGGTTCAGTTAACACTTCAGCACTCGTTTCTTTACTGTCATCGATAACAATTTATTGCTATCAATATTTCACACTTTTTAGAACGATGGATTTTGTTTTCATTTCAGTGATACATTTTCCATATGATTATAAATGCAGTAATGGAATTTGTTTTTTAATTTGTGTATATGAATATTTTGTAAAGTGCGAGTCAGTTTAATTGATGACAAATGCCCTTTAGGTTTCTTGTGATCAAAGATAACATCGTTCTGGTATAACTTGACTTTACAATACACACAGAAAGGTATGTTTCAGACATTCATGAGAAATAAAGAAGAGAAAACTAGACAACAGAAAGGTGTCTACATTCGCACAAGATTACTCTTGGCAGAGTTGTAGATAGAAGGATACAGACGTTTTTATCTCAAGGTAGTCTTCACAAGATAATTCAGAGGTCAAGAACAATGATGCATAGGGCAGAGCACTATTAACTTATATCTGATCTGGCACCTTTTGTGAAGTTTTAAGCAATGGTTTGTCTTGTTCAAGCCACCACTTGTTTAATCCAGCGAAATTCCTTTTATAATTAATTTTGGCTCTATGGCTGTAAATTTATGTACATATGTTATTAAATATTTTTGATCATACATGCGCTCTCTTATCTATAAGAACTGATTCAACTATGAATTTGTAAAATAACATATAACAAATTTAATAATCAATTAGTCTTTAACAAATTTAAATAAATACGGATGAAGATGATTTTAGGAGGTTTTAAAAAAAATCTTTACTGAGACTTAATTTGGAACTGATGGTCATTAGTGTCCGATGCGTGCCTGTTACAAAAGACTTAACTTGTCCTTTTGATGTTAATGTTAATATTATATAACAGGATGGTTTATGTGGCCATAATAACTTCTAGGGTAGTAAATCTCTTACGACACCGCAACCAGCCCACACCACTCTGAATTATTTGAGTCACAATGGACGAAGTGGACGAAATACATTTTTATTAAATACTACACGCAGCTCCTCAAAAAAATAGTTCATGCCAACAATAAAAGGGCAGATAATGTGCAGTAGACGATATACCATAGGCAGTCAGTCCATGTCAGAAAGGATGTCCTTTAGTTCTCTTACTTGCTTACTTACTTTGTCCGTCCTCTTCTACTGTGATGTGTAGAGGTTTGGAAGAGAGAGTGCCAGACTATCCTATCGGCTGTCTTCCTCCAGAACTGGTTCCATTCTAGTCCTCGGTCCTTCAAAGATCGTCTAATGTTGTCCTCCCAGCGGACTCTGGGTCGTCCTGGGGGTCTGGATCCCTGGCTCTTTGTTTCCCATGCTTGTCGTGGTAGCCTGCATTCTGCAGACATAGCCAAACCATCTTAGTTGGGACTGTTCTACTAAGGTCTGCAGGGGTCGGGATATTAGGCCTTGATGCGTCGTGTGGTTGCGGACCATGTCTCTTCTTGTTACTTCAACCACCTTCCTCAGATACCTCATTTCTGAGGTTTGGATCTGGCTTTTGTGGGTGGTAGTTATTTCCCATGACTCGCATCCATATGTCAAGACTGGGACATAGGTGTAACGGTATACAGCCATCTTCGTCTTCTTACCAACTTCACTCTTGCTGAGGAATCCTCGATTTATGGCCTGAAAAAGTCTCCCAGATGCTGCTTTTCGAGTGGCCAACTCTTCTTTGATGCCTCCCTTTCGGTCTATAATAGCTTCAAGATATTTAAATTGGTCGACCTGCTCCGGGACCTGTTCTCCCAGCTAATTCTGATGTCTTCTTTCTTCTCGTGATATCACCATGGATTTTGTTTTAGAGCTACTTATGACCATCCCTCTCTTCTCCAGCTCTTTCTTCCAGACTTGCAGGTTGGATTGGAGATGTGCCTCAGATTTAGCAATCAGGGCAACATCATCAGCAAATGCCAGCTCTGAAATACATACCTGTCTCATCTTCCAGTACCCCACTGAATACTTTCTTGTTCTCTCCTTACATGCCTTGATGACATCGTCCATGAGGAGTATGAAGAGGTAAGGTGATAGGATATCACCTTGTCTTGCACCAGTGATGGTCCTGAACTCTTCTGACTTATGGTTTGCTGTCCTCACATAATTTCTGCAAGACTTGTAGAAGCTCTGTATAGCATGAATCAGAGGTGCTGGAATATTCCTCCTTGCCAAACAGTCCCAAAGTTTGCTCCAGGGGACCCTGTCAAACGCCTTTTCCAGATCTATGAAACAAAGATGCATCTCACGCTTATACTCAGGGGCCTTTTCACTTACTTTTAGTTCTTAATGTGATTTATTATTTATCCACACTCAACACTGAGCAATTAAACTTCTTTTTAATACAGATAACTAGATGACTAGATGCATCTCACCAAAGATCTTGATGTAATAGTAATAAGCGAACTCCATTGTAACACTTTAACAATCAGGAGCTCATACACACTACTCCCGCTCGCCATGACACACAATCCTCTCTGCCCCGCACTTCTGCTCCCCTAGTTTCACGTGAGCCAGCCATGCATATGGGCTTAACGTCACTCACCCGTCTTTATCAGTGACCCGTATAAAATAAACAAAGAGCCCAGTTGAGCTAACAATATTAAAGACACAATCGTTATGATTTGTAATCATAACAGTCAGTAGTAAATTGACAAACACTGAAAAAAAATACCCCATCGTAGAGCAAGAGTTGCTTGCTGGGATATATTGTTTTTCAAAACTGCAGCGCTTCCTCATTGGTGCAGAATTAGTCTTGGAGACAAATTAGATGGCCTTGTCCTATCTGAAAACGGCAATATTTCGGAATGAAAAGGCTGCCAGAGCATCACTTGCGCTCCAACCCTACGAATATGACATTCGTGCCATCAAGGGCAGTCAAAACGTGGTCGCGGATGTGTTGTAACGTTGTGTAAAAGACTCACTGTAAGCTAACAACACGACAAATGCAGGTACCTTGTGAGGTTGCAGCAAACCTATTAACTGACGTCTTCACATGTTGACAAATGGAACATTGCACTATATACGAACGTATTTTGCTGACAATGCTGATGCTGACAGGGAATTTCCAGATTTATTGCTGCTGTGGAAAGATAAAATATTCACAGACTCTGTGATGAATACCAGCGCTGAGAACTATCGTAATTTTTTTATCGGAAATTGAAGGAAATCGCTCAATGACTCTTTTCACAGTACTTACAGGTATTGATCGGTTCACTCGACACCTGATGATGATGAATGCTGATAACGCCAATTTCCAGTTGTACCTCATTTTACTCAGCTCATTACGTGGATGTCTTGGACCTTATTAACAGATGTCATACTCGGTGTATGTGCAAAAACACACACATTCATTGATGGTCTCAGAATAATGTGACATTTGGATGTTTAAATGCAAAAACGTGATTTCACTGTCAAAATGACGGTGTCTAAAGATTAAGGGACTTAACTCATGGATGCTTCGCATGTTCAAAGGGACATTACTAGAGAAATCAAATCGTGCCTTTTGTATTCACTATCCGTTTGGACATTAAACATTCGTACTTATTTAACTTGAACTTATAATGCAACTTATACAATAATGTAGCAGAGAATCATGGACATGGCTTTTGTGATCGATTATATATATATATATATATATATATATATATATATATATATATATATATATATATATATATATATATATATATATATATATATTGTAGTGAAGTGAATCTGTATGACAACACGCTCAAAAATTCCCCGCTTAAAAACTAGTTAACGTATTTTTAAAATCTATAAATAACTACAGTATTTGAAATTTGTCTGAGGACCCAGTCAAATTTACCGCCAACAATCTCTCTAGTGTATTTGAAATTGTCTAGGAAACAAGTCAAAAGTTACCGCCCACCCAAAATTTTTCTAAGAGCATAGCACAAATTTAACAACCAATCAAATCGTTTCCTTTTCTTGTAGGGATAAGAAAATTTTGGTTGACGTGGAAATAATGCCCATTTTGTGTTTTTGACCGAACGTAGATAATTTATTTCTAAATAACTAAAGATAATTAAAATGAAAGGGATATCTCGAATTATAGCGCTGATATTCCTTAACACTTAAACCTAAAGATTCCCTCATAATAAAATTATATTACCTTAGAAAAATTTAATTTAGTGATATTTTCACATCAGGGTAATGCACAATTTAATTACTTAAAAATTACCCCAAATTGAAATGCAAAGGAATAACTAAGGGAAAACTATATAGAACGATAGAGAGTAATTGGCCGTTGAATTATCACTTTTGATAATTAAAACCGGTCCACAAATAACTATGATATAAAATGTTCAAATTTGGTCAGATTATACAACCACGCTTGGAACCGCAGACGTTACTAGTAAAAAAAAATTAACTTTTTGATTTTCCTCTGATTGGCCGGGTGTAGTTCTATAAATAGTAACTACCTCTTGTGGTTTTCCGCCATTGAATCATAAAAACCGCGCCAAGCTGACGTATCCTAAAAGACTGTATGACCAAGCCTTTGCCGTTTGAACTGAGAGAGCAGTGCTAAGAACCCTTTTACGGCCAGTCAGCTTGTGTGTGTGTGAACGTATTTACCTGAGGGTAAGAAAGAAATTTTATTTGCATACTTTGTTAAATAATTGACCTGTAAGTAAACAGGCTATGTGTTCCATATTAATTCGAAAGTGAAACTGCCAGCGGGATGTGTTGTGTCACGCTGACCTAAGTAGGAAGCAGGCTTGTTCGAATTGAAAAAATGTGTTTAGTGTTTCCAAATTGGCAACAAAGTTACGACAGTAAATGTAGTAGCGATTTAATTTAGTATTTTCTTCTGGAGTGACACACGGTTCAAAGATCATGTGTTAAACATATAGGGAAGGTTAGAATGAAGTAATCAATGGGTCACATGCTGTATTCTACTTGCCATGATTATTGTATGGAAGCCAAACATGGACGAGAGAGCCAAACCTTGAATCAACACAGAGAAAGAGTGATTACATGAAACTGATTGTAGGCAACGGAATTCAAGGTCTTGTGCAACTTGGTAGCACAATTAACTGACAATGGTAAGTTTAATATTGTTTAGGGGTGAATTGATTGAGGCACACTTCTACATGGAATGGGTTGTCCTTCTATTCCAGGTTATATCACGAATTTACCTCGTGGTTGCATGCAATTGATAAAAAGAGCATGTGGGAGTTGAGAGCTCCTCATACACTTGGAGCTAGACCCCATCTTCTCAGCCAGGTGTCACAAAGTTGGTGATCCTGACTTCTATTGACAGAACAGCAACAGCAACAGTCTAAAGTTAAGTCCTTTAAAAAGGCAATGTTAGTTCATCCAAACTCATTCACCCAAGAACACTACACCGTTGTATGATTAAAGTATCAGACCTTACAGTGTAGTACTGGTAGCAGTATCAATATTAGGAACAGGAACTGTGTGTGTAGTCATTCCAGTGACCCCTTTACAGAAATGGAACAGATTTTCCACAATATTTATTTTATTATGTAAATAAGCATTATTTTGAGTTTAATAATTCCTGACCAAAAAGATTGAGGTTCAGGAAAATTAAATTGTATATAAAATTCATACAGCCTTGCTTAAATAATTTTATTAAAGTTGAAGTTCTATTTGAAATTAATCATTAAATATATTAAATACATTCCCCTAGACCCGTAGCTAAATCAATTTGGGATCAGGAGAGGCAGCAGTAGGGACTCAGAGTATATCATCATCATCATCTTCTCTGAGAACTTGCATAGCTTGACCCCACTTTGATGTCTATACACCCTTGCTCGTTTCAGAGAAGGGGGTATTACTTATAAGACCAGTATCTTATCTGGCACTATCCTGGTATCATCTGATACACCTATTTGTCCAGGATAGCCCATCTTTTAATAACATCAAAACCTCTTATGACATATATATATATATATATATATATATATATATATATATATATATATATATATATATATATATATATATATATATATATATATATATATATATATATATACAGTACTTTGCAAAAAAAATGGCAGTCATATTTTCGCAACGCCACTCATAGAAGCAAATAATAATAAAAACTGTATGTCTTAATATTCCCCTATCTATTAACAGTGTTTCAGTACAATATAATGTTGCCTTCTCCAGCAAGGCAAGCCTGGATGCGGCGAGGCATACTTCCCGGAAGTGTTTTGTAGGTAATTGTGAGTCAGACTGTCCCAGTATTTTTCAGCTACCTTCTTCAATTGTTCAACGTCTCTGAGTCCACTCTTTTTTAAATGATTCTTGAGTAGTGCCCAAACGTTTTCAATTGGGTTTAGGTCGGGACTATTGCTGGGCCACTTCAGCACTATCACATTCTTCTCTTGCAGCCATGCTTTGGTGGTATGAGCTGTATGCTTTGGGTCATTGTCATGTTGAAATGTTCACCCATCGGGGTACATGACCTGCATAAATGGCAGAAGGTGTCCCTCTAGTATGTCGATGTACCTTTCTTTCGTGAGAATTCTTGTGAAAACACACAGTGGGGATGAACCTCTTGCTGCCACCCCTCCCCAAAGATGGAATTTATGGGTATGTTTCGGTCGCTGGTACACAGGCGTTACAGAGTCTTTCATCCAAATATTTATTTGAGAGGATAAGACCAAACAGAACATTCTTCTTCATTGTCCCATGACAAATTTTGGTGTTCGTGGCACCAGTTCAAGTGCATCTGTTTGTGAGTATCTGTGAGAAATGGTGACGAAATTACCCGCTTTTTTGTGTAATTCATCCTGTGTAGCTCCCGGTTGACAGTAGCATTAGATACCTCTGGGTTTCCCAAATCGATCATGCGCTGCCGTATGTTTTCTACACTCTTCATTGGCCCAGCCCGAACGATTTGGGCGAGACGCCGATGGTCCTTTGTGTCCAAAATTCTTGACCCCCCACTACCTTCTTTTCGCTCGATTCCATTACCTGCTTTTAATTTACTCACAACTCTGTAGACTGTCCGCTCAGGAATGTTCAAGGTTTTAGAAATGTAGGAACATGTTTGATTTCCTTCATTTCAAAGCTGTGAAATTAACATACACTTTGACTTTGTGTCCATTTTCTGCCACTAGCATTAGAAATTGTCGTCTGCTCTATTATCAAGGGACTTTACTCTACGCTAATTTTTTTTTTACTTTTGGTAGTGTTTGCTCACTTAAGTGGAGTGTAAATTTGGGGCAGAACATGCATATTTAATTAGACTTCAGCATATTTAGCTGAGCAATATGACTGCCATTTTTTTTGCAAAGTACTGTATATATATATATATATATATATATATATATATATATATATATATATATATATATATATTATATATATATATTATATATATATAATATAATATATATATATCTGGTCGCTGGCCTTTAGTTGCTTAATATTCCACTAGTGTGTATAATACTTTAATACTATGACTTTAAATACAGTGCTTTAGTTAGCTGCTAATTAGTGTGACAGACGAACTCAGCCGACCCTGAATGACCCTGAAGTGTTGGATGATATAGTATGACCTTCGTAGCGACCCCTTGGATAACATCAGTGCCCCCGAATATTGTAACCTTTCTTCAAACGGGATTTTTTTTCACCTGGACTCATTAGCCATGCAACCGTTCCACACGTTTGCTGATTAATATGTGGACAGTTTATCTACCGTTCATTCTGGTCATCGCATTGATTTAAGGAGAGATTAAATCACGCCCATGGACATCTCTTGAGCAATCATATGCAGTATTTTCATTAACTTGGCCCAGAGGGGGCGGCGCCAGAATCAAACAGATAGTAGTGACCACGATCAAAGACACAGACGGGGGGATTTCAGGAAAGACTAGCGCCACGATCAAAGACAGTAGTGGTCCCTGAAACGAGCGACGCAAGTTCCTGCAGGTATTTCGCATCTCGGTGTTAAACACAGAACCGATCGCAGCAGCGAGCGGAGATACGAAGACCAGGGGCGGCATCTCTCTTTAGTCTGGCGGTCAGAACCCCAAAAGTGTCATGAGATCTAAAAAGGTGTCAATTTTCTCATGTCCCACTCATCTTGCAATTAAGTTAGATATATGCAGACCACGTAGAAATACACTTTATCACTCGTTGGCCAGACCTTTACAGAAGCACTAGCTATATTTGAAATCCTGCTAGATTATCCCCTGGATTTTTATATATATTTGCAGTGAATTCTATTTCTTGTTCAAAACGGCAAAATATATATTGTGTAAAGTGATCAGTGGTCTAGTTCATTCATTCTGTTTCACTGGATTTTGTGTTAATTTAAATCTATTAAATTAAACCATCTCAATAGTTCCAGTTGTAAATGTAATGATATATCTGCTATATTATTTCCAAAAAATATAATAGAGGCTGAAATGCTTAAATTAACTTTTAAAGTCGCGAAGGAATTTATAATTAATAAATTTAGTTAAGTCCTATATTTATAGATGTGTGTTTTAACCATTAGAACTCGCGCAGTGTTTTATTTAATACATAATTAAATACGCGAATATATATATATATATATAAATATATATATATATATATATATATATATATATATATATATATATATATATATATATAAATATATATATATATATATATATATATATATATATTTATAAATAGTCTTAACGGGAAATTCATCGCGCTTTAGAATGTTATTTGATTTTTCGGTATATTACATGTCTTTTTTCTTTCATACAGAGTGATCGTAACCTTTGCGATCCCAGCAATAAAGAAATCATCTTAAAAACTTCCAGACATATTGATGAAACATTTTTAAATTTAATCTTGTGGCGGTTCAATGCGACCTAGCTATCATAATTACATGAAAGAAAGCTTACCCAAGACTATTTAAAGAACAATCATCATATTAAAATTACAAATCTGTAAGATAAACTAGAAGTTGAACCGTGCCAGTAGCGATACTTTATTTACTGCTCTACTGTGAGAGAGTACATATTTTCCTGAACTGTTACGGCTTAAGTTTTTCCTCACTGGATTAATAAACTTACCGGTCAGTTACTATTATCACGCATTGAAGGAATTTTACCATAGCAGAAGATTAAAGAGACCACTTCATTTTCACCCCTGTGTCGAACTGTGTCAGTGCCATCCCATAGACTCCTTTTTATATAATAAAACACAATAACTCTTAGGCTTCAAGTCCGGCGATAAGTGAGAATAATTGCTATCAGCAAACCTCGCAACATCTGGGGTGGGACACGGAAGTACCAGACCTTTTCATGTATCAAGAGTGTAATTGCTGTTTATATAATTCTATTGGATTGTCTGATGCTGCAATCGGTAAGTGTGTGTGAATATATGAGTGTGGATCCTCACGCGCGTGTATGAATGACAGGAAATTAATCTTTTTTTGGTAACCATTTTGTTGACTTGCTTACCTGGTAATATAATTTTCTGTATACCCTGCATTGTTCCTTTAAGTGGGATAGTTGATAATTTGGTAACTCTGTTTAAAAACCCCCTCCTTTTCATTTGCTTAGTAAAGGGAAGAACAGTTGGGAAGAACAGGATTCTTTCTACCACCCATACCTAATTTTGAAACACCTCTTTCAGAGTACTTAACTTCACTGTTAGGTTAACTTACCTATGTTCCTGATAACTATCTATCTTTGGACTGGGTTTATCTTTGTCTAATAAGCGGGACGGGCTTAGTCGATACCAATCTTCTTCACCCCCTCCCTACCTTGTTATTAGCATTTTTCTGTACTTATGATAATTTTTGCTGTAAACACATGATTATTGTAGTGATTGTTTTTTTTAACTTTAATAAACAACATAAACTTAATTGTTACTGTGTTGGAATACCCAAAGCCCAAAATTTCCCCTATTTGTTTAAGATAGTTGTGTGTTTGAAGCACCAAATCGAATAAATTTACGACAATTAGTTCTAATTCGCGGGATAAGATTCGGTCTTTGACACAAGGCATTAATACACTCACACTAATTATAATTATTGAGTGAACATTTTGAGAGTTCTCAATACTATTGTCATTTCGTACCATACATCAGCATATTCTTACCTGATTGGTCACACAACCTCATTAGGTGCAAGATAACATTTTTTTTTAAATTGACACCACAGTACACTATTTCCGAAAAGTACTTCAGATGTATACATGACTTTAATCTTATAGCGTACGATGTTGCATTCATTCACTTTACTAATATGATTGTCTGCCTCATTTCATCTATTTACGCTGTTACATATTTGTTTATTCTTTAATGCTTTGCATTATTGCTGTTGATCAATAAGTTAATTAATTGACAACTGATACTGGACTTGACTGAAAGGCGTTATTGGACGGTGTGAGGTATGTGAGTGCATGTATTGCTACCATCATTTTTTAATATGTTGGGTACTATTAGTTATGCGACCTCACATTGCTGTTAAAAAAGAATTTGTCCGAAGTAGACATTGGTTTTGGTATTAACCATAGACCACACTTTTAGTGTTAAATTGCCTACCCTATGGCAGAAACGTGGGTGCTATACTAGTTCTTACTTACAGTGAAATTTGATGTTACTATATTTCACTCTGGTGATGTTATACTTACACCACGGGAATAATGAAAACTTTGTTTCCATGATTTTTACCGGGGGCGGGGGGGGGGAGAGGGGGGGAGTAATGTTATGATTAAAATTCATAACGATTGTGTCGGTATAATAGTTAGCTAAACAGGGCTCCTTGTTTTTTTATATTTTTTATACGAAGTCACTTATTAATACAGGAAGAGACGTCTTGCCGATATGGTTTATTGGTAGACGTAAAACTAAAAAAGCAGAAATGAAGGGATCGTCTGCTGGGGTTTTCTACCAGTGTTTGTCATGGCGAGTGGACGCACGTGTTTGAGGTCCTGAATTTCAGTGTATATCCCTGGGTTATTCCATCACTAATACATCAAGATCTTCTGTGAGGTGTATCTAGTTTACTGCATCTACAGGGAGTAAAGCTTCTCAGTGTCGAGTGTGAATATATATTAAAAATGTTCAGAATAAAAAGTACAGCGTTCCAGACATGAACGGACTGCCTAGAGTTATTTCGATACTGCATATTATATGCCATTGTATGTTGGCCTGAAATGTACTGAATTTGGAGCTGCGTTGAAGTCTTCATAAAAATGTATACCGTCCACCTCGTCCGTTGTGGCTCAAATAAGTACGATTGATGTTTGCTTGTTTC
Source organism: Oreohelix idahoensis (assembly GCA_024509875.1). NCBI lineage: Eukaryota > Metazoa > Mollusca > Gastropoda > Stylommatophora > Oreohelicidae > Oreohelix > Oreohelix idahoensis. The sequence goes on along the minus strand of JAMPIV010002737.1, from coordinate 99,407 downwards.
GGTGCATGATACGTCTACTACCCTAGAAGTGAACTTGGCCAAAGGAACCATCCTGTCACTGCGTATTAACATTAACATATAAAAGACACGTAACAGTACTATACACCCTAGGCACATGTGAGGTAATCATTTCACTGCACCATTCGGAGTCTTGGGGTCACCTCTGCTGTCGGTTTTCTGTACGACTAGCAAGAAGCAATCACTATCGCTTGCTGTAGTGGTTTATGAACATACTATTTTCATATGTTGAGGTTGTCAGCCTCGTATGACGCGTATAACCACTTAGCAAGTAACATGTCACATTCACGTTTGTAAACTATATGTTCACAACGTACCCCAAATTACAGGGGAACACAACTTCCTGGCACAGATGAATGGACAAAGCAACTTTGATTAGATGCTTTGAACACTTGGTCGGGGAAATTTTAGTATTTCTCTTATGATGGGTCCTCTTATTCCTTAAGTTTCCAGTCTTGATATTTAGAATTGCGGATTCTCTTTTAAGTTATAAAGACGCCCAAATACTTTGATCTGTCACTATTAATTCTGGAATACTTTGTCCGATTCTTCTCACTGGCTACTGGGAGTTGCTAATTTGATGTTGCAATGCAGTCTGATCTGTGTCTCCGATTTCGCTAGATTATATTTCCATTTCTCAGGTCAAGTCCCAGATTGGTATTTTAGACCAGCTTGCCAATGAAAGTCAAAGTCTATTCCAGCTCTCAAATTAAACCAATGGTAAGCTCTTTCGAACAATGTGGGTCGGGGTGTTAAATCATTACTATCCCACGCGTGTTTTAAAACATCAATTTTTAAATTTCAACACGTGACCTCTTACAAATATGGCAGTAATACAACCGATTGTAATTGTACAAACTCACAAACACACCGGTGAACTTATTTCCTAACTAATACCTTCTGCCCATATTGTCTCCTCTGACATGTTATTCGTATTATTGCTACAGAGATGGTCAAGCGAAAGCAATTACGTATATCACCTGTGATTGCGTAAATTCCTCAGACAGATTTCTTAGGCAGCCAATCTGGCTTTCTTTCTATCGATTGTGCGCTACCACCTTGTGTCAACAAAGATCGTCTCTATCAAAGATGACTAGGCGACGTAAGGGATAAAAGTGTTATCCGCTGACCTGTCTAATTAGCCGTGTCATCATACGATTCACCTTATGAAACGTAAACAAGTCTAGGAAGTAGTCAGAGCAAAAAATAGAAGTGCACAGAATATGCCAAATAATAGGGCGATGAGTGAGGAAAATGGAGAAATATGTTAATAATGCAGGAGAGAACGAAACTGATAAAAAGGGCACAACTGATTTCGTCACAAAGAAGAGCTTTCATTGCGTTAGGAAACATGGAGATAAAAGGAAATCAAGTCCAACACGAAACTAAGAATATTCAACTCAGATGTCAAGTCAGTCCTATTGTATGGCTGTGAAACACGGAGAAGAACAAAAACAACAACCAAAAAGCTACAGACTTTCATAAATGGATGCTTTCGTAGAATAGAGAGATTGAAATGGTGTGTCAAGGTCACCAATGCAGAACTGATGACACGAACCAGACAAGTTCCACCGGAACAAAAGATCAGAAGGTGACGATGGATAGGACACACACTGAGGAAATCTTGTTCTGGAATCCAAAGGGAAAGAGAGGAAGAGGCAGACCAAACAATAACATACGGAGAAGAGAACTGGTGAGAGAAATGACAATGATGAGGAAGACGTGGAAAGAACTTGAGCGGATGGCACGTGACAGGAGGACTTGACAGGTGTTTGTTGATGGCACGTGACAGGAAGACTTGACATGTGTTTGTTGATGGCTCGTGACAGGAGGACTTGACAAGTGTTTGTTGAAAGCCTACCCTCCGTGGAGAGCTAAAGAGTATTGGTGGATTGATTGACTTGATGCCTCCTCTTTCACCAAGCATACAGCGAATAAATGTAAATCTAACCCTACCCACGTCATTAGGTAGGGAAGCAGAGTAAGGATCCTTAGCCTCTGACTGACAAAGCAGTCAGTTACTATCACGCCTAGTGGCGTCTTGTAGGGCAGCAACAAACTGTCCCCATTTTACGCAGTCGGTGGACATCCTTCCTGCCAATACCCAACTCTGGTTCATGCTTTGCATCTCAGACTCTACTTTTCTCCGCCAGGTTGTCTTTGGTATGCCGCTCTTTCGCCGTCCTTCTTTGGTACATAGCATTTCAATCCCGGTGATGGTGTCTGGGTCCCCTCGGAGGTCATGGCCAACCCAGTTCCAGCGTCTGCTCGCAATGACTAATTGAAAAAGTAGCAATTAGAATAGTAGTAGTAATAATGTTGACATTAGCCCTCGTATTTTAAGCAGCTGGATTAAAGGTTAAAACAACTAGTAATAGTTATATTAGTTTATGTTAGGTAACGATGGCGGTTGTGGTTGGATTGGTGATGAAGATGACATAAAGAAAGAGAGAGAATAAGAAAAAAAAAACAAAGAAGAAAAGAAGATGAAGACAAAAAAAATGGCAAATTCAAAGGAGAAGAGAAGAAGAAACAGAAAACGTGAAAAGGCTATTAAGAAGAACAAGAATAATAAATACATTAATGTTCATATCAATAAAATTTACCTAGACTCCAGTGCAATACATTTACCTGTTGTTTTCACGATTTACTAGAAATAAATGAATACTTACGTTGTCGGAAATGGCAAACGCCTATGTGATTGCTTTTGTCAAGATTTTTATGATAGCTTTCGGATGGCTCCAACACCTGTTGCCATTGCTTTTAGCGACCCATATGTTAGTGTGCCCTCGACATCCAGGTCACTGTGCTAACATTGTGTCCTTCTGATGACATAGGTCGGTCTGACTTCAATTTATTAGTTTTTATTGTTGATTAGTATCGACACCACTTGCTGTCCAGGCAAACCCACAAGTACTCATTCTCACTCGGCAAATTTCATAAGGTGTGAAAGCTAATTATTTCTGTAGCGCAATGGCTGACGAAAACACAGGATGCATCTTCTCTTTATGTCATCCCTGCTAGTTGTTGCGAGAGAATCTATGTTATTATTTGTGTGGAGGTGGTGACTAGAATTAAGCGGATTGTGCTCGAAGAAACGCGAATATCATAGGCTTAATAAATAGTCATTCAGTGCAACTGGCACGCCATACAAACGAGTACGTTCAAAATATTCAATTTGCTAGACCATTCAGACGTGTCAGGCGTATGTGCTTCACACAACGTCTCAAAACGATTCAGGAAACAAGCAATGTCTTAAAAATTTGTTTAAAATTCTGTAAACGAAATTTCACGGACCTTGAGTTATGTTTGTTTGAGGACCCTTGAACCTCATGATTATTTTGTTTACCTTTGTTTTGCAATCTTAATTCGTCAAGACGCAAAGTTAACATCTATTCTTCATGTACCAACTGGGCTGATTTCAATTCATCTTGTCTTTTTCTTTCTTCTTTCTCAACCTGTCTTTTTCTATCTTCTTTGTCAAGCAATTTGAGTTTATCTTGCCTGGCAAACCCCTCGGCCCTCCTTTTCTCAGCTAATTCCTCAGCACCTCTTTTCTCAGCTAATTTCTCAGCCTTTGCATATTCAGCAAGAGCAAACTTTTTAAAAATGTCACCTTCAATACCCAAGGCCTTGTCTTGCTTAAATCAATCGTGTTGGGCTGAAATTTAAACAAGGCAATACGAGACTTCACTTTACTTACATTGAAGGAAAACCAACAAGATAACATTGCTTGAACCAATGTTCAAGACTTACTCACAAAACACGTCAGTCTGTATGTCGGATCACAGCTAATACTGCCCTGGGAAATCTTTGCTGGCAAGTTCGTAGTGAGCTGAGCTGGCTACGTTTTCTCATTGGATAAACATCACGCGATGTCGCTATCTTTAACCTGCATTCCAATTATTTCTATGACAACTGTCGGGTAAATTTAGTGTGCTTGTATTTTAGTTAAGAATCCCACTTGTACATTTTAACGTATGGTAGTTTTATATTTTATCATTACTGAGCTCCAGCATAAATAAATGCTGATGATGGTAGGTCATACGGCCACATAGATCCCGGGGCCATGCAAATGTATCCAGCAGGGAGATATTTGAGTACTATCAATACAAAAAATATCACGAGAAAAAATTTCTAAGTCCAAAATGTTTTTAGAAAAAATGTAACACAAGTCATTAACCGGGGGCCCTTATGTATATATATATATATATGTATGTATATATATATATGTATGTATATATATGTATGTATAAAATGTTTGACAATGTTGTCCATTGGTAACGCTTTATATATATATATATATATATATATATATATATATATATATATATATATATATATATATATATATATATATATATATATATATATATATATATATATATATATATATATATATATATATATATATATATATATATATAAATAAATAAATAAATAAATAAATAAATAAATAAATAAATAAATAAATAAATAAATAAATAAATAAATAAATAATATATAAATATATATATATATATATATATATATATATATATATATATATATATATATATATATATATATATATATATATATATATATATATATATATATATATATATATATATATATATATATATATATCAAGCTTTACCAATGGACAACATTGTCAAAAATTTTAAAATTTTATCATATCAAGGCATATGCTATCAAAATTTTGCCGAATGGCAACCCTGGACAACAAAAGTGTTAACATCCTTCTATATATAGGCCACTCAAAACTTACACAAACGCAACAGTGCAAAATTTTAACAAGTATCAGTGTTATAAAATTGTTTTTGTAGTAATCTACCTATAAAGCAATCAAATTATTTCTAAGTATCTATGTTAGTTAAAACGTGTTATAATACAGTTGACAAAATTGTATTTAACCTTAATCCAATAATTTACACCGCAATATGTCAATACAATTTAACAAGGTGAAAAAAAAATCTAACATCATAGATTTTCCATTTTGGCTAATATATCAATTTACTTAAAGTAGTTCAAATCCTTTATGTTGCGAAACCTTCCTGGTACTCCAAGCAATATGCATCCAAGTTATATCCAAGTATACACACTGTATAAAATATTCCATTTTTTTTCAAAGTATCCAAGTTATATTATTGTGATGGTGGTCCAATCCATAAAACAGCCAAGTTTTTTTATAGTTACTCATGTTTTCATTTTCATACTGCATTACTATGGTAGCGAAACATACTCAAGAATACTATTGTCAAAAATTCATGTAACCATAATTCAACAATCAACATCAGAATATGTCAGCACAATTGACGAGGTGAAAAAATAGTGTACATTATTACAAGTACGACACTGAATCTGTCTTCGGGGACGAAGATTTGTCAGATCAATTGTGTCTATAACATCTGTTGTCAGAACTGTTATAGCCTGAGTCAGACAGATGGGCAGTCTATGATTTTATCATCAATATCTCTATGGCGTAGGTAAAGGAGATGATTGAAATGTAATTATCTCAGGGGTGAAAGGTGCGCAGCTGGTCAACCTGTTATACACAGTCGCAGGAAGCAATATAGGCTATAGGAATACCGTCAAATGCAATGTCCAATGGACTGGTAGTGTGGGTGGTTCATGAAAGTGTTATCATTCCTACTGGCTATATGTCACGTAATTTCGTAGAGACAGAAATGACTAAGTATTAAAAAAATCGTAAATGCATACACCATCATTACATATACTCAACTATATTATCAGCATATGGACAATCAGCAAAGTAATCATCCCTACTTGCATAGCAATCATCAGAGACTATCATATTTTAGGATCTCATAACTTTATTCGATTTCAAAATTTTTTTCAGTCATTTGAAACATCTGTCACGTGACTACGTAAAGACAGAATTATCCAGTTTATAACAAAGTTAGAAATGCATATATAACATAGGCATGTGTCTCTTTGACATAGGTATCATAGTCACCTAAGTATCATTAGCGGACATCCTCATGGCGTATATCCTCAGTATAGGTATCATTTTCAACTCATATATCTTTAGCATATATCTTCTTCGTTTCTATCCTTAACACGTATATCCTCAGTATCGTCTTCTTCTTTGATCCTTAGTTGCCGACAGTCAAAGCAGTCAGTGGCCATCACGCCTAGTGGCGTCTTGTAGGGCAACAACAAATTGATTCCACTTTGCTCGATCGTTGGCCATCCTTCGTACAGTGCCAGAACTCTGGTTCATTCTTTGCATCTCAGCCTCCACAGTCCTCCGCCAGGTTGTTTTTGGTCGGCCTCTCTTTCGTTTTCTTTCAGGGGTCCAAAGCATAGCTGTTTGATGCGTGATGCCATATGATGATGGATGGCATCCGCATGTCTGGTTTTGTGTAGTGTGTAGATGTGTTCAGTCAAAACAATGTTCATGCAACAATAACAGGGCAATCCACATAGGACGTCAGTAAACTCACGACGTATAAAGTCAATGAGTCTTGAAACAGCCGTTGACGTTTTTCTTCATTATTTATTGTGGACGCCACAGTGACAAAATGGTTACGCAAATGTGTAGGCACATCAAACAGTCATTATCACAGCAACATTCAATACAGCAATAAACGGTAGACAGCATTACAATGATGAGTCAGATGCATGTTATATTTCAAAGTGCTGTAAATGTAGTCAGGTGAACAACTCCATCCTTTTCTATAACAGCCAGGAGATAACCAGATGTATGAGATCAGTTCACTCTCCTTAGTTTGACTTCAGCAAGACAGACACGTCTGCCGAGTATAAATAATGTCCTCAAAAATATCCTCTAGATAATAAAGGTTTTCCAAACCTAGTTCATTTAACAAAGTAGCAAGTAATGGTCCTTGGTACCTGCATCAACCGATGCAGTACAATGCAGCGACATGTGAGCTAGGAAAACATCTCGTGACGACGACTTTCGCAGACAGGCTATGAATCGAAATCGCTCACGACCCAAAATCAATAGAGTTAATGAAAGAGTCAATTTACCTTGCTTTCATGAAATACACAGAAATATCACGCCTCCCGACATGTGGGAAACACTAGAGGTATTATCTCGAATAAACGAAATATCCATTAAGAGGACTACACATCCCTGACAGAACAAAAATAGCGGAGATCCCCTCTTCAACGAGGCATCTCTTTCGCCATTCCAAATCGCTCACTCCCACTAGTGGTGGGCGGAAACCGATCGACAAAGACGCAAGACAAGTCATGCGCAGTCCAGCGCAAAACGACCACAGCTCAAACTTAACTGCATTCGATACCAACGCGAGAAGACAAATGCTTACCGAGAAAAGTGACTATAAATTCCAAGCAGTTGTTGCCCTTGCGTTATAAAACAGATATTGAAATAAAACGATGTTGCGAGAATTTATCACGCAACATATCACCACCTCCTCCCGATAAAAAAAAAATGTGGAACATATTTTTTTTTTTTCCAATATCAAAGAGCAAGCGATAAGCGGCTCAAAACGCACGAATTATGCGCTGATAATTAACTAAATTGCCAAACAATAGGCTAATTATAGAGTGTCTGGTGAGGATATACCTCAACAGAAAAATAAATATGTCTCAAAAAATATTCACATCGGGGAGGTGTCACCAACACACATCACGTTAGCATGTAAACACAATATACGTATGCAAGTTACTATAATCATCATTAAACAGCATACTCTAATATTGTCTTTAAAAATGGATGTACAAATCTGATAGGAAAATTTAAATAGTACATTCTTTGACATGTAATGACATAAGTACATAGTAAAGTTAAACTACATGACGATCCAGGACATATGCTCTGGTATTCCGAGGGTAAGTACACAATCTAGAACTCGTAAGGTAAGTCCTCAGCTCAACAATGACATTCTGAGAAAGTACAAGCAATATAATGCTAATTAATAACTAATATGCTTCATAAGGTACAATACATTATTAATAATTGTGGCTGTTTAGTAAACTAACGGCCCTTATATTAACTACTCAGTCCTCCTCTATCATCTTTAAAAAACGAACAGAAGAAGATGACAACAAAGCACGATAGTGTGTACATATAAAGTAAGTACAGATGTGCTAATCTATTGTAGAAATATAGGTGTGTTATGACTCTGTAATATATGGAAATATAGGACAGAAGTATTAGTTGGAGTCATGTGGGCATCTAGACAAAATGTCAGCCATCACATTATCCGCACCACGGATAGCTCGTACCGTGAAGTGAAAAGGTTGAAGAGCTATAGCATATCGAGTGGATCTCGAACTCTTCAAATTCTTAGTCTGAATAGCTGTAAGAGCTTTCTGATCAGTCTCTAGAATGAAATGTGCGCCCAGGAGGAATCTTTGTAGCTTTAGAATTGACCAAACCATCGCTAACAACTCACGGTCTAAAACCGAGTAGTTCCTCTCTGCCGCATTTAGTTTTCTAGAAATGTACATAACAGGATGCAGAGTATTTGCATATTCTTGCATCAGTGCTGCTCCAATCCCAGTGGATGAAGCATCACTCCGAAGAACAAAAGTCCTATCAAGAGTAGGTAATCTTAAGATGGGAGGAGAAGAAAATATATTCTTGATTTGGTCTAGTGAAGATTGGCATTCTTCAGACCAACGGACCAGATTAGGCGAACCTTTCTTCAACAATGTTGATAGAGGTGCCATGATCGAAGATAAATTTGGAATAAATCTCCCATAAAATTGAATTAAACCTAAGAGACTCCTAACTTGTTTCTTCGTTTTAGGAACAGAGATGTTCAGTATTTTGGAAGTATTGTGGTCTTCTGTCTTCAAGAGACCATGACCAACACGATGACCCAGGAAAGAGATTTCACCAAAACCAACAAAAGCTTTAGAAGGTTTTGCTGTCAAATTATTCTCACGTAGAGTGGACAGTAAGTCATATAACCCTAAATAGTGATCTTCCCAGGTATCACTGAAGAGACAGATGTCATCTAAGTATGCGATGACATCCGAACGATGTGACAGAATTCGACGCATCATGCGAACGAAAGTGGCAGGGGCGTTCATGAGACCAAAAGGCATAACATTCCATTGAAATAGACCCCTAGGTGTAGAAAAAGCAGTAAGAGGTTTGGCATGCTCTGCTAAAGGCACTTGCCAATAACCTTTAGACAAGTCAAGTTTAGTGAAGAATCTAGAATTAGAAAGTCTAATCAGTAGATCATCATATGGCATCACGCATCATTTGGTGGCCATAAGCTGGTTTGATTCTGGTACCAGCAAACACGGGGTCCCTTACCCACTTCATTTTCAACAAGAATTCATCAGCATCCTTCAAGAAATTAACATTCTTCAATACAGTCAACATCTTCAAAATTTTCAAAGTACTCGGCGTTGCCCGGTAAAAGTCAAATTTCAATTTTTTGACGGAAACAAGAATTTGACAGTACCCGGCGTTGTTACATGTTGCCGGATAACTCGGACTGCTGTTATCTTTTACGCAAGTCAAGCAAGTTGCTGCTGTCAAGGTTCCAGTGCTGTCGTTTTTTGAGAAGGTCAAGTGCCGGTTGAAACGGGTTGTTTTCTGAAGAAGGCCAAGTACCGATTTCCATCAACTTACTTTTGGATTAGAAGGTCAAGTGCCGAAACAACTCAACACACAGTATGTCAGAAGCTCTTGTACCATCGTGTTAGCAGTGGAAGCAGTTCAGATGTGCCATCATCGTTGGAGCTTCGCTCTTTAGGACGTTGATTGACATCCGTTTTTCTGCTGTTCTACGATTGGAAGCCTATAAGTTAAGTGGCCTGTTTGTATGTAAACTGTGCCCTTATACTTCTGCTGAGTCTTCTGTGTATCATCTCATTCTATATGTTATATGTTTATATGTTATTTGTATATTTATATGTTTATATTTCAGCGGGTTCTCGGTTGGGTGGTGTCTCCGTTAGATTATGCCACGTCATAGAGGTCGTCTATTGTGAGCGTTTTCTGTAAGGTTTGCAAATTTCCAATACTGGAATTTGCTAAGCGACTTCTGTTGCTATTTATGTTAGCTGTGATGACATGTTTTAATATTGTTTTCGTTATTATTTCGCATTCTTTAGTTTTGTTTTGATTTGTTTGTGTTTGTTAGCCTACTCTTGTCTATAATTTAGTTTCATACAACATTTTTGTTTATACACTGTGGTGTCATGTATTTTGTTTAATTCTATCGCAGATATCGTCACATTTTTTGTGATATTTCATTAATTTCTGCTTTATTTTTAGTTGATTTCTGCGAAAGTTTTTGTATTGTTGCTGATCTTTGTTATTGTTTACATTGTTATTGTTTACATTGTTTGTATTGTTTACATTTTCAATGTTTACATTCTGCATGTGTTTACATAGTCATTGTTTACAGTTATAGTAATTAGTTAATGGGCTATGCTAATGCACTGTTACTACTATACTGATGATAAATGAATGATGAATAGTGTCGTGCACTATTGAATGAGAAGTGCACTTATGATCAAGAATTGAGTGCTGATATTTCATATACAAGTTCTTTGATTGGAGACTTGTTTCCCACAGAGACTGGGATAATATAATGTGATGTGAATATACAAGTGCTTAATTAAGACTTGTTACACTTAGGTTTGAAATAAATTAGTTAATTATTTCAGGTTTTGGACTCATATGTTAGACAACATGTCTACATTTGAGCACTTTATTGAGCAGGGTAAATTGCTTGGGAAGACTGGTGATAAGTTAGAAGAATTTGCAACTGCTCGATATGATAAAGCAATGGAAGCTGAACAAAAGAAACTGCAGATGCAGGTGGATGAAAAAAGATTCCAAATGGAAATGGAAAAACAAAAAAGGGAATCAGAAGCTGAGGAGAGAAAACTCCAGCTACAGCTAGAAGCTGAAAGACTTCAAAAAGAGGCTGAGAATAAAAGACTTGAAAAAGAGGCTGAGAATAAAAGACTTGAAAAAGAGGCTGAGAATAAAAGACTTGAAAAAGAGGCTGAGAATAAAAGACTTGAAAAAGAAGCTGAAAATGAAAGACTTCAAAAAGAGGCTCAGGCTGAGGAAAGAAGATTACAGAGAGAGTCTGATGAGAGGAAAGAGAAAGCAAAAATGGAACATGAAGAAAAGGTCTTAGCTTTAGAGTTGGAAAAATTGAAATTGACAAGCATGAGTAATGGTAATGATTCAAACAAGGGTTCATCTTCTGGTAAGGCTAATAATGATACTTTTAAGATTAAGTTACCAACATTTAGTCCTTCCAGCGATGACATAATGTTCTATCTGGACAGATTTGAACAAGCATGTACAGCTCATAACATAGACAAAGCAAAATATGTTTATCAGTTATCAGGGATACTGACAGGTAAAGCTCTAAGTATATTAAATATGGTGGATGAACCTGACAAGAACAATTATGAGGTTGTCAGGGCCGCTTTGTTAAAGAAATATCAGCTTAACGAAGACGGCTATCGTCTACAATTTAAAAACATGTTACCTGAAAATGGAGTTGAATTCTCCGAGTTTATTGCAAGAATACGCATTACTTTCTCACGATGGGTTGAACTATCTAAGACGGAAAAAACTTATGAAGGACTTATGGACTTAATACTTAGAGACAAAGTCATGTCGTCTGTCAATGAGTCTTTCCTTGCTTTCCTTCATGAACGTAAACCTAAAACAATAAAAGAAATGGAAGATTTCTGTTGCCAATACGTAACTGCGCACCCACACATAACCATGGGTAACTCTAAGGTGAAAGAAGGTTTACCAGTTGCTTCGGCAGCTCCGTATGGTCAAAAACTTTGCTCGTAGATCCCAACAAAATTTTGATAGAAAGAGTAGCGGTAATTTCTGTCAAAATCATGGAAATCAATTTCATGGTGATTCTTCTTCGAAGAATTGGAGACAACCTGATAGTACTCGTTACTATCACCCTAATAATTATAAGCATTTCAAAAGAGGATATGGTAATAGAGGTTATTCCTGCCGAAGACCTCAGAACCAAACAAATAGATGTTCGCATCAATGTGAACATGATAGTAATCGTGGAAACTGGAATTCGAACCAGTATAACAATTACAATAGAGACAATAATAACTGCAGAGATAATAATAACTCTGATAACTTCAGAGGTAATAATAGTCGGGGTAGATCTCAACACAAAAAAAAAGAGATATCAGCAGGCTAATGCTGTACAACAGGAAACTGAGGCAGCCTGTAATCATGTTGTTGATAGTAAAAACTTTGACGCTGTCACTAGTTCTGCTTTTGACTTTGAGAGAGCAAACAAATGTCCCCAATGCAGTACTTTATTCGAACCGGGTACCATAACTACTTTGAGTTGTGGTCACCCACTTCCCGCTCTTCCTGCTGCTGTTGCGCATGACGGGAGGGGTTCTTTAATTCTACATAAGGGTCTTGTTAATGATACTCCGGTCTCACTACTTTTCGATTCCGGATGCACCACTATTGGTGTTAGACAATCGCTTGTAGATCCATCTTGTGCTACAGGAAGGGTTATTAAATGTGTCACATTTGGCGGCACTCTAGAAAAATATCCTACTGCTGTAATTCGCATTGCCACTCCTTTCTTTACTGGAGATGTGCATGCTTGTCTCTTACCTAATCCTATTGCGGACCTTATTATTGGTCGTATTCACGGAGTTAGGGAGTGTACCCCACAGCAGATTGCTGCTTGGGAAGATAATAACATGCAAGCTACAAATGCAGTAGTTACAAGAGCACAAGCTCTACAAACACCCGAAACTTCACTGAATAGTGATAATGAAGTTGATAGCCAAGATAGTCACTTAGTGATCACTCGTGACTCTTTCATAAAATTGCAAGAAGAAGATTCTTCTTTAAAAAAATTCTTCGTTCTTGCGAAGAAAGGTGATCCGAATCAGGATACAAATAGAAAATCTTGGATTGCAATGAGAAACGGCGTACTTGTACGTATGGTACAAGATTCGGCTACGTCGGCACATTCGCAAATTCTTGTTCCCAAGAGCATGAGAGTCCAAATATTGCAACATGCTCATGACTCGCAATGTGCTGGACATATGGGTTTTGCCCGTACGAAGTCGAGAGTCCTTGCGGCTTTCTTTTGGCCTTTTGTCAATAAGGACATTCGTATTTACTGCCGATCAAGCAAGGTATGTCAGGAGGTCAAATCTAGAGGACCACGACATGCTGCGCCTATCCAGGCTGCTGACATTCCTATTCGGCCGTTTCAGAAAATGGCCATAGATATTATTGGCCCTTTTAAGGTCAAGTCGGCCAGAGGACATCAGTTTATCCTTACATGTGTCGATATGTGCACACGTTGGCCAGAGGCTATTCCTCTTAAGAGCATATCTACTACAGATATCGCAGATGCTCTTTGGTTGATATTTTCTCGCTTGGGGTTCCCCAGAGAAATATTGTCCGACCATGGCACTCAACTCATATCTGACACTATGTCACAGGTAATGTCTACCTTACATATTGAACGATCTCTCAGTAGTATCTACCATCCTATGTCTAATGGGTTAGTTGAGCGTCTGAATAGAACGCTCAAGACTTTGCTTGGTAAGATAACTGAAGATCATCCTCAAGATTGGGACAGGGTTTTACCCGCGGCTCTCTTTGCCTATAGAGAAGTACCTAATGAACACACAGGATTTTCTCCCTTCGAACTTGTCTTTGGCGCGCGTCCACGCGGCCCTATGTCTTTATTACACGATCTCATCACTGCCGATGATATTAGCGATGAAACTCAATCCTCATATGAGTATGTCATTGCTCTTAGACAAAAGATCATTGAGGCATGTAAGCTAGCAACTGCTTCATCAGAAATTGCTAAAGAGAAGGCAAGGCAGTTTGCTAACAAGAATAGATGTCTACGACAACTTTGTCCAGGTGACAAAGCATTCGTCCTACTCCCCAGTAGGGAAAATAGACTTCTTATTGCATGGAAAGGTCCGTATGCAATAGTCTCTCGGATTTCCGATGTTGACTATGTGGTCGATATTGATGGAAAGCATAAAACTTTCCACATAAACATGCTTTCGGAATTTCACGAACGTCCGGACTATTTGCTGCCTATTTTCCAGGCAACGGATGATGCTCCTGCACCTCACGGTCATTATTCATCCCTGTCTGTCATTCAGGATGAGGAAGCTACCTTCTCTGATGTCAACCTTCCCCTTCCAGTGGTTCCATTACATTCCACGGAATCTTGGAAAAACGTTTCTGTTTCTCCTAATCTTTCTGGTGACGAACATCGACAAGTCTCGTCGATGTTACAAACATTTCAGGATGTTCTCACTGACATTCCTGGACACACAGATGTCATAGAACATGACATAATTCTTACCGACAATAATCCAATTAGGGTTAGGCCGTATCCTATTCCTATACACTTTCAGTCGCAAGTGGAAAAGGAATTGGATGAAATGATTCAATTAAATATAATTGAACCATCGACTTCACCATATTCTTCTTCCATGGTTATTGTCCGGAAGAAGGATAAGAACATACGAATTTGCGTTGATTATCGCAAATTGAATCAGGTCACAAAGTTCGACGCTGAACCGATGCCTTTGTTAGAAGATCTACTGATTAGACTTTCTAATTCTAGATTCTTCACTAAACTTGACTTGTCTAAAGGTTATTGGCAAGTGCCTTTAGCAGAGCATGCCAAACCTCTTACTGCTTTTTCTACACCTAGGGGTCTATTTCAATGGAATGTTATGCCTTTTGGTCTCATGAACGCCCCTGCCACTTTCGTTCGCATGATGCGTCGAATTCTGTCCACATCGTTCGGATGTCATCGCATACTTAGATGACATCTGTCTCTTCAGTGATACCTGGGAAGATCACTATTTAGGGTTATATGACTTACTGTCCACTCTACGTGAGAATAATTTGACAGCAAAACCTTCTAAAGCTTTTGTTGGTTTTGGTGAAATCTCTTTCCTGGGTCATCGTGTTGGTCATGGTCTCTTGAAGACAGAAGACCACAATACTTCCAAAATACTGAACATCTCTGTTCCTAAAAACGAAGAAACAAAGTTAGGAGTCTCTTAGGTTTAATTCAATTTTATGGGAGATTTATTCCAAATTTATCTTCGATCATGGCACCTCTATCAACATTGTTGAAGAAAGGTTCGCCTAATCTGGTCCGTTGGTCTGAAGAATGCCAATCTTCACTAGACCAAATCAAGAATATATTTTCTTCTCCTCCCATCTTAAGATTACCTACTCTTGATAGGACTTTTGTTCTTCAGAGTGATGCTTCATCCACTGGGATTGGAGCAGCACTGATGCAAGAATATGCAAATACTCTGCATCCTGTTATGTACATTTCTAGAAAACTAAATGCGGCAGAGAGGAACTACTCGGTTTTAGACCGTGAGTTGTTAGCGATGGTTTGGTCAATTCTAAAGCTACAAAGATTCCTCCTGGGCGCACATTTCATTCTAGAGACTGATCAGAAAGCTCTTACAGCCATTCAGACTAAGAATTTGAAGAGTTCGAGATCCACTCGATATGCTATAGCTCTTCAACCTTTTCACTTCACGGTACGAGCTATCCGTGGTGCGGATAATGTGATGGCTGACATTTTGTCTAGATGCCCACATGACTCCAACTAATACTTCTGTCCTATATTTCCATATATTACAGAGTCATAACACACCTATATTTCTACAATAGATTAGCACATCTGTACTTACTTTATATGTACACACTATCGTGCTTTGTTGTCATCTTCTTCTGTTCGTTTTTTAAGATGATAGAGGAGGGCTGAGTAGTTAATATAAGGGCCGTTAGTTTACTAAACAGCCACAATTATTAATAATGTATTGTACCTTATGAAGCATATTAGTTATTAATTAGCATTATATTGCTTGTACTTTCTCAGAATGTCATTGTTGAGCTGAGGACTTACCTTACGAGTTCTAGATTGTGTACTTACCCTCGGAATACCAGAGCATATGTCCTGGATCGTCATGTAGTTTAACTTTACTATGTACTTATGTCATTACATGTCAAAGAATGTACTATCTAAATTTTCCTATCAGATTTGTACATCCATTTTTAAAGACAATATTAGAGTATGCTGTTTAATGATGATTATAGTAACTTGCATACGTATATTGTGTTTACATGCTAACGTGATGTGTGTTGGTGACACCTCCCCGATGTGAATATTTTTTGAGACATATTTATTTTTCTGTGAGGTATATCCTCACCAGACACTCTATAATTAGCCTATTGTTTGGCAATTTAGTTAATTATCAGCGCATAATTCGTGCGTTTTGAGCCGCTTATCGCTTGCTCTTTGATATTGAAAAAAAATATGTTCCACATTTTTTTTTTATCGGGAGGAGGTGGTGATATGTTGCGTGATAAATTCTCGCAACATCGTTTTATTTCAATATCTGTTTTATAACGCAAGGGCAACAACTGCTTGGAATTTATAGTCACTTTTCTCGGTAAGCATTTGTCTTCTCGCGTTGGTATCGAATGCAGTTAAGTTTGAGCTGTGGTCGTTTTGCGCTGGACTGCGCATGACTTGTCTTGCTTCTTTGTCGATCGGTTTCCGCCCACCACTAGTGGGAGTGAGCGATTTGGAATGGCGAAAGAGATGCCTCGTTGAAGAGGGATCTCCGCTATTTTTTGTTCTGTCAGGGATGTGTAGTCCTCTTAATGGATATTTCGTTTATTCGAGATAATACCTCTAGTGTTTCCCACATGTCGGGAGGCGTGATATTTCTGTGTATTTCATGAAAGCAAGGTAATTTGACTCTTTCATTAACTCTATTGATTTTGGGTCGTGAGCGATTTCGATTCATAGCCTGTCTGCGAAAGTCGTCGTCACGAGATGTTTTTTCCCAGCTCACATGTCGCTGCATTGTACTGCATCGGTTGATGCAGGTACCAAGGAACATTACTTGCTACTTTGTTAAATGAACTAGGTTTGGAAAACCTTTATTATCTAGAGGATATTTTTGAGGACATTATTTATACTTCGGCAGACGTGTCTGTCTTGCTGAAGTCAAACTAAGGAGAGTGAACTGATCTCATACATCTGGTTATCTCCTGGCTGTTATAGAAAAGGATGGAGTTGTTCACCTGACTACATTTACAGCACTTTGAAATATAACATGCATCTGACTCATCATTGTAATGCTGTCTACCGTTTATTGCTGTATTGAATGTTGCTGTGATAATGACTGTTTGATGTGCCTACACATTTGCGTAACCATTTTGTCACTGTGGCGTCCACAATAAATAATGAAGAAAAACGTCAACGGCTGTTTCAAGACTCATTGACTTTATACGTCGTGAGTTTACTGACGTCCTATGTGGATTGCCCTGTTATTGTTGCATGAAAATTGTTTTGACTGAACACATCTACACACTACACAAAACCAGACATGCGGATGCCATCCATCATCATATGATGCTTTAGAAGGTTTTGCTGTCAAATTATTCTCACGTAGAGTGGACAGTAAGTCATATAACCCTAAATAGTGATCTTCCCAGGTATCACTGTAGAGACAGATGTCATCTAAGTATGCGATGACATCCGAACGATGTGACAGAATTCGACGCATCATGCGAACGAAAGTGGCAGGGGCGTTCATGAGACCAAAAGGCATAACATTCCATTGAAATAGACCCCTAGGTGTAAGAAAAAGCAGTAAGAGGTTTTGGCATGCTCTGCTAAAGGCACTTGCCAATAACCTTTAGACAAGTCAAGTTTAGTGAAGAATCTAGAATTAAAAAAGTCTAAAATCAGTAGATCTTCTAGAAATGGCATCACGCATCATTTGGTGGCCATAAGCTGGTTTGATTCTGGTACTAGCAAACACGGGGTCCCTTACCCACTTCATTTTCAACAAGAATTCATCAGCAACCTTCAAGAAATTAACATTCTTCAATACAGTCAACATCTTCAAAATTTTCAAAGTACTCGGCGTTGCCCGGTAAAAGTCAAATTTCAATTTTTTGACGGAAACAAGAATTTGACAGTACCCGGCGTTGTTACATGTTGCCGGATAACTCGGACTGCTGTTATCTTTTACGCAAGTCAAGCAAGTTGCTGCTGTCAAGGTTACAGTGCTGTCGTTTTTTGAGAAGGTCAAGTGCCGGTTGAAACGGGTTGTTTTCTGAAGAAGGCCAAGTACCGATTTCCATCAACTTACTTTTGGATTAGAAGGTCAAGTGCCGAAACAACTCAACACACAGTAGTATGTTCTTATCCTTCTTCCTGGACAATAACCATGGAAGGAAGAATATGGTGAAGTCGATGGTTCAATTATATTTAATTGAATCATTTCATCCAATTCCTTTTCCACTTGCGACTGAAAGTGTATAGGAATAGGATACGGCCTAACCCTAATTGGATTATTGTCGGTAAGAATTATGTCATGTTCTATGACATCTGTGTGTCCAGGAATGTCAGTGAGAACATCCTGAAATGTTTGTAAAATCGACGAGACTTGTCGATGTTCGTCACCAGAAAGATTAGGAGAAACAGAAACGTTTTTCCAAGATTCCGTGGAATGTAATGGAACCACTGGAAGGGGAAGGTTGACATCAGAGAAGGTAGCTTCCTCATCCTGAATGACAGACAGGGATGAATAATGACCGTGAGGTGCAGGAGCATCATCCGTTGCCTGGAAAATAGGCAGCAAATAGTCCGGACGTTCGTGAAATTCCGAAAGCATGTTTATGTGGAAAGTTTTATGCTTTCCATCAATATCGACCACATAGTCAACATCGGAAATCCGAGAGACTATTGCATACGGACCTTTCCATGCAATAAGAAGTCTATTTTCCCTACTGGGGAGTAGGACGAATGCTTTGTCACCTGGACAAAGTTGTCGTAGACATCTATTCTTGTTAGCAAACTGCCTTGCCTTCTCTTTAGCAATTTCTGATGAAGCAGTTGCTAGCTTACATGCCTCAATGATCTTTTGTCTAAGAGCAATGACATACTCATATGAGGATTGAGTTTCATCGCTAATATCATCGGCAGTGATGAGATCGTGTAATAAAGACATAGGGCCGCGTGGACGCGCGCCAAAGACAAGTTCGAAGGGAGAAAATCCTGTGTGTTCATTAGGGACTTCTCTATAGGCAAAGAGAGCCGCGGGTAAAACCCTGTCCCAATCTTGAGGATGATCTTCAGTTATCTTACCAAGCAAAGTCTTGAGCGTTCTATTCAGACGCTCAACTAACCCATTAGACATAGGATGGTAGATACTACTGAGAGATCGTTCAATATGTAAGGTAGACATTACCTGTGACATAGTGTCAGATATGAGTTGAGTGCCATGGTCTGACAATATTTCTCTGGGGAACCCCAAGCGAGAAAATATCAACCAAAGAGCATCTGCGATATCTGTAGTAGATATGCTCTTAAGAGGAATAGCCTCTGGCCAACGTGTGCACATATCGACACATGTAAGGATAAACTGATGTCCTCTGGCCGACTTGACCTTAAAAGGGCCAATAATATCTATGGCCATTTTCTGAAACGGCCGAATAGGAATGTCAGCAGCCTGGATAGGCGCAGCATGTCGTGGTCCTCTAGATTTGACCTCCTGACATACCTTGCATGATCGGCAGTAAATACGAATGTCCTTATTGACAAAAGGCCAAAAGAAAGCCGCAAGGACTCTCGACTTCGTACGGGCAAAACCCATATGTCCAGCACATTGCGAGTCATGAGCATGTTGTAATATTTGGACTCTCATGCTCTTGGGAACAAGAATTTGCGAATGTGCCGACGTAGTCGAATCTTGTACCATACGTACAAGTACGCCGTTTCTCATTGCAATCCAAGATTTTCTATTTGTATCCTGATTCGGATCACCTTTCTTCGCAAGAACGAAGAATTTTTTTAAAGAAGGATCTTCTCTTGCAATTTTATGAAAGAGTCACGAGTGATTACTAAGTGACTATCTTGGCTATCAACTTCATTATCACTATTCAGTGAAGTTTCGGGTGTTTGTAGAGCTTGTGCTCTTGTAACTACTGCATTTGTAGCTTGCATGTTATTATTTCCCAAGCAGCAAATCTGGCTGTGGGAGCCAAGACCGCAAATCCTAACTCCGTGAATACGACCAATAATAAGGTCCCAATAATTTGGTAACAAAACATGCACATTTGTAAAGAAAGGATAAATACAATTATTGCAAAAAGAAGATAAAATTTTCTAAGTTTCGCAAATGTGACACTGACTAATTTAATAAAAACCCTTCCTAAAGCATCAAGAGCATACCCAATAAATTTTTTATATCAACTCCAATAGTGGGTAACATAATTTTGATAACGAAAGGTGTGCCGACGGGTATCATCTAACAAGACCCATTAAACCATATAAAGAGTTTTCGTAACAGCAGTGGATCAACTGGGACCTCGCGAATTACAAAGCATCGATGACCAGCATTTTTTGTAGTTTGAAAATGTACTGCCATATGGGGGCATCCATATTATTAGTTATATCTAATTTGAGCTTCCCAAGCGTATCACTAACAAGTGAAGTTTTCGGGGTGGGTTTTTAGACTTGGCTCTTTAAAAAACACTGCATTTGTAGCTTGCATGTTATGGTACATCTCCCCCCAGCAATCTGCTGGTGTGGGTAACCCCTAACCCGTGAATACGACCAATAGTGGTAAGGTCCGTAGCAATAGGATTAGGTAATAATGACAAGCATGCACATCTCCAGTAAAGAAAGGAGTGGCAATGCGAATTACAGCAGTAGGATATTTTTTCTAGAGTGCCGCCAAATGTGACACATTTAATAACCCTTCCTGTAGCACAAGATGGATCTACAAGCGATTGTCTAACACCAATAGTTGGTGCATCCGGAATCGAAAAGTAGTGAGACCGGAGTATCATTAACAAGACCCTTATGTAGAATTAAAGAACCCCTCCCGTCATGCGCAACAGCAGCAGGAAGAGCGGGAAGTGGGTGACCACAACTCAAAGTAGTTATGGTACCCGGTTCGAATAAAGTACTGCATTGGGGGCATTTGTTTGCTCTCTCAAAGTCAAAAGCAGAACTAGTGACAGCGTCAAAGTTTTTACTATCAACAACATGATTACAGGCTCCCTCAGTTTCCTGTTGTACAGCATTAGCCTGCTGATATCTCTTTTTTTTGTGTTGAGATCTACCCCGACTATTATTACCTCTGAAGTTATCAGAGTTATTATTATCTCTGCAGTTATTATTGTCTCTATTGTAATTGTTATACTGGTTCGAATTCCAGTTTCCACGATTACTATCATGTTCACATTGATGCGAACATCTATTTGTTTGGTTTTGAGGTCTTCGGCAGGAATAACCTCTATTACCATATCCTCTTTTGAAATGCTTATAATTATTAGGGTGATAGTAACGAGTACTATCAGGTTGTCTCCAATTCTTCGAAGAAGAATCACCATGAAATTGATTTCCATGATTTTGACAGAAATTACCGCTACTCTTTCTATCAAAATTTTGTTGGGATCTACGAGCAAAGTTTTGACCATACGGAGCTGCCGAAGCAACTGGTAAACCTTCTTTCACCTTAGAGTTACCCATGGTTATGTGTGGGTGCGCAGTTACGTATTGGCAACAGAAATCTTCCATTTCTTTTATTGTTTTAGGTTTACGTTCATGAAGGAAAGCAAGGAAAGACTCATTGACAGACGACATGACTTTGTCTCTAAGTATTAAGTCCATAAGTCCTTCATAAGTTTTTTCCGTCTTAGATAGTTCAACCCATCGTGAGAAAGTAATGCGTATTCTTGCAATAAACTCGGAGAATTCAACTCCATTTTCAGGTAACATGTTTTTAAATTGTAGACGATAGCCGTCTTCGTTAAGCTGATATTTCTTTAACAAAGCGGCCCTGACAACCTCATAATTGTTCTTGTCAGGTTCATCCACCATATTTAATATACTTAGAGCTTTACCTGTCAGTATCCCTGATAACTGATAAACATATTTTGCTTTGTCTATGTTATGAGCTGTACATGCTTGTTCAAATCTGTCCAGATAGAACATTATGTCATCGCTGGAAGGACTAAATGTTGGTAACTTAATCTTAAAAGTATCATTATTAGCCTTACCAGAAGATGAACCCTTGTTTGAATCATTACCATTACTCATGCTTGTCAATTTCAATTTTTTCCAACTCTAAAGCTAAGACCTTTTCTTCATGTTCCATTTTTGCTTTCTCTTTCCTCTCATCAGACTCTCTCTGTAATCTTCTTTCCTCAGCCTGAGCCTCTTTTTGAAGTCTTTCATTTTCAGCTTCTTTTTCAAGTCTTTTATTTTCAGCCTCTTTTTCAAGTCTTTTATTTTCAGCTTCTTTTTCAAGTCTTTTATTTTCAGCCTCTTTTTCAAGTCTTTTATTCTCAGCCTCTTTTTGAAGTCTTTCAGCTTCTAGCTGTAGCTGGAGTTTTCTCTCCTCAGCTTCTGATTCCCTTTTTTGTTTTTTCCATTTCCATTTGGAATCTTTTTTTCATCCACCTGCATCTGCAGTTTCTTTTGTTCAGCTTCCATTGCTTTATCATATCGAGCAGTTGCAAATTCTTCTAACTTATCACCAGTCTTCCCAAGCAATTTACCCTGCTCAATAAAGTGCTCAAATGTAGACATGTTGTCTAACATATGAGTCCAAAACCTGAAATAATTAACTAATTTATTTCAAACCTAAGTGTAACAAGTCTTAATTAAGCACTTGTATATTCACATCACATTATATTATCCCAGTCTCTGTGGGAAACAAGTCTCCAATCAAAGAACTTGTATATGAAATATCAGCACTCAATTCTTGATCATAAGTGCACTTCTCATTCAATAGTGCACGACACTATTCATCATTCATTTATCATCAGTATAGTAGTAACAGTGCATTAGCATAGCCCATTAACTAATTACTATAACTGTAAACAATGACTATGTAAACACATGCAGAATGTAAACATTGAAAATGTAAACAATACAAACAATGTAAACAATAACAATGTAAACAATAACAAAGATCAGCAACAATACAAAAACTTTCGCAGAAATCAACTAAAAATAAAGCAGAAATTAATGAAATATCACAAAAAATGTGACGATATCTGCGATAGAATTAAACAAAATACATGACACCACAGTGTATAAACAAAAATGTTGTATGAAACTAAATTATAGACAAGAGTAGGCTAACAAACACAAACAAATCAAAACAAAACTAAAGAATGCGAAATAATAACGAAAACAATATTAAAACATGTCATCACAGCTAACATAAATAGCAACAGAAGTCGCTTAGCAAATTCCAGTATTGGAAATTTGCAAACCTTACAGAAAACGCTCACAATAGACGACCTCTATGACGTGGCATAATCTAACGGAGACACCACCCAACCGAGAACCCGCTGAAATATAAACATATAAATATACAAATAACATATAAACATATAACATATAGAATGAGATGATACACAGAAGACTCAGCAGAAGTATAAGGGCACAGTTTACATACAAACAGGCCACTTAACTTATAGGCTTCCAATCGTAGAACAGCAGAAAAACGGATGTCAATCAACGTCCTAAAGAGCGAAGCTCCAACGATGATGGCACATCTGAACTGCTTCCACTGCTAACACGATGGTACAAGAGCTTCTGACATACTGTGTGTTGAGTTGTTTCGGCACTTGACCTTCTAATCCAAAAGTAAGTTGATGGAAATCGGTACTTGGCCTTCTTCAGAAAACAACCCGTTTCAACCGGCACTTGACCTTCTCAAAAAACGACAGCACTGGAACCTTGACAGCAGCAACTTGCTTGACTTGCGTAAAAGATAACAGCAGTCCGAGTTATCCGGCAACATGTAACAACGCCGGGTACTGTCAAATTCTTGTTTCCGTCAAAAAATTGAAATTTGACTTTTACCGGGCAACGCCGAGTACTTTGAAAATTTTGAAGATGTTGACTGTATTGAAGAATGTTAATTTCTTGAAGGATGCTGATGAATTCTTGTTGAAAATGAAGTGGGTAAGGGACCCCGTGTTTGCTGGTACCAGAATCAAACCAGCTTATGGCCACCAAATGATGCGTGATGCCATATGATGATGGATGGCATCCGCATGTCTGGTTTTGTGTAGTGTGTAGATGTGTTCAGTCAAAACAATGTTCATGCAACAATAACAGGGCAATCCACATAGGACGTCAGTAAACTCACGACGTATAAAGTCAATGAGTCTTGAAACAGCCGTTGACGTTTTTCTTCATTATTTATTGTGGACGCCACAGTGACAAAATGGTTACGCAAATGTGTAGGCACATCAAACAGTCATTATCACAGCAACATTCAATACAGCAATAAACGGTAGACAGCATTACAATGATGAGTCAGATGCATGTTATATTTCAAAGTGCTGTAAATGTAGTCAGGTGAACAACTCCATCCTTTTCTATAACAGCCAGGAGATAACCAGATGTATGAGATCAGTTCACTCTCCTTAGTTTGACTTCAGCAAGACAGACACGTCTGCCGAAGTATAAATAATGTCCTCAAAAATATCCTCTAGATAATAAAGGTTTTCCAAACCTAGTTCATTTAACAAAGTAGCAAGTAATGGTCCTTGGTACCTGCATCAACCGATGCAGTACAATGCAGCGACATGTGAGCTAGGAAAACATCTCGTGACGACGACTTTCGCAGACAGGCTATGAATCGAAATCGCTCACGACCCAAAATCAATAGAGTTAATGAAAGAGTCAATTTACCTTGCTTTCATGAAATACACAGAAATATCACGCCTCCCGACATGTGGGAAAACACTAGAGGTATTATCTCGAATAAACGAAATATCCATTAAGAGGACTACACATCCCTGACAGAACAAAAATAGCGGAGATCCCCTCTTCAACGAGGCATCTCTTTCGCCATTCCAAATCGCTCACTCCCACTAGTGGTGGGCGGAAACCGATCGACAAAGACGCAAGACAAGTCATGCGCAGTCCAGCGCAAAACGACCACAGCTCAAACTTAACTGCATTCGATACCAACGCGAGAAGACAAATGCTTACCGAGAAAAGTGACTATAAATTCCAAGCAGTTGTTGCCCTTGCGTTATAAAACAGATATTGAAATAAAACGATGTTGCGAGAATTTATCACGCAACACTGTTCTAGTGATGGCATCGGGGTCTCTTCTGAGGACATGGCCAACCCAGCTCCAGCGTCTGCCAGCTATGATGGTGTGCATGTCCTCTTGCTTGCTCCGAGTAAGCTGATCTTGGTTGATGATGGTTTTCGGCCAAAAGATTCGGTGAATTTTTCTTAGGCATGTTGTGTGAAAAGAGGACAATTTCGACATTTCCTTCTCTGTAACTCTCTAGCATTCCGCGCCATAGAGAAGCACAGAAAGCACACATCTTTGATATAATCTTAATTTTGTGCTGTATTGAGAGGACTTCCAGATGTTGTTTAGGCTAAAAAACGCTGTTCTTGCTTTATTCATTCTGATGTTGATGTCTTTGCCTGCCCCGCCGTCTGGTGTTACTACGCATCCTAGGTATGTGAAGGTGTCTGTCTGCACCAGTTGCTGATTCCTTACTGATATGGGCTCAGGGTTGCTCACATTGAGCGTCATGACTTCTGACTTCTTTAAATTGATGTTCAAGCCCATCTGCTGGCTATACTTATTAAGTCTATCCGTTTTTTCCTGGATGTGTTGATGTGAATGTGCTAATAGTGCAATGTCATCTGCATATTCCAGATCTTCCAATGTAGAGAATGTAGTCCATCTTATTCCTCTTGGACTGCCCTCTGTTGTCTGGCGCATCACCCAGTCTATGACTGTTAGAAATAGAGTGGTTGATAAGGGACATCCCTATCGTACTCCTGTCTTCACCTCAAAGGTTAGGTTGCTCTGCCCAACGCTACACGTAAAGTTGGCATAGAGGCTTTTTATGATTGACACTATGCAGCTTGGAATTCCATAAGCCCTGTCTTTTCCATAAACTGTCCCTATGTATGCTGTCAAAAGCCTTTTCAAAATCAACGAAATTAATGTACAGCTGTCTTTGCCATTCTGAGCACTGCTCTATAATGTTCAGTATGGGTTATCATATTCAAGTCATGTATCCTTAACATATATCTTCTTCGTGTGTATCCTTAACACGTATATCTTCGTATGGGTATGGTCATCAGAGAGTATCTTCTTCGTGGATCTCCCATCTTAGTGAACCTCAAAATTTTACAATCATATTAAATCATCTGTCACGTAACTACGTAAAGACAGAAATATTTAATGTACAATATTATTATGGGGTATTAATGGCATAGGCATCATATACAAGCAGTAGTTGCACTATAGCATGTGGTGTTTTATTATTAATCACATAGGCATCACGTACAAGCAGATGTTGCACTATATCATGTGGTGTTTAATTATTTTCTCAAGTGTTATACCTATGTCAGCCGTGATGATAAAAATCAATCAATACTCATGTGTGAGACAACCAGGGGTGGGTCAGTGGGGAATGAAATGACACTATGGAACGCATGGGGATCAACAGGTGCAAAAAAAAGTAAACAAACAATCATCTGTGTGGTCTCATAAAAAAATGTGTGCGGGTGGTTCAGGGATAATCAGCATCAGTAATTTAGGTCAACATTCCCATCAATCTGTTTTCTGTACATTTTTTTTTATATATTCATTGTTGGTAAAAGTCAGTAAACAAGCCATAATAACAATAGGGTTATAATAACAACTGCTCTAAAAAATTTCCCATCAGTAAATGTGACACCTGGGTTGTAATAAATTGTATCAGTGGGGTGACAAGAATGGTTAACTCAGAAAGCGAATAAGAACAGTCAATTTAACCTGTTGTCAGAAAGTTGTGAGGATAGTAACTGTGGTCTCGTGATGGACAGAAAGAAACAAAAGGTCTCCAGATTACAACAAAATTGTAATTCAAGTTAATGAAGATAGTTAGAACAGAAAAATCATAATTCTTGAATATTGGTTCAGAGTGAGAGAAGGAAAATAGTAGGGTAAGGGGTGTGTGAGGGTAGGAGTGGAAAAAGAATTCGCATTCGTCTTGTAATAGTGAATCACATGTTGGATGTACAATCATTGGAAGTAATCAATAGTTTTACATTTACATCATACACTATTTAAAAAAAATACAAAGTGGTTTAAATTTTTACTATTTAAAAAAATTATACATAGCTATTACATAAGCAGTATGGATTTGAATGATGGTAATAAAAATATTAACAATACCCACATAATTGTGTGGTTTACACTCGAAAAAAAAATCTCTGTGGAGAAAAAAACATGGGATACTATGACAATCATGTCTATGAATTTCAATAACATGGTTCGTACACTCTGTCAAGGGATGTCATGATAGTATCGCTGTAATAGAAACAAGTTACTGTCATAGATGAGTGAATGAAATATACAGATCATAGGTAAGAGGATGCATCAATGATAATTAACAGAATGACAATCAGTGTCAAATGCAAAGTTACTGCATGAGTATGCAAAGATGCATGTGAAAAGAGTACGTTGATCTCAGGAACAGTAAGGAAAAAGACTGTAAGGGCGAAAGAGTGAAAGATGATGAATTCTCAATGTGCGAATCATTAGCATTAAAAATTTGTGTGCTATTCATGGAACTGGACTCTAGGGTTCCGAATTAGGAAAATGTAACATCAAAACTATCTTTAACTAATAAGTGTGGCTATGTAACTTATGAACTGCAATTTCCAAGGAAATTCATAATATTTTCAACAATCCTAATTAAATTCTCATATTTCAAATTAAAGTGATAGTATAGCATATTCTTGTATCATCTAGCATGGTAACATTATTACCTAATACTCTTGTAATCTGTGCTAGATGTGGAGTCAAAAACGTGATGAATGAAAGTGGATAATATACTTATAACAGGTGTTAGTATGAAAAATTTCCAAAAAAAAAAATTACATGACAGCTTTTTGTTTCTTCTGGAGGTGATCTGATCATCAGCGGTTACCGCACTGAGGAAAATTCTGATAGCTGGAGTTGCTGTGATAATTCAAATCAGGCACTGGGTCATCAGGGAGCTGTCATCTACACGTAATCTGAAAAGAAATTTCGTCTGGGGGACGTTTTCGGCCCAAAAAAAAAGAAAACGAGACTTGTCACCAAAAAAAAAGAAAAAAAAAGATAAAACTGTGACTTTGGGCACCCAAAAATAATGCAAGAGACGTTCGTTGTTCGGCTAAAAATAAAGTCGTTGGTAAAAAGAAAAAATACACATCTGTGATGAATTTGCTTGGAGTGGCAAGCACAGGAAGACACAACTGGGTGCCTATAAAAGACTTGTAAATGCCTTTGCAAGTTCATTCGCCATTTCTAGCTTAGCAATCTCTCTGCTGGATAGTCTGGAATCGTACTGTGTAGTGGGTACAGTATGTGACGTGTTGTTGACAGATTGTCGGCAAACTGAAGAAATTGGAGATGATTGCGACTGAGCTAAAGGAGGGTTGACTGGCGAGTCATCTTTCTGTCTACAAACTGGTCTACGCTTTGTTCGGATCTTTCTTCTTACATGTGCTTGTGGCAGTTTTACGAACTTCACTAGTGGAAGGGTGTCATCTGACGAAGCTGAGTACAGTCTTTTGACAGCAGTGCTTATCTCCGGGGGTGAAAAATTGGCAATTGATTCATCGTTTGTGCTGTCAGGACCAAGAGCATCTATCTCAGATTCTGTGTCGTTAAAAGAGGTGTAACTTGTGGATCGATTACGAAATTTTGCTTTTCTAATGGGTCTGGTGGATGCTTCTGTAGAATGCTTCTCTTGTGTGATCATCTTGCCTTCATACCGTTCAAGTGCGATTTCCATCAATTTTCTAAATTCCCCCCGTCGTGTAGATAAATCAACAGCAAACCTGTTCTCCAGTAATGCATACACCAGTCTTACTGAGAGGATGATGAAGTCACCATCTCTCAGAATCACGTTCATCTCTGCCTTCAGCTCCTCTGTGCTTGGTTCAGTGCCTGGAATATACTGTAAAGTCTGAATGGCCGATCGTTCTACTGTTGTTCCAGTGTGTCCAGACGATGCGTGGGCGTTCAATGTGTCATGGGCTTGATCTGTCTCGTCAAAGGAGGTGTGACTTGAAGGTTTGTGACGAAATTTAGCTTTCCTAATTGTTCTGGTGGATATCATCTGGGGTGCTTTCGTAGAGGGTTTCTCGTGTATGAGCATCTCGCCATCATCCCGTATAAGTGTGTCTGTTTGTGTAGCGACACAAGTTGTCTTTATTTCTCTCCCCTGTTCGTGCATGTTTCTAGGTGGCCTATGTGTAATGGGGGCCCATAGCGTCTCCTGTGCCTTCTTATAACTGACCTGGTGATGTTCGTAAAATGGTTTTCGCCATGGTTGTAGTGGTTTAATAAGGGCGCAGAAACTATCTTCCGTTGTAATTATACAAGTGTTTTGGGTAGATGTTCGGAGATTATTTACCTGACAAATCTTTCGACGTTTGACATTGTTGATTAAGTTTCGAACTGCAATGCGGCAATCCCTTCTATTTAGACTTGTCCAGTGGTTCCTAGTACTTTTATTGAAGTGACATAGAGTACTTTCTGATTCCTTACTGTAATGTTTCGGTATACGTGGGTAATGTAGGTTTATCATATCGTCTACACCGTAACTTTTCGCATCCGCGTGTGTTACTGTATTCATCTTGACATAATAAGTGTGATCATGTCTTCATTGCTTGGGATAACCTCCTGGTAACAAAGTTGTAATAGACATGTCAATCTGTAAGCTGTGTTTGGTTGAATTGTATTTATTGTTGCCGATCCATATTTTTTTGCTGCATCTGCTGCTGATCTTGTTCTTCTACATTTAGTTCTTGCTGATGCATTGTCAATTGTTTCATTTTTATTTTGTGTCAGTGGTTCACAGTGATCGTGGCTAGTGGTTGCTCTCTGTAAGAAGACTGGTCACTGGCATCAATTTACTATATGTGGCGGTGTGCTTTCAAAATGTATGACTGGTCCACATGCACCAATTTACTCATATGTTACCGCAGTGCTTGTTATCGAAGACTGGGCACGGTATCCAATTATCTGTTATGTAGCCGGGGCTGTTCTAGTAGTTCATTATTTTGTTTAACTTTTGCTTGCAATTTATATTTATGTGAGTGATTGTTATACTGGCTTAAAGCTCGCCAGAGATGGAAATTTCTCACACTCTATTTGTGTGTACAGATATCGTTCCATTCCTCCTACTGTTGATGTAATTAGAGAGCTTTACCTACTAATATTTGAATGGGAACAGGACCATGCCTCCATACATTTCCACAAGCTTAAAAGTCTTCACCAGCTTGGTAATTTTCCATAATTTTTGTTTGACTTCA
The DNA here is from genome assembly GCA_024509875.1 of Oreohelix idahoensis. Lineage (NCBI taxonomy): Eukaryota > Metazoa > Mollusca > Gastropoda > Stylommatophora > Oreohelicidae > Oreohelix > Oreohelix idahoensis. The sequence goes on along the minus strand of JAMPIV010002737.1, from coordinate 68,982 downwards.
ACAAGAGATTCAAGTGGGTTATTAACCAAAACTCAACAGGCATTTACATGTATGTACATTAAACGAAATTAGTCGTTTCTTTTCATAATATGCATATTTCCTTGTTCAATGGCATCACAATAAAATGTCTCATAGTGGTAATCATTATTTTTCACATCCTCCTAAATCTCGGGGTTCTCAAAAAGCTTCATATTAAATTCCCTTTTGTGTAGGTTACCACCTGTAGTTTTCCTTTTCCATTATCTTGTAGTTTCATTTTGTATTTCCTTCAGCAATTATTTTCAATACTTCGTTCAGTTCCTCAGCAACATTTTATATTATATCAATCGTGTTGGGCTGAAAATTAAACAAGACAATACGAGACTTCACTTTACTTACATTGAAGGAAAAGCCAGCAAGATAACATTGCTTGAACCAATGTTCAAGACTTACTCACAAAACACATCAATCTGCATGTTGGATTACAGCTAATTCTGCCCTGGGAAATCTTTGCTGGCAAGTTCGTAGTGAGCTGAGCTGGCTACGTTTTCTCACTGGATAAACATCACGTGATGTCGCTATCTTTAACCTGCATCCCCATTATTTCTATGACAACTGTCGGGTAAATTTAGCGTGCTTTTCTCGAACGCCGACCCAGCCGGATCCACCGCTCATTTCCCTTCCCTTAGTGCTTAATTAATTTTTTTTATTTAAGTTAAGAATCCCATCAACGAATGGTAGTTTTATATTTTGTTATTACTGGGCTCCAGCATGAATAAATGCTGATGGTGGTAGGTCATACTACCACAATCTACACTGATGGATCCAAGGGTGATAGTGGGGAACTTGGTGCAGGAGTGGTAATACCACATTGGGGAATTAAAAAGAGCTACAGATTACTGAAGGGGCTTCAATTTTTTACCGCAGAGAAATTAGCAATTCTAAAAAGTTTAGAAATAATCGAAGATAACCCACTGCCAGATAGCTATTTACTGTGCAAGACACTCCACTGTGTAGCACCACTGCAATGTGGTTTTATCATAATAAATAAGGCTCGTCTTCCAAAGGTACGACCACACCGAAATGGCTGACATAAGAAAATAAACACCTTTTACAGGTACTTCCCTTTAATAATTACACACACACAGTCAGGCCTCACACGGCCAACAAAACGTATGAAAATACAATATAACAATGTCAATGTAACTTGCCTCAATAACAGCTCAATCTATCAGCATTACACACTACAGTATGACTTAACTGGATAGACACTGCAATGACGATCGCTCACTAGGAGCGTCAAAAAACTGCCACAATGGTATACCCAACTCATTGACCACATACAAATCTACGGTCTGTAACAGTACAATCTAGCCACTGCACGATACGGGATTAATAACTTAATAATCCACCAGGCCCAGAATATGGCAAGCACTTATCACACTCAGTCCATGGCATGAACTTCACAGCAAGATTGCTGGCAAGGGAAAAATATATCCGTCCTAACCGGACACTGTCTAGCATCTCACTAACTCCTTTCGCGCCTGATTTTCCCGGCTTCCGGTAGTCATCTACTCGCCGATGTTGCCACACTTCAGCGTTGCCAGTCTGATTTTTCGTACAACAGATGCACTGCGAAATAGCGCAGTGACACCCACTAGAAGCTGTAATGATATTTACAGATTCACTATCATTACTACAAGCACTAGAACACCCAGGTAAATGTAGCCGGCCAGACATAAAGGAAGACGGGAGCCGCGTTAGCGAAGTGGTTACCACACCGCGCTGGCGACCGGGTGACCCAGGATTTTTCGTCGACCGGGATTTGGACTGGATTAACTCGAGCCCTGGCGACGACATTTGAAGCAGTGTCGACGACCAGGGATTTGCGGCTCCTGAGCCGACCCAGCTCTAATGGGTACCTCCAAAATCGGCGAGTATCTGCCTGAATGGCGAGGGATACCTGTCTCTGTGCAAGAAAAAGGTATACTCACGTAAAATCAGTATCAGGTTAGATATAATTACCTGAGATTTCGCCTCGAGTATTAGCGGGCGTACCAAAAAAAAAAAAAAAAAAAAAATAAAGGAAGAAATCCTAGCAATTAATACATCACTAGGGAACAGAGGATGTAGTGTGAGTCAAGTGTGGGTTTCAACACACATAGGTATAGCTGGTAACGAGTTGGCTGATCAGAGCGCCAAGAATGGAAGAATAAGTAAAAACAATGTAAGATCAGGACTATGAAGGTCGGAGATCAAGAGCCAAGTTAAGCTAACTATAAACGAGGAGTGGAAGTCAACATGGAAGAACAGTAGAAAAGGGAGACACGCGTTCAAACTGCTGAAAGAACCAACAAGGACGTGCCAGGTCAGAGAAGAACTAAAGATACCATCGAACAAAAAAACGGTGGCGTCTCCGTCTCGGTGCAGCATACTTTATGATAGAGGAACCACATTGCCAAGAATGGCAGGAAGAGAATGACATAGACCACTGCCTGATCCACAGTAAAAAGTACGAACAACAAAGGCTTGAATTAAAAACTTACTATAGAAATCACAAAATAGACTTGACAGGTGATAATGTTTTTAGTATAGATGCCCCAGGAGATGCCCAATCAATACTTAAGAGATAAATACATAAAACAAAGGAAAACATATAAGGTTAGTACTTCAGAAAAAAATTCAACCAAATAGTAATTAAGCAACAAGAACTAATAAATCTGTAACAAAAAAACAAAAAAAAAACAAAAAAAAAAAAAACTTACTAACTACTCATAGGACAAGGAAAGACAACGAGGTTTAAGAAAAAGAAAACAAAACTCAAAAAGAACAAATTCTTATATAAATTAAAACCAAGTGTAAAGGACAAAAGTTATCTATAAACAATACAAAAGAGAAAATAAAATGACAAATACTAATATAAATTAAAATTAGCAACTGCAAAGGACAATAGCTAGTTAAATTGAATACTAAATTAGTAAATACAATAACACTAAATACCCCAATTATAACTGTGGTAGGGTGGGCGAGATGATGATGATGATTATGTTGTGATTGTGATATCACTCTCTTGTCACACTCGCACCGACCCGAACAACAATAAAACTCTTGATTCTAGAGGCAGGGGCTATATTTATTTTTACAGCCCATTCAGTGACAAAGCAAACATTAAACAAATAAACCAGCGAACATCACAAAACCCAACAAAACAAAACAAAACACCCAACAGTGCCCGATGCTAATATGTCATGTCTTTGTGTTCTTCTGTGTGGGTACACAGCGCGCCTCGTTTCGTTCCCTCTTGTCTGGACTGATACTTCTGAAAGCTCGCTGCTGGCCTTCGTATGCTTTATATAGACTGCTAAGCCTAAACACTCAACTTAGTCCGCGCGCGCCGTAATCGCGCTACTTAAATAACACTCGCGATATATTGCTTTAGGAATAGCGAAAACACAAATAAAACCTACAGCTATTTAATATAACACAATTCTACACCACAACTTAATTTAAAGGCATTATTGTGGCCTAATAACATATCTTCTACTTCATCAATCTTGAAGAATTTACATCTCAGCATGCTTCGCGCACTTCTAAAATACATGGGCGATAAATCTGCCCAAAAACAGGTAGGGGGCGGGCGTCTCCTTTTCGGCCCCATCACATATCTCCCTCCTGATTTTGTTGTCGTCCTGACAACATCACTCACTCTGGCGCTTCAGTTGTAACCTCTCAGATCGTCTCGGGGCAGGACCCTCTATTGGCTGCAGGGCATACCAGCCTGGTTCGGGAATTAGACCATGCACGTCCTCCCCAGGATCGATCTCATCTGGCGAAGCTGGTGCCTCAGGTAGGCCTAGTGTAGCATCTACCAGATTCGGAGAATCATCTTTGTCCTCACTTCGTCTCAGTTCGTGCGCCGCAACCCTCATCTTCAGATCTTCGTTGCCTGCTGGCCTTATCACATAAGGACTACCGCTTGCTTCTGGAATTGACGATACAATGAATTCGTCGTTGGACCACACGTCTTGTATTTTGGCCCTGTCAGTGTAGTGCACTCTTTTCCGCACTCTTTCACCCACTCGCAATGGTGTGGGGCCTGGAAGCTGATTACTTCTCTCCCTCCTGTCAGCGGCCATTTTCTGCATTCTCTCTGCAGCTTTTTGGTGGGCTATGTGCAACCTCTCTAGGTGACCTTGCAGCCACTCGTCAGTTGTCTCCGGCTCTTCATCTGGGCGCGTGCCTATCATGAAGTCTAGACGAAGACTCGTCTCTCTGCCGAAGAGGAGGTAGTATGGTGAGTACCCTGTCGAAGAGTGGGGGGTAGAGTTGTAGACCATAACCACCTCCGCTAGATGCTCAGACCACCTTCGCTTCTGGTCGGCTGTCATGGGTCTCAGCAGATCATGCAACGTCTTGTTGAAGCGCTCGCACTGCCCGTTGCCCTTAGGATTGTAAGCTGTAGTACGGCTCTTGTGGACTCCATATACCTTGCACAGCTCTGCGACTACCGCTGACTCGAAGTTCCGGCCCTGATCAGAGTGTATCCTCTGAGGAGCTCCGAGATACTGGAACCACTTTTCCACCAGGGCCTTGGTGACTGTTGTTGCTTTTTGGTCTCTTGTTGGTATAGCAATGGTGTACTTGCTGAACACATCTGTCAGCACTAATACATTCTCGAACCCTTTGGAATCCCGCTCTAGCAGGGTGAAATCCATTGCTACCACCTCAAGTGGTCTGGAGGCAATCAAGTTTCCCGATGGCCCATGAAACTTCAGTTGAGGTGCCTTGGCAACGTTACATCGGTTGCATCTGCGACAAAAGACGTCAACATCAGCTGTGATGCCTACCCAGAAGCACCTACTTCTCAGCAACTGCAGCATGCGCTCTCTTCCCTGATGGCCCACCCTGTGAGCAGAGTCTAGTATCCGTGGTTTCATGGACTCAGGTATTACCAGTTGTTTTATGCTGGATCCATCTGATCCCTTCACTGTTCGGTATAACAACCCATCTGTCACTTCGAGCCGGTTACTCTGATTAAGTAGTTTCCTTGCAGCCAAGGGGATCTTTCGAGCATCTTTTCCTGCAGGTCTGGTGCCATCCTTTACCAACTTCCTAGCCATCGCTACCACATCATCCGCTCCCTGGAGATTTATCAATTCCTCACGCGAATAGGTGGGAAATGCTTGAGTGGTTGCTGGTGCTGTGGTTGATTCGGCCGGTACCCTTTCACTGATATCTTTCTGGCTTGTTGCTGTCATCAACCCTATCTCATATGGTATCTGGGTAAACTCTCCGATAACCTCAGCTGTTATGCCACTTATTGCAACATCTGCGTCATCCTCCAGTTCCTCGCCTGCGGTTTCAATAGGAAAACGGGACAAATAATCTGCATTTCCATTGGCTCTTGCTGCCCGATGTCGGATTGTGTAGTTAAACATCGCCATCTGGGCCATCCATCTCTGCTCTATAGCTCCCAGTTTAGCTTTCTCCCAGAAGGCCAGACCCCTATTGTCTGTAAATACCTCTACTTGTGATCCTAGCAGGTAAACTCTGAACTTCTCAGTCATGGCCCACTTAAGACCTAGCAGTTCCAGTCTCATACTACTTTTTGAGTTTCTTTCAGAGGGTCGAAGTGTGCGACTTGCATATGCCAAGACTTTCTTTGTTCCATCTTGTACTTGCGAGAGAATTGCTCCCAATCCTTCAAATGATGCATCTACCTCTAGGATAAATGGTAGCGAGAAGTTAGGGAACCCTAGTAGCGGTGTGGAGGTTAGAGCCTTTTTCAGTGTCTCAAAGGCTACAGCACACGCTTCTGTCCACAACTCTCCTATGGGTGACTTACTTCGTCTTTTAGTCTGCATGCCTTGATTGAGCGCAGCTACTAAATACATGGGCGATAAATCTGCCCAAAAACAGGTAGGGGGCGGGCGTCTCCTTTTCGGCCCCATCACATAACCAATTTTCAGGTTGAACAGGGTAGAACAACATGGAACGAGAAGAGGCAATAATGGTCAGCTGTTAAGTGCCCGCTCTCCACTGATAGGTTGCTGGTTCAGAGCTGGTTCTTTATTTGTTGAGTTGCGAATGCGTGCTTCGTTCGTTTTATAAATATTCAAATGAGGGTCAACGTTATATGGTCTCATTGTGTAATGAATATCCAAGAAGACATTGGTTCCTTTCAGAGCTCATTATTATATTGTATACCTTCTTATATGAAGAGTTCTTCAACTACAATAATAATCAACATTGTCAATCTGACAAACCAACCGTAACGTTATCGATGTGGATAAGTCTTCGAATTGGAGTCCATTATTTATTAACAAGTTCACATACGATGACATTTCAAGCAGGTATAACATTAACATACAGTTCATTAGAATTTACTTGCATATATATTCTTATCCGTCCGTGTCATATTGAATTCATGTCAACAGAACATCATGGCTGTATACATGTGCTGCTGGGATCCAGACAGCCAGAAATGAGCGCATGAGTCTTGACGAAAATAATCAAACTATTTATCAAATATCCTTCCGTAACGCAGGTTAATCACAAACCTTTATGAATTCACTCGTATATAATATTGTCTGGACTGACCATGAGTCCTGGTATCAATTTACATAAATACGGCTATTAGCAAAGCCTAACCTTGGAAGGAGGTAAAAACACGACTTTTCGGCTTGACGGACAACGTAACAAGGTCCAGTAACTAAGTCACGAAGCGTGACTTTATCGACGCTAATACGTCATAATTTGACCGTGTATTTCGCGTTCACTAATCCGTGAAGTCTAAAAATCAATTTATATTAATTCTATTGACCTAAAAATGCGCACTGCCAATTATAGCAGACGATATCAATAAACTACCGTAACAATTCCCTGCCCGCCGGGAAAAAAAAAACCAATTAGATAGATTTTTTTGAACTATCTTACTCAAACATATGAAAAATTTAACAAAAACCCGACATATGGCCTACGATGTTCTGTCTAGAACAGTGTCGTGGTCATGTCGATAATATATTAGTAATATAACATTATTATATTAAACAAAGGGATGTCAACTGTCGCTAAATAATTATCTACTGAACTTAAAGACTGTTGTGAGTGAATAATGAAGTGTTATGTAAAGAAAATTATTCTAACTAATTAAAAGTAAACTAATTAATCATAGTAAGTGTGTAGGGTATTAATTAATTAACATCTAATTAAATAAACTGAGAGATAGTGTCATAATAAAAGACATGAGAAGTAAGGACAAGTAAAGTAAAGAAAAAGATAAAGTATAAATTAATTTAGTTATGTGTGTTTAAACTTAATTATGAGTGTCGAGTAATTACAAAATAATTAAATTAATGAATTAATAAAAGAAAAAATATTCATACATTTTATGTGAACATCTTAACTAAATGCATATAACAGCTATCACATTCATAAATAAAATATTTAGAGTATTCGCTTGTGTGATATTATTATGTTTTTTTCATCTTTTCTTTCTTTTGACACATTTTCTTCTTCTTTTTTTAAATTATTATCACACTTCATTTTTATTATATTCTTTATTAATTTAATAACTATTAAACTTAATAATGTCGGATATGAAGATCCAGCCGTCGTTATATCCTTTGAGAATTTATGGAAAGTTCCATTGGAGAAAAATTTCATAATGTTCAAATATGTTTTGTTCTTGAATGAGTGTAAACTGTCACATCATGGATTCAGATACTTTTCCCGACTATCTTGTAGCGAGTTGTAAAACGATTGGACACTAACCAAAGTCCAAACGTTAAAACGAACCATTGAAATATGTCACAAACAATTTCTTTCGGAGATTGTACTTATTGATTGATTCCCTGCAAATTATTCGAAGTGTTTTTCTCGTATGGAGGTGGTTCATATCATTTTCGTCGCAGGAATAAGTGAGAGTTCCAGAGTCAATCTTGTTCAGTCTTTAATCTTTTAACTTGTGGACAATTACTATTCGACTTCAGTAGGGTGTCTCGAAAGTGCATCCGCTAATATATTTTCTTGTCCCGGTATGGCTTCGATGACAAAGTCATAAGGTTGTAATAGAATCGAAAATCTGGCAAGTTTAAGGCTTTTGTGGTTAGAGCGACGTAACGATGCCGCCGCCTTCTGATCCGTTTGGATCACGAAAGGTGCTCCCAACAAAAATTTCTCAAGTTTAGTAATTGCCCAAACTACTGCCAGCAACTCCTTGTCCACAGTAGAGTATTTTGTTTCAGGTAACTTCAGTTTTCTTGATATGTACATCGTTGGATGAAGTATATCGTCGTGATATTGAAGCAAACAAGCTCCGATACCGTAATTACTGGCATCTGTACGAAGGAAAAACTTTTTAGAAGTATCTGGTAACCTCAAAATTGGTGGATTTGAGAAGATGGTCAATATCATGCGAAAAATTTTGTCGCATTCGTCAGTCCAATTTACCTTCAACGGCATGTATTTTTTTAACAATGATGACACGACAGCCGTGATGGACGATAAGTTAGGTACAAATCTACTGTAGTATTGGACTAGACCTAATACACTCCTAACCTGTTTCTTCGTTTGAGGAACCGATAAATTAAAAATTTTAGATACCGTACTGGGAACAGTTTGAATACGTCCAGCCGCAATAATATGTCCCAGAAAGGTTATCTCCTGAAATGCTATTTGTATTTTCGTAGGTTTAGCGGTTAAATGGTTTTCTCTTAATATCTCCAAAACACATCTAAGTCCTGAAAAATGTTCCTCAAGTGATGAACTAAATAAACATATGTCGGCAATGTATGTAATGATGTCTGGTCTACCTGATAAAATTGTTTGTATCATGCGAATAAAGGTAGCAGGAGCGTTCATAAGCTCAAAAGGCATCACATTCCACTGGTAAAGACCTTGTGGAGTGGAAAACGCTGTGTAATGTTTGGCCTTTTCGGTTAGTGGTATCTGCCAATCTGTTTAGATCTATCTTAGTGAAAAGTGTTGCATTGGAGAGATGAGAAAGTAAGTCGTCAATAATGGGATGTGGTTCACTGTCAGCTATGGTCTGAGCATTTAGCTTCCTATAGTCAACGCATAAGCGAATGTTGTTGTCCTTCTTTCGGACAATGACTAAAGGTGACGAAAATGGTGAGGTACTAGTCTCGATAATACCTAAAGACAACATCTGCTTAAGTTCCTGAGTCGTTTTGCTGAGAAAGTGTAGTGGGACAGAATAGGGGTGTACACGAATTGGTGTATCATCTTTAAGAGTAATGTCGTGAGTAATCACTGATGTGCGACCAGGTACGTCTGTCAGCACATCTGGAAATGATTGTAAGAGATCAGCAATCTGATGATGCTGTTGCGGTGTAACCGACGAAGAGATGGTTACATTACGCCAAGATTCCATAGATTGTAATACAGGTACAGGTAAAGACATCTGTACCTCAGGAAAAGAAGATTCTTCTTCCTGAATCACTGATAGATTAGTATAATGACAATTTGGTACCACTGTGTCATCTAATTCGTGGAAAATAGATTGCAAGTGTTCTGGACGAGTGTAAAATTGTTTGAGCATGTTTATATGGTATATTTTTCTGTGTCCATTAATGTCTAAGACGTAGTCAACGTCAGAAATCTTGTCAATAACCTTGTAAGGACCATTCCATGATATAAGTAATTTATTGTCATTATGTGGAAGTAACACATAAGCCTCATCGCCTGGAAATAGTTTACGTAATCGTCTTGTTCTATTTTGTAAGGTCCGAGCCTTAGCTTTCGCAGCCTCAGAAGAAGCTGTTGCCAACTGGCAAGATTCTATGATATTCTTACGAAGATTAATTACGTACTCGTATGATGACTGGGTATCCTGAGTCATCTCGGCGTCAATTAATAAGTCTTTTATGAGTCCTATAATACCTCTTGGTGGAGCGCCGAAAACTAATTCAAATGGAGAGAAGCCAGTCTGTTCATGTGGCACATCTCGATAGGCGAACAGGACAGCTGGGAGTGCTCTGTCCCAGTCCTGAGGATGTTTAACCGTAACCTTATGTAACAGTTGTTTAAGTGTACGGTTAAGCGGTTCCACCGCACCATTACTCATAGGATGATAAATACTACTAAAATTCCTATCTATGTACCATGTCTTCATTACCTCTGTCATAGTATCAGATATGAATTGCGATCCATGATCTGACAATAACTTCCTAGGGAAACCTACCCTAGAAAAAATAAGATGTAGTGCATCAGCTACATCTGCTGTAGTGGTGGTCTTCAGTGGTATTGCTTCTGGCCATCGTGTGCATAAATCGATGCAAGTGAGGACAAATCTATGTCCTCTGGCCGAAGGTAAGAGTGGACCAATGATATCTATGGCCATTTTGTCAAAAGGGCGCACTGAAATATCACAAGCCTGAATAGGAGCCGTGTGAAAAGCTCCACGTGCTTTAACTTCCTGGCATATCGTACAAGAGCGTACATACTGTGATATATCTCGTGAAACACCTGGCCAGCCAAAAGAATGAAGATAATACTCGGGATCGTGTCCGAATTTATCCCATGTGACCTGCACACTGTGAATCATGAGCATGTTGGAGAATATAGCGTCTAAATGTAGAAGGTACCATGACTTGTCGTTTTACCTGAGAACTGTCCATCAAACATCTAATTAATATATCATTTTTGATTGTAAAACCAATGTTTGTCTTTATTACTCGAGGTAAGATTATCAAACTTATTCACCAGAGCAAAAATTTTTTTAAAGATTTGTCTTCCTTCTGTTTTCTTGCAAACGTAGCTCTGTCAATAGGAGAATGAACCTCAATATCTTCCTGTTTGTCTGGTTCCACCTTTTTAGTGTCGACACTCTACAATTTTAGTCTGTGCTCTAGTTGTCACTGCATTTCCAGTGCACAGATTGTGTTTCTCCCATTCGATAATTCCTTTTGGGATGCAATCTCTACTGCCATGAATGCGACCAACCATAAGATCTGCATTAGGATTTTTCAACATGCATATCTTAACATTTCCTGAAAAGAAAGGTGTATTAATATGAATTATCGCAGTGGGATAGTGTTCAATTGTACCCCCGAAAGTCATACATTTAACATATTCGTTAGTAGCACAACTTGGATGGATCAGTGACTGTCGGACTCCAATAGTTGTAGATCCGGAATCTCTCAAAACAGAGACGATAGAACCATTTACTATCCCTCTGTTAAATATCAGAGAGCCTGTTCTATCATTGGCTGCAAGACCTACTTCTGGTAGAATATGTCCACAGTTCAATACTGTTTCCTTTGCTTTCTGAACAACAAGAATACATGCTGGGCAACTATTTGCCACGTTATAATTCATAGCATAACATGTGGACGACGATTGAATTGGTTTATCATCATGGGGAACCAACCGGGTAGTAACAGTAGTAAATGCCACCCAGATATTATGATTATAATGTGACGGTCTGCGTGACTGAGACCGATGTCTAGAATAGTTATTAAAATTATTTTGTTGTCCCCCGTGGTGACTATTGTGTCTAGGTCTGAAGCCTTGAATATTCTTAGTCCACCTGTTTTCATTGTTATAGTTGTATGATCGATTATGGTTAGAATAGTGTTGACCATTGTTGTATCTGAATTGAGGTGACTGATTCCTATTCAGTTGTCTACCTCTGTTGACGTTCCCATATGTATTATTATTTTTATAATTGTCATTGTGGGCATTATTCCTTCTGTGCGGATAATTCCTATCCATACTATAAGCTCGAGATTTATCTTTACCCTGGAATGCCATATTAGAAGCTACAGGTAGAGGTTCTCTTATTTGTAAGTTAGATATGCTCGCATTGGGATGTGCAGAGCAATAAATTACTGCCATTTCTTCCAGTGCAGCAATTGTAGATGGTTTTCGTACTTGTATAAAGGAAAAGAACGGTGGACTGATAGAGGATAAAACTTTATCCCTCAGTAACAAATCAACTACTTTGTCGTACGATTTGTTAACACCTGCCAGTTCCACCCATCTGTTAAAAGTATTGCGTATATTCGCAATAAAACCTGGAAAGTCTTTATTGGACTCAGGTAAAAGCGTTTTAAACCTAAGTCTACAGCCTTCCTCATCCAAATGAAACCTTTTTAACAATAAAGTTTTTAATCGCATCATAATCCACTGCTATTGTAGGATCAGCATTCTCTGTTGCGCTCAATGGTTCACCATCTAAAAATTCATTTAGTTTAAGTGCCCATGCCTGTTTAGGTAAGTTATGTGTTTTGCATACATGTTCAAGCCGTGCCAGGTATGATGAAAGGTCGTCAAGGTTCAATTTGAAATGTGGTAATTTAAAGTTATAATAAGGTTTGTTTTGATTGGATGAAGATCCATTTTGGGAATTATCAGTCTGCCTCGTAGTAGCACTTTGTGCCTGTAATTTTGCAGTTTCAAACTTAAGACGTGCCAATTCCATTTCTTGTTGCCTTATAATTTCCTCTCGTTTCAATTTATTCTCTTCTTCAATCCGTAACATCTCGTCCCTTGCCACTTTTCTTTCTTCTTCACGCCTAGCAAGTTCTTTTTGTTCTTCCATCTCTCGTTTAGCAATTTCTCTTTGCTTTTCTAATTTAAGTTCACGTTCTTCTTCTTCCTTCTTCAATGCAGCTTTTTTATCAGCTTCTTTTTGTTCAGCAATAGCCAGTTGTTGTTCTGCAAATTGACGAAGTTCTGGTCCTTTGTAACCATAATCCTTCCCAATCTTGACAAAGGTGTCAAGAGTAGCCATACTAATTCAACATTATGCCTTCTCAATTAAATATTTAATTATATGTATGTGTAACAATAGATTAATACACAATATAATCAACTACAATCTTATAGTACTATTAATTGTAAGTTCCACAACTATTTTGTAACTAAATAATGTAAATCAATAATGTTTATTCATTACATTATACCAATGTATTATACCCTTATTAATTTATGATGCTGAATTTATATCGTGCATCTAATATTATCCTCCAATAATTATGAGTATTATCCCTCCATAATTATGTTATTTAATCATATACATGTGCCCAGTGCACACTGTAGTACTATGAAAATGTACTAATTAATATTTAATATGTCTGTCCTATCCAAGGCAAACCATAAATCAAAGTTATTTATCAATATATATTATGCTATTATGCCCTCGTCATAATCTACAATATGCTTCAATAGTATATTGGACTACTACTGCAAATAGATGACATCACCGAAGTCATCAAATGATTTAGTAAAAATTAATGAAATTATTGTATTATTCTATTAATAGTAAATTTATAACATTATTAAATCATTAATATATGAAATGAATAACTAAGACAAACAATAAACTAAATTGTATAGAATATTAGCACATCACAAACTGACAATTTCAGACATAAAATGAATCTATAAACTAAGAAGAAAAAATCGGAAGTACACTAAGAAGGTCAAGGATTGAACTAAGTCAAGATGAAACATGTACTCAAAACTCAGTGACGTAACAATGCACTCATAACGGTTAATACAAAATCTCTGAAATAAGTTATAGAAAGTTCAGAATTGACGGGATAGATTACGAACATTATTACAGAACTGAATAGAAATGAAATTAGTACAGCAAAATACACCAGTTATCCACAGCAAATCACAACTAACATACAAGGTCAAATCCTTTCAAATGCAAACGAATTTTTACCATCGGAAAATCGTCAATGGATTCTTTGCTAAATGGAAAAATTTAACTGCCCTACAGATCAATCAAAACTGAATCGGTCGTTCTAAAAAGAAGACATAAATTCAGTTTCGATTCGCCTCGCCAACCGCCCACTAATATGTAAAATACAACATAATAGATATGAATAACACAAACAACATTCAACAGTGAAATCAAAGACATGTCGGTGAACGGAGCAAAGAGGACTTGACAGCGTAAAGTGAAAACAATTACTTAGCTTTTTGCCTCGATAAATTTGTACAGTGCCCGATTCGCCAACAGCTTAAAGAGCTCATATCGCATGCTAGCGAAGGTTGAACTTAGTTTGCACTGTTGCTTGAAGCGTTGTTTTGAAAATTCTTCTTGAAAGTCGTTGAAAATGCGGCTGCTATTGTGATGGATTAATCTTGTAGTTAAGGGCGTGTGACGTCACCGGTATACACGTAAAATATGTCCATTTTCGCTCGAAGGGAATTTTTCTCAACCCGGTATTCTTTGAAAATTTTGACAATTAGATTACAATTCCACGACCACATCTGGCCACCAGCTGATAGGTTGCTTGGTTCGCTACGGGTTGCTGGTTCAGAGCTGGTTCTTTATTTGGTTGAGTTGCGAATGCGTGGTTCGTTCGTTTTATAAGTATTCAAATGAGGGACAACGTTATATGGTCTCATTGTGTAATGAATGTCCAAGAAGACATTGGTTCCTTTCGGAGCTCATTATTATATTGTATACCTTCTTATAGGAAGAGTTCTTCAACTACAATAATAATCAACATTGTCAATCTGACAAACCAACCGTAACGTTATCGATGTGGATAAGTCTTCGAATTGGAGTCCATTATTTATTAACAAGTTCACATACGAAGACATTTCAAGCAGGTATAACATTAACATACATTTCATTAGAATTTACTTGCATATATATTCTTATCCGTCCGTGTCATATTGAATTCATGTCAACAGAACATCATGGCTGTATACATGTGCTGCTGGGATCCAGATAGCCAGAAATGAGCGCATGAGTCTTGACGAAAATAATCAAACTACTTATCAAATATCCTTCCGTAACGCAGGTTAATCACAAACCTTATGAATTCACTCGTATATAATATTATCTGGACTGACACTGAGTCCTGGTATCAATTTACATAAATACGGCTATTAGCAAAGCCTAACCTTGGAAGGAGGTAAAAACACGACTTTTCGGCTTGACGGACAACGTAACAAGGGTCCAGTAACTAAGTCACGAAGCGTGACCTTATCGACGCTAACACGTCATAATTTGACCGTGTATTTCGCGTTCACTAATCCGTGAAGTATAAAAATCAATTTATATTAATTCTATTGACCTAAAAATGCGCACTGCCAATTATAGCAGACGATATCAATAAACTACCGTAACATCCACCCACCACCTCTTCAAAACAACAACAACAATCCTTCACGTCCAAAATTCACTTCAAGATCTTATAGCTGAGAAGCGTTCAGCAGAATGGCCCACACGAATAAGAAACCACAAGCCATAGCAGACAGCAGAGAAGTCAAACTGACTTGTAGTTAACTTCAGGGAGCCGCGGTAGCATAGTGGTTAGTGCACTGGCTTCCTAGCTCGGTGGTCTATCGTTCGATCCCCAGATGACGTGGTATTTTTTTAGGCCACAAACGGCTCCTGGGTCGACCCAGCCCCAGTTGGATACCAGGGCAAATTATGGGAAGGTTATGTAGTAAAATCTGCGAGAATAATCGCTCATTTCAGTAAGATTTTTGTCATAAAATGAAAATAAATAAACCCGCCCGATTGTGTCTGACTATGATCCTCTCACACGCCAGCATAGCGCTGAATTTTGTGCCATGGAACGGCTTAGAACCGATCCCGCCGTTTAAACCTACTCGCTTTCCTTGTGACGTACATTTTAACATTTTGCCCGATCTGATAGAGACTGCAGCAAGACTTATAATTAACGATCTTGCGGAAGTGTGCCGCCAAACTACTGTCTGAATTAACGTAATATTTAACTTTAACGCTTGTAATTAGTAGTAATCCTTACATTATTTGGTAGTGTAACACGAGACAACAGAAATATTTAACGCCAATTCTTATACCTGCCGCGAAACACCCCGCTTCGCTTGACACGTTGTGCCATGCATATATACACGCCGGGGCAAAGCCAGCAGAGGCAAACACGCAGACAAATTTTTATTTCCTCCTACCGGTAGTATTTCTGACGTCACTAAAACAAGTTAGTTATTTGAAAATACATGCTAGCGAGAGATGAAAAGGGGGGAAAGATGGCCGTCTTGTGTACAATTTTTATTTGACGATTGACAGTGACAGAATTGAAAATCTAAACCATAATGAAACTGACCATAAAAATCATATGGTAGTATAGCTTAGAGTCCACTGAGCAAGAATGTGTTTTAAAAAATATGGTAGTCCAAGTATTAGCCAAGTTATTGAGAAAATACTAAATGTCTACGGACGCGTGACCAGACAGACTGTTGTTCCTGCTTGTTTTTTTCATAACGTTAGTGGGGACGCCAGCTTAGAAAAAGAGGCATTGAGGTAAATTCAAATTCGATTGGGTAAAAAGAGTATAGGAGGAAAGGGGAGCGGTAGGAAAATTGTTAACCAAAACCGAACATCTTTTTGTATTGGCATAACTAAAGCAGACTGGCCAATCGACTACCAGACGCAGAGTTTGTTTGGAATAATTTTTCATTTTCAAAAACTACATTTGAATTCTGGTAGTCGCAAGCTTTCCATTGGTCCGTGCTAATAGATATTAGCAAAAAGCTTTCATTGCTCATTGCCAGTTGAACAAAACTTTTCTATCAAATACGCTGAGATCAGCTGTGTTAATTTTAAAATTAAATAAAGAATTACTGCACAGTCTGGACAGTGCAGAGGAAACTGAGGCCATTTCTTTGCAAGTCAGCGTCATTTGTTTATATTTCTTGAAATGTGTGGTAAGAATGCTTTATGAAATACTATGCTTATTGCAACTGCCAAAGTTAGATACTGCTATTGGGAAAAGTGAAGGACATGCCGGGAGCAGACATTGTTGAGTCCTCACATTGAACTGTATCTAACTGTGTATGTTGTCATGATTGTGTTTTAATATTATTGCATTAGAATATGTTAGTAAGCCTCTGTGTTCCATGAACACTGTTTAACATGCCTGGAGCGTTTATATTTAAAAAAGAAGAGAAAATCACACAAAAGGAAATGTGGTTACTCCACATTATTTTATTGAGGAAAACTATGTAAACGTACAGTGGCGTATCTGCCATAGGGACCTGAGGTGTGGTCACAGCAAGGTGTGAGTCATAGAAAATTAGGAGCGAGTGCACCTGTAATGCACGCGAGGCTGACCCCATACCACCGTATGAAAATAATAAATATAATAAGTGATCTGATATAAAAGGCCAGGGTGTCCTTTTGTTGCAGAGGTTTTATTTCCTGTTACCAGCCGGTGACAGGAAACCTGATGAGGGAGAATAACGCAAAAATGTCTCCGACAATTCGTTTATGCTGTCAAAAGATAACAGTAGGAGCTTGGGCGTATTGTGATATCGATATTTCTGCAACTACATACTGAATTATCATTGTACAAGGAATCCCAGGTGATGTGTTAGCATCTGGGTATATCTCTGACACTTCGTTTTAATAAACTCTGGTATTTCAAAATCATACCCAGGAAGTTTATGGGGTGTGATGAAACTACAGCCCCTCATACCCAGTGACTCTCCCAATTAGATACATAAAGTTGTAAGCTGTGAACATTCCAACAGGAGAGATATATTGACTTTATAGTTATTGGACAAAGAGTCCACATATTTTAGTTGATCTTTTATGTAAACTATCTTTTCCTCATTTTCAAAGACCTGTCCAAAAGATATGGCTGGACAGGCAGATTAAATTGTAAAGAAAACATACTCATTTTAAAGAAAAACTTAACCACTGGTTTTATTCATATCCTCATAGAGAATTAAAGTGTTTTTGTGTTTATGTACCATCATTATCATTTCTCCCCTAGACACTAGGTACATCATACACCAGACACTAGAGCCAAAATAGTGACCGTGTGAGATCTAGGGAGGTAGCGTTAGGTTCCCTGCAAATATTTCATCATCATCTTTTAGAATCAGGGGCCTACATGTGCTTGACCTCACACGGTTAATACAGACACTGATTTCATTCTTTTAGGATACCATCATAACCTCCCCAGCAAATCAAACTTTGCTACATATATTGGTAGGCTCGTCCGGGATTTGAATTTCTCCTAGTACTACATACATTGGGGTCTGGGTCTTAGCATAAACAACATTCTATTTTCCCAGGGAATCCCCATAAATATTATTGCCCAAGATTTGGGAAATTTATGAAGTGTCAGAACCCAGAATTAATTAAATAAATTTGTTCTTATTTAGAAATTTAGTTAGAACATTTTGTATTTATCAGATGGCAGATCTGGCCAAGTTTCGCTCTGCGGCTGTGCAGGCTGCCAGGGAAATGAATATGGAGGGTCAAATCTTGATTGACTATGTCACCTCAGAATGTGATAAATTTATTGTTAGGGAAAAACATAGGTTAGCTGAGGAAAGGAAAATGCAGTTAGAAGAGGCTAGGGAGATTAAAAGGTTACAGATTGAGGCTGAGAAGGAGGCCAAGGCCCTAGAGGCTGATAGAGAGGCTGAGATCAAGAGGCTCAAATTTGAGAAGAGAAAATCAGAGGCAGAAAAAGAAGAAAAACGACTGCAAAGGGAGACAGAAGAAAAACGACTGCAAAGGGAGGCAGAAGATAAACGACTGCAAAGGGAGGCAGAAGAAAAGAGATTGACGGCTGAGAGGGAGGCAGAAAAAGAAGATAAAAGATTACAGAGGGAGCATGAGTTGCGACTAAGGGAGTTAGAGTTGCAAGGCCTTGCTCCGGAAAATGGTCACAGCCCCTCTACCTCTGATGCTACTGCTAGTCAGGGGGCCTCCAACTCAGCCATGGGGTTCCATCTAGACTATTTTGTAGAAAAGGATGATGACATTGAGTCATATTTGAGCAGATATGAAGTATTAGCCACTACTTATGGGTTAGAAAGAGAAAGATGGGGGGTAAAGTTGTCTCAGGGTCTTCGGGGAACAGCTTATGAAATGTTTTCCAAAATGAGCAGGGATGACCAAGACAACTATGACATGTTGAAGTAGGCTCTTCTGTTAAGATACGAAAAGAACGGAGAGTTTTATAGAAAGAAATTTAGGAATGCCAGGCTACTGTCGGGTGAGACCTATCACCAGTTCTCCGCCCGGTTAGAAACGTATATGGAGAAATGGGCTACTTTGGGAAAAACCCAAGATCTCAAAGAGATGATACTCATAGAACAGATGAGAGAGTCCATGGCTGCAGACATAAGAAAGTTTCTCATGGAACAGGGCGCGGAGAGGCTGGGTGAGATAATTAATGTCGCTGAGAGGTATCAGGCAGCCCAGACAGAGGTAGCTGGCACCAAGAAGAAACCAGTAGATCATTATAAGGCTCCTCAAATCTATAATAAATTTGACAACAGAGGTAAGCAGAACTTTGATAGGCCTCGAAATGATTTTAAAAATAAAACCTCACATTTCAATGACAGAAAGAATGATGAAAGAAAACCTTTTCATCAAGGTAGATTATATTGTAGATATTGTTGGAAGGAGGGACATGACTGTTGGGTCCGTTCATTCTAATGTTAAAGGCCTTCATTACGCGAATGGTTGCAAAGGAACAAAATGTCAGAAAATGTTCTTCAAAACGAACTCCAACGAGTAGTGTTAACTGGTCACTTACTGGCAGCACACAAGTCTTTGATGACTGTACATATATTTTATTTAACGTGACACATACGGAGTGGAACACACAAGACGATCATGGTTACAGATTACAGATGCAAATGTCATACTTTAAAGTTGCTGATCATACTCTTAAATTCTGGGAGATTCTTCAACAATCAAGTCCTCTTCTATCCAAGTGAGCTGAGGATCACTTCTGTTACCCGCTAATATACATTTACAATGAAGTCCGTTGACCTTCTTCCAAGGACGTCTATCGTGGTAAACGGATTCATGTTCGAGGATCAATCTTTGATATCATACCCGTAAAATTCCCAGACAAAGTCAGACACGGCAATACAATCAGGTTAGAGTCTTCTGTTGACTAACCTCTCCCAAAATCCATGCCATGACTTTGGCATTGGCGAAACGGCATATTAAAACATGTGAAGCATACAAAATCAATTAACTTCGTTTCCTCGTAGGTATCCTCCCTCTACGGCAATTCAAACAAGGCAATCGACTCCGTTTGTCCATTCTAGGAATGACATACTACGATGGATTCCCGCTAGACCATAACTAGGAGCGGCCTGATACTTCAATTAAAATCAATAAACATTCAATGTGAAATGGGGCGACACTTACATGATACTTCCACTATTGGCTTCGACATGAAGACCAATATATATATCAGTAGAAATAATGGCTTCCACTAACTTGCCACGAATACAAGAAATATTCCACGGACATCAACATGGTCCGTACTGCCCCATACAAAACATGACGTCACAATCCCTAAACTAGGTTACCCGTGCGTCCAAAGCAACTCACACTGCATTGTGCACGTCAGTGCGTGAATCAATCGAACGCACAAATAATATAACTATATTAAGACTGGTGCGTACATTTGGCAGGACCGAAGACTACCCCCTTAGGTAATAAATGTACGTAACAATGACATTAAATTTTGTAAAAGTAAACCTGCTGGATTGGCTGCTATGAGAAGGGGGAACCAGGAAGTAAAGGACAAACCTGCTGGACAGCAGGAACCTTATCACCCCCCAGTTTGCGAGGATGTAGTATGCAATGATGTCACCATTAGTTGCCTCTATGATACAGGTTTAGATTTTGATGCTGTCGTGAGCTCGCACTTGGTGAACCCAGATCAGTATACCACAGAAACAGTGGAGATACAAGGGGCGACCAAGGACCTACCACTCATGAAACTTCCCATTCCCATCTACCCTCTGATATTGGGGTGTCGTTATGTCTACTTGGGGAATCCCAAGAGACCTGTGGTCTTGGCAGCAGTCCAGACCCGATCACAATCCAGAAAGGAAGAAGATGAACCTATAAATACTCATCCAGAGGAGATGAGGAAGGCACAGGCTGAAGATAGGTCACTGAAGCCGTGTTATAAGAAACTCCCAAAGAGCCATACTCCTCCTAATAAAGGAGAATTTTATATGAAGAATAAATTGTTATATAGGAAGGCCGGCACTGGTTCAGCTGGTCACGGACAGCTGGTCCTTCCCAGTTCATATAGGGAAAATGTGATGGAGTTAGGTCATACTATCCCCTTCAGTGGTCACATGAGGATTAGTGCAACAGGACAGCGTATAGCGTGTCATTATTTCTGGCCAGGGATAACGGAAGATATAAAGAGATATGTAAAATCCTGCCCAGAATGCCAGAGAGTAGCTCCAAAGCATTGGACTGCTCCAGCAACTCTAGGGGAAATGCCCATAGTGGGAACCCCTTATGAGAGAGTTGCAGTGGATATGCTGGGACCTCTCACTCGGACCAAGAGGAAGAACAGTTACATCCTTACTTTGGTAGACACTTGATCTATGTGGGGAGAGGCGGTAGCCCTGTCGTCAATCGATTCGAAACATGTGGCAGAGGCATTACTTACGATATTCACAAGGTTAGGATTCCCGCATCAAATCTTGACTGATAATGGCTCACAGTTCAAGACGAAACTAACAGAATAGGTTTTTAGGTTGTTTCAAGCCAAGCACTTTCATTGTAGTCCGTATCACCCCCAAGGGAACGGCCAGGTAGAGAGGTTCAATGGGACTCTCATTTCTATCCTGAGAAAGCTGGCACATGAGAAACCTGATACGTGGGACCAATACTTGCCCGCCGCGTTGTTTGCGTACTGGGAAGTTCCACATAATTCAACCGGAATAGCACCGCAACCCTGTTATTTGGGAGGCCAATAAAAGGTCCTCTAGAAGCTTTGTTAAGGACCTGGACAGATGAGAAGGCAAAGGAGACTGTTACCTCATCATATCAATATGTGAACGAACTGACCACTCGTTTAAAAACTAGTTGGAAACTGGCAAATGATAATTTGAGACAAGTCAGGAAAAAGCATGCTGCTTATTATAATAAGAAAGCTAAGGATAGGGAGCTTGCTGTAGGGGAGAAGGTGCTTCTTCTATTGCCCGGCAGCAACAATAAACTTCAGATCGGATGGCAAGGGCCATATACAGTTTTGGAAAAGGTATCCAGAACAAATTATAAGATAGACAAAAAGGGAAAGGAAAAAGTCTATCATGTGAACCTTTTGAAGAAATATCTGGACAGACAAATCCAGGAAGGAACACACCTAATGGCCTTGTCTATCGCAACCGAAATGAAAAATGACCCTCTCTCCTCATTTGAATATCCACTGAAAACCAGTGAAACGTTTGCACTGGTGAAGATCAGTAATCACCTGACAAAAGGACAGAGGGAGAAGGTTCAACAGGTCCTTGAGAAACATACAGATGTGTTAACGGATAAACCGGGCACACAAATTTGTTGGAATATGATATGAAACTACTAGACCCAGCACCTATCTGTATGAGGCCCTATTCTATTCCTTTCGCTAAGGAAAAAGCTTTGAAAGAGGAGATAGATTATTTGTTACAAGAAGGGATTATTTCTCACAGTGAGTCTCCTTATAGTTCCTGTGTGGTTTTGTTGCGGAAACCATCGGGAGAACATAGACTGTGCATAGATTACAGGAAACTGAATGCTGTCACAGAAGGTCAGGTGGATCCATTACCTGATACTACTCAACTATTTGCCAGGCTGAACAAGGCAAAATATTTTTTCTAAAGTGGATCTTAGCAAAGGCTATTATAAAATTCCAGTAAAGCCTGAGGTTCGACCTTATTCAGCCTTTAGCACCTCGGAAGGTCATTATGAGTTCAACATGTTACCGTTTGGGTTGAAAAATGCCCCGAGTGTGTTTTCTAGGATGATGCGAAAATTGTTGGATCCCCTGAAAAATCCATGTATTTCGAATTTTATGGATGATATCCTCATTGCCACGGAAACATTTGAGGAACACGTTACCTCTTTGAATATGCTGTTTGATAGACTCAGAGAGGCTAACCTCACCGCTAGGCCAACAAAATGTTGTATTGGTTGTAAAGAGTTGGAATTCTTGGGACATACGGTACATCAGGGTAGCATTCCCCTGATCCCAAGAATCTGGAAAAAGTGAAAAGAGCACCTAGACCACAAACAAAGAAAGATGTGCGATCTTTCGTGTCGTTGTGTGGTTTCTACCAAAAGTACATTAAACATTTTAACTCTATATGTGCTCCTCTGACGGATTTAACTCGCAAAAGTCAACCTGATACAATAAATTGATCCGCACAGTGTGAATTGGCTTATCAGGAGTTGAAAGAAAAACTCACAAGCAGGCCAGTATTGCAATTGCCTGACTTGAATCAAGAATTTATCGTGAGAAGTGACGCAAGCAATGTGGGCCTAGGTGCTACATTGTTGCAAAGGTCCTCCTCACAAGATGGAGAATTGAACCCAGTTGCTTATGCAAGCCGCAAGTTGAACAAGGCGGAAAAAATTTATTCAACAAGTGAAAAGGAATGTCTAGCTTTGATATGTGCTACAAAAAAATTCCAGATGTATTTATATGGCAGGACATTTGTGGTCCAAACGGATCATTCACCTCTCGTGTTTCTGTCACAAGCCAAGCATGAAAATTCCAGATTATTGAGATGGTCATTATTATTGCAGCCGTACTCATTTCTGATTGAATATATTCCCAGCCCTCAGAATGTAGGTGCAGACTTTTTGAGTAGACATCCTTATGATGAAGATCAGAAAAACGCGTAAGGCTTCATTGAGCTAAGTTATCTCGCAGATTATAAGCTGCAAATTAATGCATGTTTTAGGATGGGAGGTGTGTAGTAAAATCTGCGAGAATAATCGCTCATTTCAGTAAGATTTTAGTCATAAAATGATAATAAATAAACCCGCCCGATTGTGTCTGACTATGATCCTCTCACACGCCAGCATAGCGCTGAATTTTGTGCCATGGAACGGCTTAGAACCGATTCCGCCGTTTAAACCTACTCGCTTTCCGTGTGACGTACATTTTAACATTTTGCCCGATCTGATAGAGACTGCGGCAAGACTTATAATTAACGATCTTGCGGAAGTGTGCCGCCAAACTACTGTCTGAATTAACGTAATATTTAACTTTAACGCTTGTAATTAGTAGTAATCCTTACATTATTTGGTAGTGTAACACGAGACAACAGAAATATTTAACGCCAATTCTTATACCCGCCGCGCAACACCCCGCTTCGCTTGACACGTTGTGCCATGCATATATACACGCTGGGGCAAAGACAGCAGAGGCAAACACGCAGACAAATTTGTATTTCCTCCTAGCGGTATTATTTCTGACGTCACTAAAACAAGTTAGTTATTTGATAATACATGCTAGCGAGAGATGAAAAGGGGGGAAAGATGGCCGTCTTGTGTAAAATTTTTATTTGACGATTGACAGTGACAGAATTGAAAATCTAAACCATAATGAAACTGACCATAAAAAATCATATGGTAGTATAGCTTAGAGTCCACTGAGCAAGAATGTGTTTTAAAAAATATGGTAGTCCAAGTATTAGCCAAGTTATTGAGAAAATACTAAATGTCTACGGACGCGTGACCAGACAGACTGTTGTTCCTGCTTATTTTTTCATAACGTTAGTGGGGACGCCAGCTTAGAAAAAGAGGCATTGAGGTAAATTCAAATTCGATTGGGTAAAAAGAGTATAGGAGGAAAGGGGAGCGGTAGGAAAATTGTTAACCAAAACCGAACATCTTTTTGTATTGGCATAACTAAAGCAGACTGGCCAATCGACTACTAGACGCAGAGTATGTTTGGAATAATTTTTGTTTTTCAAAAACTACATTTGAATTCTGGTAGTCACAAGCTTTCCATTAGTCAGTGCTAATAGATATTAGCAAAAAGCTTTCATTGCTCATTGCCAGTTGAACAAAACTTTTCTATCAAATACGCTGAGATCAGCTGTGTTAATTTTAAAATTAAATAAAGAATTACTGCACAGTCTGGGCAGTGCAGAGGAAACTGAGGTCATTTCTTTGCAAGTCAGCGTCATTTGTTTATATTTCTTGAAATGTGTGGTAAGAATGCTTTATGAATTACTATGTTTATTGCAACTGCCAAAGTTAGATACTGCTATTGGGAAAAGTGAAGGACATGCCGGGAGCAGACATTGTTGAGTCCTCACATTGAACTCTAACTGTGTATGTTGTCATGATTGTGTTTTAATATTATTGCATTAGAATATGTTAGTAAGCCTCTGTGTTCCATGAACACTGTTTAACATGCCTGGAGCGTTTATATTTAAAAAAAGAAGAGAAAATCATACAAAAGGAAATGTGGTTACTCCACATTATTTTATTGAGGAAAACTATGTAAACGTTCAGTGGCGTATCTGCCATAGGGACCTGAGGTGTGGTCACAGCAAGGTTGAGTCATAGAAAATTAGGGGCAAGTGCACCTGTAATGCACGCGAGGCTGACCCCATACCACCATATGAAAATAATAAATATAGTAAGTGATCAGATATAAAAGGCCAGGGTGTACTTTTGTTGCAGAGGTTTTATTTCCTGTTACCAGCCGGTGACAGGAAACCTGATGAGGGAGAATAACGCCAAGAAATCACCGACAATTCGTTTATGCTGTCAAAAGATAACAGTAGGAGCTTGGGCGTATTGTGATATCGATATTTCTGCAACTACATATTGAATTATCATTCTACAAGGAATCACAGGTGATGTGTTAGCATCTTTGTATATCTCTGACACTTCGTTTTAATAAACTCTGGTATTTCAAAATCATACTCAGGAAGTTTATGGGGTG
This sequence comes from Oreohelix idahoensis, assembly GCA_024509875.1. Classification (NCBI taxonomy): domain Eukaryota; kingdom Metazoa; phylum Mollusca; class Gastropoda; order Stylommatophora; family Oreohelicidae; genus Oreohelix; species Oreohelix idahoensis. Next base: position 43,294 of record JAMPIV010002737.1, on the reverse strand, counting down.
TGATGAAACTACAGCCCCTCATACCCAGTGACTCTTCCAATTAGATAAATAAAGTTGTAAGCTGTGAACATTCCAACAGGAGAGATATATTGACTTTATAGTTATTGGACAAGGAGTCCACATATTTTAGTTGATCTTTTATGTAAACTATCTTTTCCTCATTTTCAAAGACCTGTCCAAAAGATATGGCTGGACAGGCAGATTAAATTGTAAAGAAAACATACTCATTTTAAAGAAAAACTTAACCACTGGTTTTATTCATTTCCTCATAGAGAATTAAAGTGTTTTTGTGTTTATGTACCATCATTATCATTTCTCCCCTAGACACTAGGTACATCATACAAAAGTGTGACGTACGTCTAGTTCGACAAGTGAATTTTCCCTGATTTGATGGATGATTAAAGGGACTTTAGCTTTTCATAACATTAGAACCCCTGAACATTTGTTGTAACTATTTGGTTTCGCCAGAGCGAACCGATTCCACCGGGACTCACTTAGTATGCGGCATGAGATCTAAAGACACTGAGACGATCCCCGAGCAGAGAAGCTAGTTTCTCGCAGGTATTTATCATCTCCGCGCGAACACTAAACCGCTCGCAAGATGGACCAGAGCGGTCAGAAGGAAGACACTGGTGGAGATCTCAGGAAGGACGGGCGGCATGCTATCAAAGCAGTAGTGGTCCCTGAAACGAACGGTTAAGTTTCTTGCCGGCATTTTTTGCACCTCCATGTTAAGCGCTAAACCGACCGCGTATGACGCGGAAAGGAAGGAAGCACAAGAGAGAGAGCAGAGAGGAAAGATGCTCAAGATAGAGCAGAAAAGAAAGAGGCGGAGAAGCGTTTATTGGAGCAGAAGAAAATTGAGGCAGAGAACAAGAAAATTGAGGCAGAAAACTAGAAAATTGAGGCAGAAATGGAAGCCCGCAGAGAGAGAGAGAAAGGGAGCGGGAAACACAACATGAACTGGCGCTTAAGGCTTTAGAGAGTCGGGGCGCCTCTACTTCGAATAACGGAGAGCCGTCTTCGCCCCAGTCCCAGTCAATGGATCTCTCCAGCACTCAGTCTGCCCAATTAACGGCGGTGTCTTTTGCTTTAGAATCTTTTCCTAGCCCCAATGAAAAAAATTGACAGCTACCTAGAAAAATTCGAAAGGCTCGCAAATCTGTATGGGTTAGAGAGTTCTCGCTGGGCACTTAAGCTCTCAACGTCACTAAAAGCTAATGCTTATGACGTATACACAAAGCTGGGACCGAACCAACATGATTACGACATGCTAAATAAGGCCTTGCTAGAACGGTTTGAGATGACCGCCCGAAAATTTCTGCAAATGTTCAGAAACAGCCGGAAAGAGAGCACGGAAACTTTCCCGCAGTTCTCTTCACGTCTCACGGGCTATTTGATAAAGTGCATAGAATTATCGGACCTACCTCTTACATATGAGGGACTCCTTGAACTTGTTCTTGTGGAGCAGATAAAGTCAACTTTGTCAAACGAAACCCGTAGATTTTTGGCTGAACAGGGCGCAGTCAGGCTTGAGGACATCCTCAATAAGGCAGAACGCTATACCAATGCAATGGCCGAACTTCCCAGCACTAAACGTAAACCCACAGATGAGCCATCTCGAAAACAAAATCTAGAGCTGTCATCCTATTCTTCCAATTCCTCTCAGCATTATAACCAACGAGAAAGTAATAACCAGAGACCTCCCCAGGAAAAATCGAATATCTACAAAACCCGATATTCCCAAAATAACAATTCTGATCAACCCACCAAGCCTACGTGGCAGCGCGGCCACCTAGGTCAAGGAAAAGGAAAGACACCTACAACAGGAACGTCTGATCAGGGCAAGCAGACCGGGCCTAACCGTGTTGGATGTTTGCATACAGTCTCGAAAGGTAGAGTCAATGTCAGTGATTCTCAACCTGAGGGGGACCGACCCTCAACTCGAGGAACTGTAATTTTGAATGGTACCTCAACTACTTGTCTCTTTGACACTGGATTAAGTTTTAGTTGTATTGTTGCTAGACACCTAGTCAAACCAGGTCAGGAGACAGAGGAAACCGTCAAACTTAGTGGAGTTTTTAAGAGTGATGCGCCCAGGTCGCTGCGTATCGCACTGGTAGAAATACACTCTGATTTTGTCAGAAGTGTTATTAAAGCGGCCATAATGGATGATCCGATCTACTCAGTTATCCTGGGATGTAAGTATGTGTTTATTGGGAGACCAAAGGAGCCGATTGTGGCAGCGGTAACCACAAGAGGGCAAACTAAGAAGGAGAGGGAACCTGCGCCAAATTTGTTGCCGAATGAACTGAAGGAGGCGCAACAAAAGGACCCTACTCTGGTGCCCTGCTTTAGAAAACTGCCCATGGCTAAGGACCCCAGACACAACGGAGACATCTTGTATCGTAGAACGGGCGACCCTGATACGGGGAATAACCAGCTCCTAGTACCGACGCAGTACAGAAGCCAGATCTTAGAAATGGGGCACTCTCTTCCCTTTAGCGGACATATGGGAAAAAACGCCACTATTCAGCGAATAAAAAACCACTATTGGGGGCCAGGAATGAACTCTGACTTTATCAGGTACGTGAAATCCTGCGCCCAGTGCCAACGGGTAGCACCCAAGCACTTGACACCCCAGTACCTATGGGGCAAATGCCAATAGTGGGTACTCCATTTGAACGGGTTGCTGTCGACATCATTGGACCCCTGGAAAGGACCAAAAGAAAGAGCAGGTTCATCCTGACTTTAGTCGACACTTGCACAATGTTGGCCGAAGCTGTACCGCTACCATGCATAAATTCCAAGCATGTCGCAGAAGCCCTCGTGCAAATCTTTACACGGTTGGGATTCCCTCAACAAGTTTCGACGGACAGTGGATCCCAATTCCGTAGCCTGTTAATGGAGGAGATCTTTAAGATCTTGAGGGCCAAACATATCCACACAAGTCCCTACTATCCGGCCGGAAATGGGCTCGTGGAACGTTTTAATGGCAGCCTCACCACCATGTTACGTAAGCTGGGTCAGGAGAAACCGGAAGACTGGGACCTATATATATCGGCTGCCTTATTCGCCTACCGAGAGGTTCCCCAAGCGTCTACGAGATTCGCACCAGCTACACTCTTATTTGGCAGACCTATAAAGGGGCCATTAGAAGCCTTACTTCGGTCCCTGACAGACCAAAGGGCTGACGAGACAGTCTCTCCGCAAGCAAGTATGTATCTGAGCTCAAGGAAAGGCTAAAGCTAGGTTGAGATCTAGCTACTACCAACCTTAAGAAAGCCCGCGCTAGCACACTAAAAGATACAACAAAGCTGCAAAAGACAGAGAGCTCCAACCAGGGAAAAAAGTTTTGTTGCTACTTCCAACCGGAAGCAATAAACTTCGCATCGGATGGCAAGGGCCGTTTACCGTCCTTAAAAAGATCTCACGTACCAATTACAAGATCTCCATCAAAGGAAAGGAGAAGGTCTTCCACATAAATCTGCTTAAGAAATATTTGGAAAGACCGGTGCCATCCTCCGAGCATCTCCTGGCTGTCGCCATAGCAACAGAAGACGAGGAAGATGATGATGGTTGCATGGAGTACCCATTGCAACCCACAGAATCCTTTAAAGATGTCAAGTTCGGCGACAATCTCTCACCAGAACAACAAACAGAAACCAGGGCGCTACTGAAGCAGTACAGTGCAGTCTTAACGGATGTACCTGGTCGAACAAATCTCATTGAATTTGATATGAAATTAACAAACGAGACCCCTGTTCAAACCAGAGTTTACCCCAACCCGTACGCTAAAGCTGATGCACTTCGCGGAGAAATAGACAAGCTGCGTCAGGCAGGAATTATCAGTGAGTCTACATCTCCTTACAGTTCGAGTGTAGTGCTGTTGCAGAAGCCCAATAAGGAAGTTCGGCTGTGTATAGATTACCGGCTGCTAAACGCGGTAACGGAATTCCAGCCCGAACCTCTCCAAACTGTTTCTGAGTTGTTCACCAAGCTCAGCAAAGCAAAGATTTTCTCCAAGATTGACCTCAGTAAAGGTTATTATCAAATACCAGTCAAGGAGGAAATCAAACCTTTGTTAGCTTTCAGCACTAGTGAAGGACATTACACATTTAATGTGATGCCGTTTGGACTGCATAACGCACCAGGAGTGTTCACCAGGATGATGAGGAAGCTTCTAGAAACTTTGCAAAGTCCCCATATCCATAATTTCATAGATGACATATTAATTGCATCGGAAACCTACGAAGAACATATTGCTACGGTTGCTATGCTCCTCAGGAGACTACAGGAAACTGGTCTCACAGCCAGACCTAGCAAATGTCTCATCGGGTTTGAACAGTTAGACTTCATGGGGCATACTATTTCTCACGGATGCAGTTGGCCTATTAAGAAGAACGTGGAAAAAATAGTGGCAGCAAAAAGACCCCGAACGAAGAAAGACGTACGTTCCTTCATATCACTATGTGCATACTATCAGAAGTACATCCAGAACTTCAACGGACTGACGGCACCTCTGACTGACCTCACAAAGAAAGGTTGTCCTGATAAGGTCATTTGGGATCAGAAGTGCGAGCACGCGTACAGCACTTTGAAAGGACATTTGTCTGCATACCCCATTTTGAGGTTGCCTGACCTCAAGAAACCTTTCGTACTGCGGGTCGACGCGTCAGGTCAGAGCATCGGGTCAACACTGCTTCAAGCAGAGGACAGTGACCTGAACATGCTATTTCCAGTTGCCTATGGCAGTCGGAAATTAAATAAAGCTGAACGGAACTACAGCGTAGTCGAAAGAGAATGCCTCGCTCTGATTGACGGTATCGGACGCCATCATGAGTTTCTTTATGGTACATCTTTCACGGTGCAAACAGACCACGCTCCGTTAGCATTTCTTGGTGCCAATAAGGAATTCAACGCTAGGATCATGCGGTGGGCCCTTCTTTTAATCGTTTATTCTTTCAAAGTGGAATATATTCCAGGAAGACAGAATGTCGGGGCTGATTTCCTGAGTAGAAACTGGTCTACAGAGGAAGAAGAGCAAACTGAAGATACCACTCATCCTAAAACCACCAATCAGGTCACCTCCATTGTCAAGAAGGAAACATGAAAAGTGGTTTCATGTCTCAAAGTGGGGACGATTGTGACGTACGTCTAGTTCGACAAGTGAATTTTCCCTGATTTGATGGATGATTAAAGGGACTTTAGCTTTTCATAACATTAGAACCCCTGAACATTTGTTGTAACTTTTTGGTTTCGCCAGAGCGAACCGATTCCACCGGGACTCACTTAGTATGCGGCATGAGATCTAAAGACACTGAGACGATCCCCGAGCAGAGAAGCTAGTTTCTCGCAGGTATTTATCATCTCCGCGCGAACACTAAACCGCTCGCAAGATGGACCAGAGCAGTCAGAAGGAAGACACTGGTGGAGATCTCAGGAAGGACGGGCGGCATGCTATCAAAGCAGTAGTGGTCCCTGAAACGAACGGGGAAGTTTCTTGCCGGCATTTTTTGCACCTCCATGTTAAGCGATAAACCGACCGCAGACGGAGCGAACGGGAGAAGATGTCGGATGCAACGAACGGGGAAACGGGAAACCAGGGGACGGCATCTCTCTTTAGTCTGTCGGTCAGATCCCCGAAAGTCTCCTGAGATCAAAAAAGGTGTCAACGTTCTCATGCCCCCCTCATCTTTAATTCCATTTTAAATATATACAGACCACGTAGAAAGCCATGCTATCATTCAGTTGCCAGAGATTTTAGATTCACTAGCTATCGTAGAAATTTTGCTAGATTTCCATCTAATTTGGTGGCTACCATTGGAGTGTTTCTTTTTCTGTGCACGAATGGTCACCTTTGCAATCCCAGCATAAAGAAATCATATAGAGAGTTTCCATACTCGGTTCTTAAGCTTCCAGACAATTTGATGAGACATTTTTTAAAATTTAATATTGTGGCGGTCCGGTGCGGCCTAGCTATCATAATTACATGAAAGAAAGCCTACCCAAGAACATTTAAATATTATCATCAAATTTAATTTCAATCTGTGAGATAAACTGGAAAGTGAACAGTGCCAGTAGCAATATTTTATTTACTGCTCTAAATGTGAGAGATTACCGATTTACCTGACTGTGACTGAGCCTAGTTTTTCCTCACTGGATTAAAAACTTTACCGGTCAGTTGCTATCATCACGCATTGAAGGAATTTTACCATCACCTCATTTTCACCCCGTGTCGAACTGTGTCAGTGCCATCCCATAGACTCCTTTTTATATAATAAAACACAAGAACTCTTAGGCCTTCAAGTCCGGCGATAAGTGGGAATTTTTTTTATCAACTAACCTCACTACATCTGGGGCGGGACATCGAAGGACTAGACAGTTTCACATGTCAAGAGTTTAATTACTGTGTATATCATTCTATGGATTGTCTGATGCTGCAATCGGTAAGTGTGTGTGTATATGAGTGTGGATCCTCACAGCGTGCATGAATGACAGGAGATTTTTTTTTTTTTTGCAAAACCATACCGGGTAATACATTTTTCTGTATACCCTGCATTGTCCCTTTAAGTGGGATAATTTGTTAACTCTGTTTCATCCCCCCCCCTTTTTTTCTTTGCTTAGTAAAGGGAAGACACAATTGGGATAACAGGTTTTTTTTTTGTCTACCACCATAACTAATATTGTAACCCCTCTTTCAGAGTAATTAAATTCACTGTTGGGTTACATTACCTATGTTCTTAATAACTATCTATCTTTGGACTGGGTTTATCTTTGTCTAATAAGTGGGAAGGACTTAGTCAATACCAATCTTCTTCACCCCCTCCCCACCATTGGTATTTGTATTTTCTGTAATCATATATTTTGTTCTGTAAACTCATGATACTTGATATTATTGGTTTTTAATGCTAATAAACAGCATAAACTTATCTAGTTCTGTGTTGGACTACCAAGGCCCAAATTCCCCATATTTGTTTAGATTAGTTTGTATCCACGTGCGTCTGTGTGTTTTGAAGCACCAAATCGGTGTGAGCGCAGATGTGTGTCTGGAAACTGGCAAATAATTGTTTGACCAGGAGAGTGGAAGAGAAGATTGAGAGGAACGATTTGTCGTAAAATAAGTCTGTCTTTACTCTCCCCCAGAACTCTGTCAATCAACTATTTACTCGCTAACCTTTTCCTATCACTGAGCTTTTCACCACCATTCTCCACTCTGACCGGACCACTATTCTAAGACTCATTCTCTCAAAATAAATTTACGACAACCAGACACTAGAGCCAAAATAGTGACCGTGTGAGATCTAGGGAGGTAGCGTTAGGTTCCCTGCAAATATTTCATCATCATCTTTTAGAGTCAGGGGCCTACATGTGCTTGACTTCACACGGTTAATACAGACACTGATTTCATTCTTTTAGGATACCATCATAACCTCCCCAGCAAATCAAACTTTGCTACAGGTTAATGCGGCCGGCGTGATGCTGACCACATCACCCCTATTGTGCCGATGGTCAAGAAAATATGGGCCTAACACTATATTCTCAATATGCCTCAATGGGCGTGTAACGGGATCCTTTACCTTAATCTGTAAATCTGTGTAACTGTTATTGTACTGTTACAATGTACTTTATTTTGTATCTTTATTATATCATATTATAACCTTCCACTCCCAAAGGAGCATAGGCCTTCAACAAACACATGCCAAGTCCTCCTGTCACGTGCCATCATCTCAAGTTCTTTCCACGTTCTCCTCATCATTTTCACCTCTGTTTCCAGCTCTCTTCTCCACGTGCTTCTTAGTCTACCTCTGCCTCTCTTGCCCTGGGGGTTCTAGAACAAGGACTGCCTTGTAATGCTATCAACAGGTTTCTTCAGTGTGTGTCCTATCCATCGCCATCGTCTTCTTCTCATCTCTTGTTCCACTGGCACTTGTCTAGTTCTTGTCATCAGTTCCACGTTGGTAACCTTGTCATACCATTTTAATCCCTCTATTCTACGCAAGCACCCATTTATGAAAGTCTGTAGCTTTTTTGTTGTTGTTCTTGTTGTTTTCCATGTCTCAGAACCATACAATAGGACTGACATCACATTTGAGTTGAAGATTCTTATTTTCATGTTGGATCCGATTTCTCTTGATCTCCATATATTTCCCAATGCAATGAAAGCTCCTCTTGCCTTTTGTATTCTTATTTTGATATCGCTGTCTGTCCCTCCAACTTTGTCTATATTACTGCCAAGATATGTGTACGATTCTACATCTTGTATTGGTGTTTCTTCAAGTTCAACCCTGTTATCATTACCTGCATTTATTATCATTATTTTTGTCTTTTCCCTGTGTATTTTCAGGCCCAATCGCTGTGACCTCTCATAGAGTGTTTTCAATTTGTCCTGCATCTGATTACGGTTATGGGACAGAAGAGCCAAGTCATCAGCAAAATCCAGATCATCCAGCTTAGTCAGAGTCCACTGGATTCCATTTCTGTTGTGTGTTGTCGATGATCTTTATTATTTAAGTAATATTTAAGATACATTTGAGAATAAATGGATATAGTATGGAAGACTATAGAAAAGAAGGGCAGAATGTTAAACGGGCTTCTATGCCAAATTCTAAACCCTTAGAAAATAAAGTTCGATCGTTCGTTCGTTCCTTGAAAGATTGGCTAATGTTGTCCTTCCAGCAGACTCTGGGTCGTCTTGGAGGTCTGGATTCCTGGCTCTTAGATTCCCATGCTTGTTGTGGTAGCTGATCTTCTCCCATTCTGCAGACATGGCCAAACAATCTTAGTTGGGACTGTTCTACTTGGGTCTCCAGGGGGTGGGATTTTAGGCCTTGACGTATCGTCTGGTTGTGGACCATGTCTCTTCTTGTTACTTCAACCACCTTCCTCAGATACCTCATTTCTGAGGTTTGGATCTGGCTTTTGTGGGTTGTGGTCACTGCCCATGACTCGCATCCATATGTCAAGACTGGGACATAGGTGGAGCGGTATACAGCCATCTTCGTTTTCTTACCAACCTCTCTCTTGCTGAGGAATCCTTGATTTATGGCCTGAAAAAAAGTCTCCCAGCTGCTGCTTTTCGAGTGGCCAACTCTTCTTTGATGTCTCCCTTCCAGTCTATAACAGCTCCGGGTATTTAAAGTGGTCGACCTGCTCCAGGACCTGTTCTCCCAGCTTAATCTGATGCCATCTTTCTTCTCCTGATATAACGATGGTTTTTGTTTTAGAGCTGCTTATGACTTAATATCAAGTTGTGTGTCGCTGACATGATGTAGACTGTGGTAGTTGACTTGACTAATAATACTTTCACGAATGTCGTAATACGGTTCGTCTTCAGTGTATACAGATACCAACAGTCGTATATAACATTGCAACTGGTCAATAACTACAGGTGACTCTTATCGACAAGTGTGACCACATTTATTAAACGTCTTCACGGTTGACATCAGCATCTTACAGACATGGCATTTCATATAATTGACGATCAGCATACATATTAAAAAACAGACTTCAAACTGGTCTTGGCCGATTAAGACTAGCAACTAGGCATCGTATATCCTAGTTGAAGTATGCGGTCAGACAAAAACTTATATCTCCTTTTTCCGTATTAATAAATATAACTGTTGGCTAACACGCTCCGTACGTACTTATTGCCTGACGTGGCACAATAAATCATAGATAATGGCCAACAGGTTCATCTGCAAGTCAAACACTGGCTGCGATTATTAGTTACTATTAACATGTCCCATAACCGGGAACTCATAAACACAAACGTCACCCCTAGATCTGGGACTAATATTCAATATATGGCAAATGGCCACGTTCAGGAGAATCAGGTCTGCTGGATTCTTGTGCGGCCGAACTCTGCGAAAACGTTGATTGAGTTTTTTCAATGTCTTAATGTAAGTTTGCGAATTGATTGTCTCTCTTCTTGGCATAACGTCCACAAGAATCACACCTTCAATGTCCCAAAAGACAGTGATCATGACCTTTCCAGCTGAAGGAATTGTCTTGAATTTCTTTCTTCTTGGTGATTGCGGATGATGCCACTCCATTGACTGTCTTTTTGTCTCAGGTTCAAAATGATGTGCCCAGATTTCGTCGCCTATAACGATCACAGCCAAAAAGTTCTCTCCATCAGCATTGAAACGCTCCAACAATTCAGAATAAATTGCTTTCCTTTGCAATCGGTGGTCATTTGTGAGACTTCGAGGAACCCATCTTGAGCAAACCTTAGAAAATCCGAGAATTTTTATAACTGCATTTGCACTACCAATGCTGACTGACAGCTGTAAGGCCAATTGTTGAGTAGAGATTCGCCTATCAGTAAGAATAATCCCCTCAGCGCATTTCAACATTTCTGCGTTGGTGGCTGTGGCAGGACATCCACAGCGCGGCCGATCAAGCAGCTCCGTATCTCCACTTCCTGATTCTTTGATTCTCTGAACCCAGCGACTGACTGTACTCCTGTCGACTGCAGAACTTCCATACACACACATAGACGCTTGTGAATTTTCACAACAGTTTCCTTCTCTGCAACGAGAAATTCTATCACAATTCGCTGTTTATAACGCAAGTTGCGAACACGCTACATTTCAACGGTTTGGCGCAGCCGTATTATTTGGCCGGTTGCGGTGCAATTTAGTGCACACAATTGGTACATATCATATTTAAAGTTTGCAAAATTTCATGCTACTATCTTCATTATTAGCTGAGAAAAACGATGAGGTGCATTACTTTCTGAACGCCCCTCGTATATATATATATATATATATATATATATATATATATATATATATATCTATATATATATATATATATATATATATATATATATATATATATATATATCGTCTGAATCGCATATATATATATATATATATATATATATATATATATATATATATATATATATATATATATATATATAATATATATATATATATATATATATATATATATATATATATATATATATATATATATATATATATATATATATATATATATATATATATATATACATATTTTTTTTTTCTAACCAGCGGCACTCGAGTTTTCCAGCCCATTTGGTCCATATATATATATATATATATATATATATATATACTCATGGAAAAAAAGTAAGTGTGCAGCACTCAAAAGGGCACTGTGCGTGTGTTCTTGGGTGAACTCAAATGCAAGTTGGCACACATTTCTGTGTGAGTGTTGTTCACTTACCCTTGCAATTACAATTGGATGCACTATACATGGGGAGATAATCACGGTGCAAGATAAATCACGTGAAAAGTGCCGTAGGGGAGAATTTATCACAGATAAAAGGAAGGTATGTGTGTAGCTCTAATCACAAGCATGTGAAAACGTAATCATTGAAATAGAGTACCAAGAGTCCAACAGAAACATCTTTTTTGACAATGCCAAGATTGAACCAACAACAGCGAGCAATAGCTATAGGGAAGTTAGCTGCTGGAGCGACTATATTAGCTGTATCACAACATTTCAATGTTTACAGGAACACCATATCACGCATTAAAGCTCGTAAGATTGTTTCCACCAAACTGGATCCACTGCTGATCGCCATAGAAGTGGCCGACCACGAGTTACCACCCCTGCACAAGACCGTTACATACGCCTTATGCACTTGCGTAACAGGTTTATTCAGGCAACATGGACTGCCAGGAACATTCCAGGTTTAAGACCCGTGTCGTGCAGAACAGTGCAGAAAAGGAGGACATACACGGTACTGAAATCAAGATTTCATTTTTTTCGTGGGGATGCCACACTGACTTTAGTTTTTATTTTTCTTTCATGACACTTTCACTAAAATCAAAGTGATCACTTGATTGTTTATTCAATATTCAACCACATTGTGTGCCAACTTTTATTTCATTTTGTCCATGAAATCACGCACACTTACTTTTTTCCATGAGTATTTACAAGTATATATATATATAATAATAATAATAATAAATACTTTAAGCACCAAACACGGCGCATAAGGCAGAAACCAGTGCTCTCCAGGTTGTACGTTGTGACGCCACTCCTCTTAGCTCTTGCACATTGTTTAATCCCAACGTTCTTCCTTCTCTTATTATTGTTCTTCTGAGTGTTTCTTTTGGTCTTCCTTTTTTCCTCTTACCCTCAGGAACCCAAGTGAGCGCCTGTAGTGGTATTCTGTTGTTTTGCATTCGTAGGACATGACCGATATATGACCATCGTCTTTTCCTTATATAGTTGGAGACATATTTCTGCCTAGAGTCTTCTCTTATTTGTCGATTAGTCTTGAATTCTTTCCAACTGATGTTCATGAGTTTTCTAAGACATTTGTTCTCGAATGTATTCAGCTTGTTCTCCAATGATTTTGTTATTTTCCAACTCTCACAGCCGTATGTTAACACTGAGATAACATTTGAATTAAACAGACGAAGCTTGGTATGTATATTCAATAATCGTAATTTCCAAATGTTAGATAATCTATTGAAGGCGCTAGCTGCCAAAGCAATTCTAGTATGAATTTCTCTTTTTGTGTCACCATCCTGAGTCATTTTACTGCCTAAATAATTGAAACTTTCAACTTTCTGTAGTTTTTCTCCGTTCAGGATGATATTAAAGTTCTCGTTAGAAAAGTTCATAACTTTAGTTTTAGAGGCATTTATTTGTAGACATATTTTAACCGAAAGATGACACAAATTATTTACTGCTTCTTGGGGTTGTCTGGGTGTTGAACTTAAGAATGCTAAATCATCTGCGAAATCCAGGTCCCCCAGGAATTTTCCATTTGTCCATTTTATACCTAATTGTTATCAAAGGCTTTTTGAAAATCGAAGAAGGTGATAATAAGTGGCGATTGCATTTCCACTGATTCTTCTATAATTGTTCTTAGTGTGAATATTTGATCAATACATGATCGTTTCGGCCTGAAACCCGCTTGTTCTTCTCTGATCTTTTATATATATATATATATATATATATATATATATATATATATATATATATATATATATATATATATATATATATATATATATATATATATATATATATATATATATATATATATATCTTGTCGTAGATTTGTGATAGGTGAATTAAGACTTAAGTTTGGTCCCATCTAAATAGCAATAGAAACAGGTGATATCTCAGTGAGATATAAGTGGAAATAGATTTCACGAGTGAGATGGAGGTAATATATTAGAGTCGGTCTCTGACCCTCGAGATGATTTCTCTCAGTCAGCCTATCATCTACAACAGATTAAGATTGGTCAGACCGTCTAGTATAATATATATTAATTTATATATATCTCACATACACACACATAAGTGACTACAATAGACTCATAGACGTGAAACTATGACAAATGAAAAAACATAGATAATGTGGAACGAACTGACCGACACACTGGAATAAGTTTAAGTGAATTTTAATTATCAGACTAAAATTCCATCACAACACATAAAATTACATCAAACATATACAAATAGTCATAAAGTCAATGAATTGCTACAAGAATGATAGACCCATTGGTATGATCCTTTCCCTCGATGTATAGCCCACAGTCCTGTTAGAAGAAAAGTGATAGCCCCAAAGAGTCACGGATACATCTGCTGTAGTCTAATAATTTCCCTTTAAAGGTATGGACAGACTTTGATATTCTAATCTATCCTAAGGAAAATATTGTTAGCAACAAAAAACTTGCATAAAGAAATACAAAGTGGGTGAAATTTGGTATACCATAAAAGAGTCACTCGTTCCTGCTTTCTCTCTGTTCATTCATCAGGGCCCTGACATACATTCTTACCTACAATCATGCTGTTGTTCGCCGTATGGCGCAAACTTTAGGACACCCACACACTTTAATCTGCGGATCCCAGCTCTGCAGATTTTGGGTTCCTCCAAAGTTCCGGGGACCGTCCTCTTCATGCGAATATTTTTCAGACTAAGGTTAGTGTCACTTGAATCACGAGGTAAGAATTAGTTTTAAGCGGGTTCACAGTGTCAGAATCACGAAGATTCCACTACTTAGGAAAAATGGCAGGTTTGTAACTTCGATCAAAGGTAAAATTCTTGGTCACACCACAAGTTGTCAACAATGTCGGAAAGGTTAATGATTGTAATATATTACTTGCCACACGGGCTGAAATGTACTTGAGTTTTTCTCAGGAAGAATTAAATCTGGCGCGATAGGCCCATTACTTCTTAAAGTTCATGAAATGAGTACTCTGTCGTTCTGGATGCCACCGCAATGCCAGACAGGTTTTACTTTATACACCCAAGTCTTTAGGAAAGAAATCTTTTAGTTCTTCACATGTACTAAAACGCTGGCAAAGTTGGGCTACCCCAGTTTCACTGAATAAAGAGAAAACAACATATAAAATACTTATACATACTATTCCTCGGTTATAACTTACATTATAAACTGCAAGCGTAGAGCTGGTCTTATCGTTTAAATTCCCGTGAAATAAGTCCTAATAATAAAATCAATCATCATGAATTAGAAATATATACGAATTTTGTCAATACATATTCTCGACTGATTATTAGCAGTTTAATAAAATTCATTTACAGCTGCATGAGTTTAAGCTAGAAATTATAGTTTATTCTGCTTTCCACTGTAACATGTCGACTAGAGAATATAACAGACTTATAAATTTAATTTCTTCTGCACAGGAATCTTACTAGTAGAATGAAATAAGCGATTATCACTGAATCACTCAACACTACTATATATATATATATATATATATATATATATATATATATATATATATATATATATATATATATATATATATATATATATATATATATATATATATATATATATATATATATATATATATATAATATATATAATATTTACCTCCAGACAGAACTACAGGCGATCGCATAACTTAGAATTTATACGCTTATATTTATTGGTAGTCTAGAAGCTCGGCAAACTGTCGAGAACAAACTAAGACTTCACTATGCAAGCTTATTTCCTTAGCACGAGCAACCTGTCTACTGCAAAATTTGGAGAACTGAATGAATAGTCTAAGCTACTCGTGTAGATATATGAAAACGGACAAAGGATCCCACGCTATTACGAAAACCCGAAATAGCGCCGGTCTCTCTCTCTCCCCCCCCCCCCCTCTCTTAACACTTAAATTAGACGCTGGCCATAACTGCCAAAATGCGTCTTCCCACCTCACACGACATGTCTCATTTCTGAGCTATGCATGAGGGCGCTGTTCACACCTCACGCCGAGAACTTAGCCGAAGAAAACTTTCGTGACAGATGAGAATGTAGACAAATTTCTGCTCTCTATGTCTGACGGAATGAATTCTCACACTATTCTGTCTCGTGCAGGGACTGACAGATTACGGAACAAAATGCGTTACTAGCATGAGAAAAGAAACGGCAAAGTCAGAATGGGAAAATATATTTTGTCGCAAACGAACGAACGCGACAAACAGGAAAAGGATAAAAGAGCGATAATAAAGTAGAGGACACGGGTAGAAAAGAAAAGAATATAGAAAATTTATTGATCATAAATCTCTATACGACAGAACGTCATTTCCTATATCCGTAGCTTCAGGGTGTCTGTCCTCTTCCCTCTCGTCTTCTCCCTCCATCTCTCTCCAATTCCTACTCAAGTCTACTCCCAAAGTTTCCTTTCTCTGGAATGTCTTCCGTGCGCGCTTGAAAGAGCGTCGCCGCTTTTGACATTTTTGAAAGACTTCGTGTGTGTGCAGTGAATTTTCCCTGCCACTATCGTCATCTTCGTCAATTTTGGCGAACGTCAGGAGATGTTCGGAGGTTGGCCACGATCTTTCCAAGAATTTCTTTAACAGATTTAAGGTAGAAGTATACCCAGAAAAGCTTAAAAAAAATAAAAATCCAACAATTTTCATTTTCATGCTTTAAATCATCGTCAACATGTTCTTGAACTAAAAATAATCCATAGAAGCTTAGAGATACTCTGGTTTGATAGGAATCAGTGTTTTTCTACACACGCCCCATTGAGTGATTTGCATAGCAACCAATGTTTATAGTTGGTTACCATGTGAATAATGACCCAACAAGAAGGTGCGTAATTGTAAAACTGCGAAATTATAATTATACATAGGCAACAGGAAAAAGATATTTATAACTTTTCCACGGGGAATCACTCAATGATTTCTTGTGAATTTTTCAAAAGTGTGTGTCTAGAAAGCTTTGATCGTAAATTTCAACATTTGCTACATGCATAGTGCATTTTCACCAACATCAACTCTATTTATTGCTAGTTTTATACTGATTCTGTATAATAGTAGTTAGCAGAGCTTCTTTTGTTCACAATGAGAAATAAGACAAAGACTGGGAGGCGTGTACACCAACAAACCGTTGCCTGAAAATGAGACACCTATTGTCGATAGTGACGCTATAAAACCTCTGTGCTCCTCAGCAAAGAAAATAAAGTCATAAAGGTCCAAGAAAGTGAAGGACAAGCTAAAAATGACAACAAAGGAAATGGGTTTATCCTTATGGATGTAAAACTACTGTTTGGGTTTTTATGCGCTAACTTTAGATGTGACAAATGTTATCAGTACTCACTGACCTGTGAGATCGTCGAAGAGACTCGGAATGGCTTTTGTCATGAAATCAGTATCAAGCGCACAAACAGTGGCGAATGGACTGCCAATTTCAATACTTCTGATGTTTCATCTTCAGCTACTCACAAACAAAGAAGTAAATGTGCGAATGGTGGCATTTGTGCGTTCTATTGGGAAAGGCCACAGTGCATTGCAGAATTTTTCGATATACATGAACACAAGTCAACGCATGGCAAAGAAAGCATACAGGAGAACGCTGCACAGGATCTATTCAGCAAGTAAGGACATTGCAATGGAAAGACCCTGAGAGCACTGAAAATGGGATTCATAGACACTGCAGCTGCAGTAGAAGGAGACCTTTATTCAACAGGAGCTCATTAAACTTCATTTTGTGAGTTCTTTTTCTGTTTTTCTTTGTTTTCTCGGAATTGTCTTTTTTTAGCATAATTGGTGATCTTTGAAACAAGATATCTCTGGATCTGTACATTCAATTGACATGAAAATTAACACAGTTGGTTATCATATAATCTTACAGATTATGACCTAAAATGGATACAATTGAATTCAAAATTTTAGTTTTATGACCATCATGCATATATAATGAGGCACAAATATCAAACATTCAAGAAATATAAATTTTGAAAATTCATTACAAATCAACTTTCGGTCAATATCTGTTATTTTAGGTCAAAACCTCAAGCTATATATACTAATTCAATTTGCCAAGTTTCAGTCAGATCCTTGTAAAAATAACATAGTTATGATGTTTTAAAAAAAGGTGTATAATTTATTCACTACGGCGGCCATATTGGATAGCTAATTTGCATAATTAATGAGGTCATTATGTGGACAAAAATGTTAAGTCCATACTAACACTATACCCATGGTTGTTTGATTCTGAAAGGAAAATTTGAGTTTTTTACCCTACAAGGTAGTCTACTACCTTAAATGGAAAACCTTCTCCTTTCCTTTAATAGAGATCTGGTAGTTAGCCTTAGAAATCTTTTTCAGGACGGTAAACGGCCCTTGCCATCCGATCCTCAGTTTGTTGTTCCCGATGGTGTAAAGGTAAAGGGTAAAGGAACCCGTTACACGCCCATTGAGGCATATTGGGAATATGGTGTTAGGCCCATATTATCTTGACCGTCGGCACACTAGGGGTGATGTGGTCGTCATCACGCCGGCCGCCTTAACCTTCCCAGAGTTGCTCTGGTACCCATTTGGGGCTGGGTCGACCCAGGAGCCGTTTGTGGCCTAAAAAATTCCCGCCTCATCTGGGGATCGAACCATAGACCACTGCGCTAGGAAGCCAGTGCACTAACCACTATGCTACCGCGGCTCCTCCCGATGGGGAGTAACACCAAAACTTTCTCTCCTGCTCCCAATTCTCTTTCTTTCGCGACTTTCCTGTATCGGTTAGCGTGCTTTGCGCGTGCTCGCTTAAAGTTGGTCGTTGCTAGATCCCATCCTAGTTTCAACCTTTCCTTTAAATCCGACACATATTTACTTGCTGAGACAACTGTCTCATCAGCCTTCTGGTCTGTCAGCGACCTGATTAAGGCTTCAAGCGGGCCCTTAATGGGTCTGCCGAATAAAAGCGTGGCTTGCGGAAATCCTGTGGACGTATGTGGGGTTTCTCTGTAGCTAAATAGAGCTGCAGGGATAGAAAGATCCCAATCGTCAGGTTTCACTTGTGCCAGTTTACTTAGCATCATGTTGGGGTTTCCGTTAACACGTTCTACTAACCCACTTATGGCCAGAGTGTAAGGCCTAGTGTGGATGTACTGGTCCCTCAAGATCTTAATGATCTCATCCATCAACAGGTTTCGGTATGGAGATCCGTTATCCGTCAACACTTGTTGAGGGAATCCTAACCGAGTAAAAATCTGCACGAGAGCTTCTGCGACATGCTTGGCATCTGCGCATGTTAGCGGGATAGCTTCTGCCCATAAAGTGCATGTGTCGACTAGTGTGAGGATAAACCTGTTCATTCTTTTAGTCCTTTCTAAGGGTCCTAAAATGTCGATCACAACCCGTTCGAATGGTAATCCCATTATTGGCATTTCACCCATGTGTACTGGGGGTGTCCGTTGCTTGGGTGGTACACGTAGGCAATGGGCACATGATTTGAAATACCTGATAATATCAGTATTTACTCCTGGCCACCAATAATGAGTGGTTATCCGTTGGTTTGTGGCGTTCTGTCCCATATGTCCGCTGAAGGGAAGAGAGTGCCCCATTTCTAGGATTTGCCTTCTGTACTGTTTCGGTACTAGGAGCTGATTGTAACCTTGGTCAGGCTTAACAAATTAGGCACAGGCTCCCGTTCCTTCTTGGTTTGCTCTCTTGTAGTTACCGCTGCCACAATCGGCTCTTCCGGTTTCCCAATAAACACATATCTACCGCCAAGTATGACTGGGTAGATGGGGTCATCCATAACAGCCGCTTTGATCACACCTCTGACAAAATCAGAGTGGATCTCAACCAATGCAATGGGAAGCGCTGTAGGTGCATCACTCTTAGAAACTCCACAAAATTTGACGGTCTCTTCTGTCTCTTGACCGGGTTTGACCAGGTGCCTGGCGACGATGCAATCATAAGAAAGCCCTATGTCAAATAAACAAAAAGTTTGAGAACCGTTCAAAATAACAGTACCTCCGTTGAGGGTCTCTCTCCCTCAGGTTGGGAATCACTGTCAATAATTCAGCCTTGCGAGACTGTTAGCAAGCATCCGATGCGTTTAGGCTCAGTGTGCTCGCCCTGATCATTAGTCCCGTGCGCAAGGGTTTTCCCTTTGTCACCTTGTCCTTTCTGGCCCCGCTGCAATGTAGAACGGTTGGGTTGATCAGACTGTTTGTTGTTGGTGGGGTACTTGTTTTTGTAGAACTTGGATTTTTCCGGAGGGGGGTTTTGAAGTCCAGTTTCTCTGTGGTTATTCTGATTAGAAGCTTGAGAAGATTGGTCTAGATTGTTCTTTCGAAAATGCTCTCCTGTCGGTTTACGTTTTGTGGCCGGCAGTTCAGCCAGCGCATTGTGATATCGCTCAGACTTTTCCAAAATGTCTTCAAGCTTTTCTGCACCTTGCTCAGCTAAGAATCTTCGGGTGTCAGCAGACAAAGTGTTCTTTATTTGTTCTGTTATAACAAACTCCTCCAGACCTTCATATGTAGAGGGGAGCTGCGAGAGCTCTAGGCACTTTGTCAGATATCCCTTTAGACGAGAGGAGAACTGCTGAAAAGTTTCAGAATTCTCTTTTCTGCTGTTGCGAAACAGTTGCAAAAATTTGCGCGCGTTCATTTTAATTGTCTTGTTGGCTGCTCTCCAGTTTGGCGTAAACATCACACGCATTGCTTTTCAAAGCCTGGGATAGCTTCATATTCCAACGCGACCTCTCTAACCCGTACAGAGTTGCAATTTTCTCAAATTTTTCTAGATACGTGTCAATCTTCTCATTAGGACAAGGGAAAGATTTTAGAGCGAAAGACATAGCGGTGAGATGGGGAGATTGAGTGTTTGATTGATGAGTTAAGAAAGAATGAGGAGAAGATTCTCCATTGCTGGAGGTAGAGGCAGCACCACAGCTTTGGAACTCTAGAGTCTTAAGCGCCAACTCGTGCTGTCTCTGTTTCTCTCTTTCCTCTCTCACCTCCTCTCCTTCTCGTGCTGTCTCTCCTTCTCTCTTTCTCTCTCCCTGCGGATTTCCATTTCCTCATCTATCTTCTTCTGTTTTTTAGCTTCAGCTGCTTTCCTCTCCGCATCATATCTCTCAAGTTCGTCCCTGACAAAAGCTTTTGCATCCCCTCCTTCTAAACCTTCTTCTCTGGCCTCGTCTCTGAGCATCTGTCTAAGTTTCGCCCTTTCGGCCATTGTAAATCAGTGACTGAGACTAGTCGAGAAAGAAAGAAGAAAAAGATATACTCTGGTTCCTACCACTTGCGAGAAAATACCAAACCAAAAGATGATATACTTTAACATGGGATACCTCCTCCTATGATATAGTATCGAACTATCGCTGCTATTTCTGGCTCTAAAAGCTCTAATTGCAAACGACTATGCCAATTAAATGGTAGTAAGATTTACTCACTAAAAAATAAGTTGCTACAGTGGAAACAAAATAATTTGCAAAAAATTTAAAGAGAAACAAAAATCCCTTAATTTTTTAAGTCTACTACAAGTTCACCCCTGAAGACAGTTAGGGTAAGGGAGGCAATTAACAAGACTTAATTGTCTGAACGCACTCCTTAGCTTAGCTTAAACACCTACTTCTTCAGAACCCTGTGATTGTTAGACAATCACAAACCTTACCAGCGTTTAGTATTATTAATAGTAATAGTTTAGTATTACAAAATCAGTAATAACATACTCGTATATTCCGACAAAATCAACCTGTAACTCAAATGTATATTACTCAAAATGCTGTGGGAAAACAATTATTAATTGTGTGGTAAGCACGCCCATAAACAGATCGTTAGTCTAGGGGATAGTTATTTTTAAAAGATACTAAAATCCACGAGACAATCACACTCTTACTCTATTTCAGAATAAAGAATCTTCAGACGAGCTGATATTGTCGTGCTAGTCTTCCTATTCTAAATTCACAAATCCCGTTAGACGAGACCCCATTTGTCGTAGATTTGTGATAGGTGAATTAAGACTTAAGTTTGGTCCCTTCTGAATAGCAATAGAAACAGGTGATATCTCAGTGAGATATAAGTAGAAATACATTTCACGAGTGAGATGGAGGTAATATATTAGAGTCGGTCTCTGACCCTCGAGATGATTTCTCTCAGTCAGCCTATCATCTTCAACAGATTAAGATTTGTCAGACCGTCTAGTATAATATATATTAATTTATATATATCTCACATACACACACATAAGTGACTACAATAGACGCATAGACGTGAAACTATGACAAATGACAAAATATAGATAATTTGGAACGAACTGACCGACACATTGGAATAAGTTTAAGTGAATTTTAATTATCAGACTAAAATTCCATCACAACACATAAAATTACATCAAACATATACAAATAGTCATAAAGTCAATGAATTGCTACAAGAATGATAGACCCATTGGTATGATCCTTTCCCTCGATGTATAGCCCACAGTCCTGTTAGAAGAAAAGTGATAGCCCCAAAGAGTCACGGATACATCTGCTGTAGTCTAATAATTTCCCTTTAAAGGTATGGACAGACTTTGATACTCTAATCTATCCTAAGGCAAATATTGTTAGCAACAAAAAACTTGCATAAAGAAATACAAAGTGGGTGAAATTGGGTATACCATAAAACTCTTCCTTGTTGTTCAGGTGAAATACATTCTTACCTACAATCGTGCTGTTGTTCGCCGTTCCTGGTGCAAACTTTAGTTTTAATCTGTCTTTCTTTTAATGAAGCTCTGTTCATTCATCAGGGCCCTGAAATTCTTGGCCACACCACAAGTTGTCAACAATGTCGGAAAGGTTATTGATTGTAATATATTACTTGCCACACGGGCTGAAATGTACTTGAACTTTTCTCAGGAAGAATTAAATCTGGCGCGATAGGCCCATTACTTCTTAAAGTTCATTAAATGAGTACTCTGTCGTTCTGGATGCCACCGCAATGCCAGACAGGTTTTACTTTATACACCCAAGTCTTTAAGAAAAAAATGTTTTAGTTCTTCACAGATATTTCTCATGTACTAAAACGCTGGCAAAGTTGGGCTACCCCAGTTTCACTGAATAAAGAGAAAACAACATATAAAATACTTATACATACTATTCCTCGGATATAACTTACATTATAAGCTGCAATCGTAGAGCTTGTCTTATCGTTTAAATTCCCGTGAAATGAGTTATATTAATAAAATCAATCATCATGAATTAGAAATAGATACGTATTTCGTCAATACTCAATGATGAATCAGTGCAGTTATAAGTTAGTTTAAAATATTCTCGACTGATTATTAGCAGTTTAATAAAATTCATTTACAGCTGCATGAGTTTAAGCTAGAAATTATAGTTTATTCTGCTTTCCACTGTAACATGTCGACTAGAGAATATAACAGACTTATAAATTTAATTTCTTCTGCACAGGAATCTCACTAGTAAAATAAAATAAGCGGTTATCACTGAATCACTCAACACTACTAGATATATATATAATATTTACCTCCAGACAGAACTAAAGGCGATCGCATAACTTCGAATTTATACGCTTATATTTATTGGTAGTCTAGAAGCTCGGCAAATTGTCGAGAACAAACTAAGACTTCTCTATGCAAGCTTATTTCCTTAGCACGAGCAATCTGTCTACTGCAAAATTTGGAGAACTGAATGAATAGTCTAAGCTACTCGTGTAGATATATGAAAACGGACACAGGATCCCACGCTATTACGAAAACCCGAAATAGCTCCGGTCTCTCTCTCTCCCCCTCTCTTAACACTTACTTTAGACGCTGGCCGTTACTGCCAAAACGCGTCTTCACACCTCACACGACATGTCTCATTTCTGAGCTATGCATGAGGGCGCCGTTCACACCTCACGCCGAGAACTTAGCCGAAGAAAACTCTCGTGACAGCTGACAATGTAGACAAATGTCTGCTCTCTATGTCTGATGGAATGAATTCTCACACTATTTCGTCTCGTGCAGGGACTGACACATTACGCTTATGCGTTACTAGTATGAGAAAAGAAACACATACTACATTCTTTTTCTTTGATCCTTAGCCGCCGACCGTCAAAGCAGTCAGTGGCCATGACGCCTAGTGGCGTCTTGTAAGGCAACAACAAATTGATTCCACTTTGCTTGGTCGGTGGCCATTCTTCGTACAGTGCCCCAACTCTGGTTCATTCTTTGCATCTCAGCCTCCACAGTCCTCCGCCAGGTTGTCTTTGGTCGGCCTCTCTTTCGTTTTCCTTCAGGGGTCCAAAGCATAGCTGTTCTTGTGATGGCATCGGGGTCTCTTCTGAGGACATGACCAACCCAGCTCCAGCGTCTGCCAGCTTTGATGGTGTGCATGTCTGTAAAGTTTCTTTCTTTCCCACGCTGTAAAGTGTCAGTCTGTAAAGAAGCGTGGTGTGTTGTTGAGATCAGGCATGCTCCAGTCTACCCAGCTATAAATGGGTAACTCACCCTAGTCCTGAGTTAGGGAAGGCAAAGGTGGCTGTCAACAGTAGTTTCCCTCTAAGGCTCCAGGGGAAGCAGGCCCTAAACTTGGTCACTTCAACCGACGCAGGATGGTGTATGTATGGAGTAGAAGTGTAGAGTGTGATTAACGCGAATGGGTACTGTTCGTGTGCTGACCAATATAATCACTCATACACATGTGTCTACAAGGCACCAATGCAGACTGTTAGGATCTTTGTTTACACAATTTATTCAGACGTACACACTGGGACATACGAGTACATCATGGGTATGTTGACACATCAATTTGTAGGCATACATAGCAGATCTGAAGTCATGACACATTCATAAATAATGGGTAGTACATCAAAAGTTCAATGTCATGATACATTATGGCCGCATCCCCTATCTGACTAAACGCGTCAGTGAAGGCGGATCGGTAAATAACTAAAGTTGCTTGACGTCCATAGTTTGTAGTATATTATGAAACCACGAAAAGGGGTTTCTATCAAGATTGAGATCTCCTTGTCACTGTCCGAGTAATAAGATACATGCTCCGTTCTTTGGACAGTGATACTAAAGTATGATGACAGAAATTTAACATGGCCGCCTTCCTGAGTTGTCGCTCACTCGCTCACAGGAGGATATATTTATAAGCCAAAGTTAATTTGCAATACATATGCATAATTTCATAAAGTTCCTCCATACAGAGCTACAGTAATCCAGTTACCTCACGTAGACATAATTATAGTATGGAGCCCGTCATCTCCGTCGATACAAACTTGACCCTAGCGTTGCGAAGCACAAAATTCCAGCTAGGTCTAACCGACCTGAGATCATCAATAACAGGGACTGGAATTACCTGGAGTCCGAATCATACATGGTACCGTACCTTAGGAAAGTCTCTAACACAACTCTTGTAGAGACACAATCTCCTACAGAAGAAAAATACTTCATAAATCATTTTTATTGAAGAATGTACCAGCCCTGGAAAAATGCGTACCCGCCATTGTCACGGTACATCGGAACTCACCACAACTCGTCAAGACAACTCCTACTTCCGCTAGAGCGGAATAACAAGAATCTAGTCATGCCTACCCATCACAAATATACAATATAGAACTGATTCTACTTGTACTAATAATATGTAATACATATGAATTCAGGCCATAAACATAATAAGCAAATTAATCTATTTTCTGGCCCTAAGAAATAGGTACAGGCATGAGAGCAAAATCCATGCGCCGGATCAATATCAAGAACGATTACTCCTATAATCAAAAGTGTGAATCAAACATGGATTCTCTCGCTTTTACCATAGACAGCATTTTCATACACAAATGAATGAATGTCTATATTTTTCCCATTTTTTTTTTTTTTTTTTTTTTTTTTTTTTTTCGTACGCCCGCTAATACTCGAGGCGAAATCTCAGGTTATTATTTATTCTAACCTGACATTGATTTTACGTGAGTATCCCTTTATTTCTTGTACAAGACAAACAGTCCCTCGCCATTCTCAGCTACTCGCCGATTTCGGACCCATAGACCCTGGTCGACGACACTCCTTCAAATTTCATACACAAATGAATTGTTAATTATATTTTTCCCATATTAAATAGCCATATCGATTTTTGTAATATGTGCGTCAAAATATGCACGCAACAGATTACCACACCCCTCGGGAAAAAAAATGGTACATTTTTTTTTTTTGAAATACATCTAGGAGCAACATACAATAGGCTCACAACGCACCAATAACAATGCGCAGATGATAAGCATAAGTTTTATGACCTTAGAGAAGGTACTTCTCTAAGTATTAATATTTCCAGAGAGGTGTCACCAACGCATACTACAATATTAGCAATGACACAATTTCCACATTAGTTTATACATAAATTTCATCTAAGATATCTTAACATCATGATCATCAAAGACGAAAAACATTGAAAGATCAGCGGTGAATAAATATCAATGAACCGCTAAGTAGTGTTACAATCAATATATGATATATTACATATGTGTACACATTTCAACATAGACACAACTGTATCAAAGTTGTATAACAGTTATGAATCATGTGGGCATCTAGACAAAATATCTGCCATCACATTTTCTGACCCACGGATAGCTCGCACCGAAAAATGAAATGGCTGTAGAGCAATCGCGTATCGCGTTGATCTCGCGCTCTTCAGATTTTTACTCTGAATAGCCGTAAGAGCTTTCTGGTCAGTTTCCACAATGAAATGCGCGCCCAGAAGAAATCTTTGCAGTTTAAGGATTGACCAAACCATAGCCAATAATTCCCGGTCTAGGACCGAGTAATTCTTCTCTGCGGCATTTAATTTCCGAGAAATATACATCACAGGATGCAGAGTTCCAGAGTACTCTTGCATTAGTGCTGCTCCAATCCCGGTGGATGAAGCGTCACTACGAAGAATAAATGTCTTATCCTTAGAAGGCAATACTAGGATAGGTGAAGTAGAAAACATAGTTTTAACCTTATCCAAAGAGGATTGACATTCTTGAGTCCAATGGACTACATTAGGAGACCCTTTCTTTAGCAAGGAAGAAAGAGGTGACATAATGGAGGACAGATTCGGGATGAATCGTCCATAAAATTGTATTAGACCTAAGAGACTTCGCACTTGCTTTTTAGTCTTAGGAATAGAAATGTTAAGTATCTTACTTGTATTATGGTCTTCTGTTTTTAGGAACCCATGACCAACACGGTGTCCTAAGAAAGATATTTCGCTAAAACCAATACATGCTTTCGATGGTTTCGCTGTCAGGTTATGCTCGCGTAAGATAGACAATAGTTCATTTATCCCATTATAGTGATCGTTCCAAGTATCACTGAAAAGACAGATGTCATCAAGATACGCAATGACATCTGAGCGATGAGATAGGATTCGACGCATCATGCGTACAAATGTTGCAGGGGCGTTCATAAGACCGAAAGGCATGAAATTCCATTGGAATAGACCCCTAGGCGTCGAAAAAGCAGTAAACGGTTTGGCGTGTTCGGATAGTGGAACTTGCCAATATCCCTTAGACAAATCGAGTTTAGTAAAGAAATGAGAATTCGATAGTCTCGTAAGTAGCTCTTCTAGTAAAGGCATAGGTTCAGCATCAAATTTAGTCACTTGATTCAATTTGCGATAATCCACGCAAAGACGTATGTTATTGTCTTTTTTTCGTACAATAACCATCGGCGAAGAATATGCTGATGTGGATGGTTCAATAATTTTTAACTCTATCATCTCATCAAACTCTTTCTCTACCTGTGCTTGAAAATGTATCGGGATAGGATACGGTCTGACTCTTATAGGACTATGGTCAGTAAGAATAATGTCATGTTGAATGACATTAGTCTGACCAGGAATGTCAGTAAGGACATCCTGAAATTGTTCTAACATAGTAGAAACTTGTTTCTGCTCTCCTGGAGATAATTCTGGAGAAATTGCAACATCTTTCCATGATTCATTAGAGTGAAGAGGAATCATTGGAAAAGGTAAATTTACATCCGAGAAACTCGTTTCCTCATCCTGTATTACTGACAGAGATGAGTACTGTCCATGTTGGACTGGAAAATCGTCCGTTGCCTGGAAAACAGGTTGTAAATAATCAGGACGTTCATGGAATTCCGTGAGCATGTTGATGTGGAAGGTTTTACGCTTCCCGTCAATATCGACGATATAGTCAACATCGGAAACTTTTGATATTATATCGTACGGACCTTTCCAAGAAATAAGAAGTCTATTTTCCCTACAAGGTAGCAAGACAAATGCTTTGTCACCTGGACAAAGTTGTCGCAAGCATCTCTTTTTATTGGCAAATTCCCTTGCCTTCTGTTTCGCAAATTCAGAAGAAGCAGTTGCCAATTTGCATGCTTCAATAATCTTGTGTCTAAGTGCGATGACATATTCATAAGAGGATTTTGTGTCATCGACAATATTATCAGCAGTTATAAGATCATGAAGTAAGGACATAGGACCTCGCGGTTTCGCGCCAAAGACAAGTTCAAAGGGAGAAAATCCTGTATGTTCGTTGGCGACCTCTCTATATGCAAAGAGAGCCGCGGGTAAAACCCTATCCCAATCCTGAGGATGATCTTCTGTTATCTTACCTAGTAGGTTTTTCAGAGTTCTATTCAAACGTTCCACCATCCCATTGGACATAGGATGATAAATACTACTCAGCGATCTCTCTATCTTAAGAGTCGACATTACTTGAGACATGGTATCCGATATGAGTTGGGTACCATGGTCGGATAATATTTCTGCTGGAAACCCCAGACGAGAAAATATTAACCAAAGAGCATCTGCGACATCAGCAGTAGTTATGCTCTTTAGAGGAACAGCCTCCGGCCAACGTGTGCACATATCAACACACGTCAAAATAAATTGGTGTCCTCTTGCAGACTTTATCTTAAATGGACCAATGATGTCTATCGCCATTTTTTGAAATGGTCGAATGGGAATGTCTGCAGCCTGAATAGGTGCATCATGGCGTGGACCTCTGGATTTAATCTCTTGACATACTTTACAAGATCGACAATAGATTCGTATGTCCTTATTCACAGCAGGCCAAAAGAAAGATTGAAGAACTCTAGCTTTAGTACGGGAAAAACCCATATGTCCAGCACACTGCGAATCATGAGCGTGCTGTAAGATTTTAACTCTCATATTTTTAGGCACAAGGATTTGAGAATGAATGGACTTAGCGGAGTCTTGTACCATACGTACAAGTACGCCATTCCTCATCGTAATCCAAGATTTACGATTTGTATCCTTATTCGGATCACCTTTTGTTGCCAGAGTAAAGAATTTCTTTAGAGTAGGATCATCTTCCTGCTGTTTGATAAAGGAATCATGGGAAATCTCCAAGGGATCATCTTGGATCTGCGCATCATTATCTTCAGAATGTGAAGATTGTGGCATATTAAGAGCTTGAGCCCTAGTGATTACTGCATTAGCAGATTGCATATTAACATTTTCCCAATTAGAAATTTGTTGTGGAGTGCATTCTTTCACTCCATGAATGCGACCGATGATAAGATCAGCGATCGGATTCGGCAAGAGACATGCTTGCACCTCTCCTGTAAAGAAAGGCGTAGCAATATTGATAATGGCAGTGGAGTACTTCTCCAATGTGCCACCAAATGTTACACATTTGACTATATTGCCTGTAGCTCGAGAAGGATTTACGAGTGATTGCCTCACTCCGATGGTAGTGCACCCCGAGTCGAAAAGAATTGATACCGGAGTACCATCTATTAGGCCCCTATTAAAGACAAGAGCACCCCTTCCATTATGCGCGATTGACGCATGGAGCGCGGGAAGCGGGTGACCGCAGCTTAAAGTAGAAACTGTGGTTGGATCGAATAATGTTTTGCATTGCGAACACTGAGATGCTCTAGCAAAATCGAAAGCGGAATTTGCTACACTATTGGAGTCTTTTTTATCATTATTCTGATTATCGGTGTCGTGGAACTCCTGTTGTGCAGAGTTAGCCTGGTAATACGATTTACCATGTCTTTTGTGTTGTGATCTACCTCGGTTATGATTGTCTCTATAATTATTATTTCCTCTGTTATAACCCCTATTTGGGTTTGAATCATAATATTCATGATCATAATCATCACGCTCATTATACTGAGTATCCCTGTAATATTGGTTCTTTTCTCTCCATGAAGAACTTGGGTAGTTCCTATAGCTACTCCCCTTTCGAGAATTTCTAACATTATGGGTACCCCTCGCGTGTCGAGGACTATCAGCCCGATTCCAGTTCTTCAAAGAAGAACTCTGATTTGAGTGGTTATCTTGGTTTTGATACTTATTCCAATTAACCTTTTTATCAAATTTATTTTTAGCTCCTTGGAATTTGTGTGAGTAATTCTGATTATATTCTGTTGCCGAAGCAACTGGCATACTCTCTTTAATGTTAGAGTTACTAAGAATCATGTCAGGGTGTGCCGTGGCATACTGGTCACAATATTCTTCCATTTGCTTTAATGTACTAGGTTTACGCTCATGTAAGAACTCTAGGAATGATTTATTTACAGAAGACATGACCTTGTCTCTTAGCAATAAATCCGTAAGACCATCAAATGTTTTCTCTGTTTTGGATAATTCAATCCATCGTGAAAGTGTAATTCGTGCTTTTGAGATGAATTCTGAGAATTCTACACCTACCTCAGGTCTCATTGTTTTAAACAAAAGACGATAACCTTCCTCAGACAGCTGATATCTCTTTATCAAAGCTGCCCTAACAGCATCATAATTATCCTTGTCGGCCTCTTCAACAAAATATAACTTACTCAGAGAGTCCCCTTTTAGATTTTCAGACAACTGATTCACATACTGTGATTTGTCAACATTATGAGCTCGACAAGCCCGTTCAAATCTAGAAAGCCAAAATGTTATGTCATCACTGGCAGAGTTGAACGCTGGTACCTTGACCTTGTACACAAAGGGTTTACCATTACCACCAGATGCCTGATTAACATTACTCATACTTGTCAATTTTAATTTCTCTAATTCAAACTCATGTTCTCTTATTGCTTTTCTCTCTTCAGCTTCTCTATCTAATCTTCTCTGTTCTGCAGCAGCAGCAGCTTCTAATTTTTTCTGTTCTGCAGCAGCAGCAGCTTCTAATTTTTTCTGTTCTGCAGCAGCTTCCAATTTCTTCTGTTCTGCATTAAATCTCCTTTCCTCCACTTGCATCTGCAATTTCTTTAGTTCAGCAGCAATATCAGCTTCTTTTTCTAATCTTTTTTCTTCAGCCAGAGCTTGTCTCTCTTCAGCAGCAGCTTTTTTCTCTCCAGCAGCAGCTTTTCTCTCTTCTGCAGCTAATGCTTTGTCATACTGAGCAACAACCCATTGTTCTAAGTCCTTCCCAGTCTTATCAAGGGATTTTCCTTGTGCAATAAAATAATCTAATGTAGACATCTTGTCTTCTTAAATCATGAACTTGAAAAAGTAAATAAATTACCCTATTTCACTTTAATGGGAGACAAGTCTATACCATAGACTTAGTCTTAGTGCACTCTTGTATGGTTTATAATAACCAATGATAACTTGAGTACCTGTGGACAACAATAACTGTATCTCAAATACTGTGGGAGACAAGCCTTACAAAGGTCTTGTATACCTCAATGTAATCAAAGA
Source organism: Oreohelix idahoensis (assembly GCA_024509875.1). NCBI lineage: Eukaryota > Metazoa > Mollusca > Gastropoda > Stylommatophora > Oreohelicidae > Oreohelix > Oreohelix idahoensis. The sequence continues at coordinate 12,431 of JAMPIV010002737.1, read as the reverse complement.
TCACTTGGGTACTTGTGGAAATTAATCATAAAGTACTGATCTGTACTATACTATAAGTGTATACTACTATACCTCCTATGTCATATGTCAACTAAAGACATTACAAAGGACAAACAAGAAAAAACAATATGAATACATTTGCAGAGATCAAATTAAATTAAATAGGAGAAATGAAAAAAATGATCACAGAAACCGTGATGATAACTGCAATAAGATAACAAGACAAATAACGCCACAGTGTATAAACATAAGGGTGTAAAAAAACTGAAATGAAAGGACAGATGAGACCTACAATTATACAAACAAATCAAACAAAATTAAAGAACAGAAAAAATGTTACAAATACAAATATGAAACAGTCGTCACAACTAACCAAATATTTGCAAACTATGTTGCATGCAAATTTCAATTAAGAAATTGCTCCCTATAGAACGCCAGAACAAGACCAATATCACTCGGTATTTCCTGTTCTAGTCACCTCCCATCCAGGCCCGCAAAGACATAACAATCACACATATAAACAGATAATATATAAACATAAATATATATAAATCATCAATGTGTGTATCATATCATGCAATGTGTTGAAGTTGCAATGTATAGTACTGTATGCTCAGTTTTAATCAATTAGACTACCACTTTATTGAGTAATAGATTTGCATTCTAACTATTACACTGTCCAATTTTTTTGAGCACATTAGAAGATCCACCGATGAAATTTGCACTTTCTGTTCAACATTGCTCTACTATTACAGCAGGATAAACAATCACTGGTTTAGAACACTGACTGTATTGTGCCAAATGTCAACAAGTGCTGACCCAGATATTGCTACACTTGTCAGAACAGGTCAAGCTGACATTGATTGTATAGCTGTCCTACTGGTGTTGATGTGGTCAAACAAATGTTCTTGTAACTGTAAAATGTGATTCCCCACACTGGCCACCACTGTAAAGTTTCTTTCTTTCCCACGCTGTAAAGTGTCAGTCTGTAAAGAAGCGTGGTGTGTTGTTGAGATCAGGCATGCTCCAGTCTACCCAGCTATAAATGGGTAACTCACCCTAGTCCTGAGTTAGGGAAGGCAAAGGTGGCTGTCAACAGTAGTTTCCCTCTAAGGCTCCAGGGGAAGCAGGCCCTAAACTTGGTCACTTCAACCGACGCAGGATGGTGTATGTATGGAGTAGAAGTGTAGAGTGTGATTAACGCGAATGGGTACTGTTCGTGTGCTGACCAATATAATCACTCATACACATGTGTCTACAAGGCACCAATGCAGACTGTTAGGATCTTTGTTTACACAATTTATTCAGACGTACACACTGGGACATACGAGTACATCATGGGTATGTTGACACATCAATTTGTAGGCATACATAGCAGATCTGAAGTCATGACACATTCATAAATAATGGGTAGTACATCAAAAGTTCAATGTCATGATACATTATGGCCGCATCCCCTATCTGACTAAACGCGTCAGTGAAAGCGGATCGGTAAATAACTAAAGTTGCTTGACGTCCATAGTTTGTAGTATATTATGAAACCACGAAAAGGGGTTTCTATCAAGATTGAGATCTCCTTGTCACTGTCCGAGTAATAAGATACATGCTCCGTTCTTTGGACAGTGATACTAAAGTATGATGACAGAAATTTAATATGGCCGCCTTCCTGAGTTGTCGCTCACTCGCTCACAGGAGGATATATTTATAAGCCAAAGTTAATTTGCAATACATATGCATAATTTCATAAAGTTCCTCCATACAGAGCTACAGTAATCCAGTTACCTCACGTAGACATAATTATAGTATGGAGCCCGTCATCTCCGTCGATACAAACTTGACCCTAGCGTTGCGAAGCACAAAATTCCAGCTAGGTCTAACCGACCTGAGATCATCAATAACAGGGACTGGAATTACCTGGAGTCCGAATCATACATGGTACCGTACCTTAGGAAAGTCTCTAACACAACTCTTGTAGAGACACAATCTCCTACAGAAGAAAAATACTTCATAAATCATTTTTATTGAAGAATGTACCAGCCTGGAAAAATGCGTACCCGCCATTGTCACGGTACATCGGAACTCATCACAACTCGTCAAGACAACTCCTACTTCCGCTAGAGCGGAATAACAAGAATCTAGTCATGCCTACCCATCAAAAATATACAATATAGAACTGATTCTACTTGTACTAATAATATGTAATACATATGAATTCAGGCCATAAACATAATAAGCAAATTAATCTATTTTCTGGCCCTAAGAAATAGGTACAGGCATGAGAGCAAAATCCATGCGCCGGATCAATATCAAGAACGATTACTCCTATAATCAAAAGTGTGAATCAAACATGGATTCTCTCGCTTTTACCATAGACAGCATTTTCATACACAAATGAATGAATGTCTATATTTTTTCCCATATTAAATAGCCATATCGATTTTTGTAATATGTGCGTCAAAATATGCACGCAACAATGTCCTCTTGCTTGCTACGAGTAAGCAGATCTTGGTTGGTGATGGTATTCGGCCAGAAGATTCGGTGAATTTTTCTTAGGCATGTTGTGTGAAAAGAGGACAATTTCGACATTTCCTTCTCTGTAACTCTCCAGCATTCCGCACCATAGAGAAGCACAGAAAGCTCACAGCTCTAATATAATCTTAATTTTGTGCTTGTGCTGTATTGGGAGGACTTCCAGATGTTGTTTAGGCTAAAGAAGGCTGTTCTTGCCTTATTCATTCTGATGTTGATGTCTTTGCCTCCCCCGCCGTCTGGTGTTACTATGCTTCCTAGGTATGTGAAGGTATCTGTCTGTACCAGTTGCTGATTCCTTACTGATATGGGCTCAGGGTTGCTCACATTGAGCGTCATGACCTCAGACTTCTTTAAATTGATGTTCAAGCCCACCTGCTGGCTAAATTTATTAAGACTATCCGTTTTTTCCTGGATGTGTTGATGTGAATGTGCCAGCAGTGCAATGTCATCTGCATATTCCAGATCTTCCAATGTAGAAGATGTAGTCCATCTTATTCCTCTTGGACTGCCCTCTGTTGTCTGTCGCATCACCCAGTCTATGACTGTTAAATATAGAGTGGTTGATAAGGGGCATCCCTGTCGTACTCCTGTCTTCACCTCGAAGGTTAGGTTGCTCTGCCCAACACTACACGTAAAGTTGGCATACAGGCTTTTTATGATTAACACTATGCAGCTTGGAATTCCATAAGCCCTCAGTATTTTCCATAAACTGTCCCTATGTATGCTGTCAATGAAGTTACGGAAACAACGATAAATGAACAAACTCGACTGATTATTAGCAGTTTAATCAAATTCATTTACAGCTGCATGAGTTTAAGCTAGAAATTATAGTTTATTCTGCTTTCCACTGTAACATGTTGACTAGCGAATATAACAGACTTATAAATTAATTACTTCTGCACAGGAATCTCACTAGTAAAAGGAAATAAGCGATTATCACTGAATCACGCAACACTGCTAGATATATACATAATATTTACCTCCAGACAGAACTGCAGGCGATCGCACAACTTAGAATTTATACGCTTATATTTATTGGTAGTCTAGAAGCTCGGCAAATTGTCGAGAACAAACTAAGACTTCACTATGCAAGCTTATTTCCTTAGCACGAGCAACCTGTCTACTGCAAAATATGGAGAACTGAATGAATAGTCTAAGCTACTCGAGTAGATATATGAAAACGGACAAAGGATCCCACGCTATTACGAAAACCCGAAATAGCGCCGGTCTCTCTCTCTCTTTCTCCCCCCTCTCTTAACACTTAACTTAGACGCTGGCCATAACTGCCAAAACGCGTCTTCCCACCTCACACGACATGTCTCATTTCTGAGCTATGCATGAGGGCGCCGTTCACACCTCACGCCGAGAACTTAGCCGAAGAAAACTCTCGTGACAGATGAGAATGTAGACAAATGTATGCTCTCTATGTCTGACGGAATGAATTCTCACACTATTTCGTCTCTTGCAGGGACTGACACATTACGCAACAAAATGTGTTACTAGCATGAGAAAAGAAACGGCAAAGTCAGAATGGGAAAATATATTTAGATGCAAACGAACGAACGCGAAAAACAGGAAAAGGATAAAAGAGCGATAATAAAGTAGAGGACACGGGTAGAAAAGAAAGGAATATAGAAAATTTATTGAACATAAATCTCTATGCGACATATATATATATATATATATATATATATATATATATATATATATATATATATATATATATATATATATATATATATATATATATATATATATATATATACGAGGGGCGTTCAGAACGTAATGCACCACATCGTTTGTCTCAGCTAATAATGAAGATAGAAGCATGAAATATTGCACACTTCAAATATGGCAAGTGCCAATTGTGTGCACCAAATTGCACTGCAACCGGCAAAACAATACGGCTTCCATAAACCGTTGAATTGGAGCGTGTTAGCAACTTGCGTTATAAGCAGCGAATTGTGATAGAATTGCTCGTTGCAGAGAAGGAAACTGTTGTGAACATTCACAAGCGTCTATGTGATGTGTATGGAAGTTTTGCAGTCGACATGAGTACAGTCAGTCAGGAAGTGGAGATACGGAGCTGCTTGCTCGGCCGCGCTGTGGACGTCCTGCCACAGCCACCAACGCAGAAATGTTGAAATGCGCTGAGGGCATTATTCTTAATGATAGGCGAATCACTACTCAACAATTGGCCTTACAGATATCAGTCAGCATTGGTAGTGCAAATGCAGTTATAAAAATTCTCGGATTTTCTAAGGTTTGCGCAAGATGGGTTCCTCGAAGTCTCACAAATGACCACCGATTGCAAAGGAAAGCAATTTCTTCTGAATTGTTGGAACGTTTCAATGCTGATGGGGATAATTTTTTGGCTAAGATCGTTACAGGTGACGAAACCTTGACACATCATTTTGAACCTGAGACAAAAAGACAGTTAATGGAGTGGCATCATCCGCAATCACCACGAAGAAAGAAATTCAAGACAATTCCTTCAGCTGGAAAGGTCATGATCACTGTCTTTTGGGACATTAAAGGTGTAATTCTTGTGGACGTTATGCCAAGAGGAGAGACAATCAATTCGCAAGCTTACATTAAGACATTGAAAAACTCAATCAACGTTTTCGCAGAGTTCGGCCGCACAAGAATCCAGCAGATCTGCTTCTCCTTCACGACAATGCGCGACCTCACACAAGTCTGGCAACACGGGAAGCAATCATCAAATTGGGTTGGATTGTACTACCCCATCCACCCTATAGTCCCGATTTGGCACCCTCTGATTTTTATCTATTTGGTTCACTTAAAGATGCACTCCGTGGGACAAGGTTTGAAGATGATGAAGGAGTGATTCATGCAGCGAAGAAATGGCTACAATGAACAAGACAAAATCTGGTACGGGCTAGGAATACATGCACTTGTTTCGCGCTGGCATAAAGCCGTACAAGTTGATGGGGATTATGTTGAATAATACCGATGTTTGCATGACATATCCATGTATATTGTGTATAAATTTCTTGCTTTTTGAATAAACAGCTCCTGAGAAAAACGATGTGGTGCATTACTTTCTGAACGCCCCTCGTATATATATATATATATATATATATATATATATATATATATATATATATATATATATATATATATATATATATATATATATATATATATATATATATATATATATATATATATGCGCTTTGCAAAAGATGAGCTTAACTAGTACTTGAAATATAGCCCTAATTATTGGCTTAACAATGACCATTCCTCTCTTCTCCAGCTCTTCCTTCCAGACTTGCAGGTTGGATTGATGATGTGCCTCTGATTTAGCAATCAGGGCAACATCATCAGCAAATGCCAGCTCTGACATACAGACCTGTCTCATCTTCCAGTACCCCACTGAATACTTTCTTGTTCTCTCCTTACATGCCTTGATAACATCGTCCATAAGGAGTATGAAAAAATAAGGTTACAGGATATCACCTTGTCTTACACCAGTGATGGTCCTGAACTCTTCTGACTTATGGTTTGCTGTCCTCACATAATTTCTGCAAGACTTGTATACGCTTGTATCATTTAGCACGACATCTAATGTTCTTATAATCACCATCTTTTATCACGACATCTAGTGCTCTAAGAATCGATATCATTTATCACTACGAAATCTTTTGCTCTAATAATCGATATCATGTACCATTACGGGAGCCGCGCTAGCGTAGTGGTTATCACACCGCTCTGGCGACCGGGTGATGCAGGATCAAACCCGGGCGACGGCATTTGAGGATTTTTCGTCGACCGGGATTTGGACTGGATTAACTCGAGACCTGGCGAGAACATTTGAAGGAGTGTCGTCGACCAGGGATTGGCGGCTCCTGAGCCGACCCAGTTCTAATGGGTACCTCCGAAATCGGCGAGTATCTGCCTGAATGGCGAGGGACACCTGTCTCTGTACAAGACAAAAGGGATACTCACGTAAAATCAATGTCAGGTTAGACATTAATAATAACCTGAGATTTCGCCTCGAGTATTAGCGGGCGTACGGGAAAAAAAAAAAAAAAAAAAAAAAAAAAAAAAAAAAAAAAAAAAAATTTACCATTACGACATCTAGTGTTCTAATAATCGATATCATTTATCAATACATCTAATATTATTATAATCGACATCATTTATCACGACATCTAGTGTTCTAATAATCGATATCATTTATCACGACATATAATGTTCTTATAATCGACATCATTTATCACGACATTAAGTGTTCTAATAAGCGATATCATTTATCACGACATTGAGTTTTCTAATAAGCGTTATCATTTATCACGACATTAAGTGTTCTAATAAGCGATATCATTTATCATGACATTAAGTGTTCTAATAAGCGATATCATTTATCACGACATCTAGCGTTCTAATAATCGATATCATTTATCACGACATCTAGTGTTCTAATAATCGATATTATTTATCACTACAACATGTCTGCGGCATGGAAGATGGCCGCATCCCGAAAGGTATCTTCTATATGCAACTAGCAGATGGCAAAAGAACAGTTGGACGACCGCTGCTGAGGTTCAAAGATGTGTGCAACAGAGATATGAGGGCAACGTGGGAGGATAAAGCTGCCGATCGCACCAAGTGGCGATGGTATTTACGAAGCCACGTCAGATTGGGCGAAAAGAAGCTCACACAACAAGCCGAAGAGAGGAGAAAACGTCGAAAAACGAAGCAGAATGAGGGGTGTCAGGTGCGCATTCACATAGTCAGTTATGACTGAAGGGGGTATTATTATTATAGTGTTTTAATAATCGATACCATTTATTACTACAAAATCTGGTGCAATAATAATAAATATCATTTATCTCTGCAGCTACCAACACGGTTTTAGAACCGTATATAAATGTCAGAACACCTGATTACAAATTTATCCACAGACATTTTAGTAGCTACAAGACGTTACTTGAACAACACACAGAGACAAGTTAAAAAATGTACGCACTTCTCATTTTAGTCCTTCTAGCTTCGTCTATACTGATGTCTGTCGAGGGTCAGGGAACAAGAAGTAAGTAGAGATGTTGTTTTTATACACTTTCTTTTAGATAATAAAATACTGTTAATGTCAACTGAAGAGAGGACAGCATATGAAGAGATAAAAACTATAATATTAAAAAAAACGTCAATGAAAAAACAATGACTTATAGAAAACCCAGAGTTGGTATAATAGAACGTGACCACCCTTAACAAACAAAGGATCACGTGAGAGACTTGAGAACTGGTCGCGTTGGACTCCGGTGCCATCTGTTCAACAAATGAAAGGGCAACATATTTTATACAAGCCTTTCATAACGAATTTAAAAGAAATAAAAAAGCGATGAGACAAACTCCAATTCGCGGGTGATTTAATGTATCTCCGGTCTTCGAGTGTCTAGTGTACTCTTGATGCTGTCTTGCTGAACATCCAGATCTCATATCATTTTATCTATCTATCTATCTATCTATCTATCTATCTATCTATCTATCTATCTATCTATCTATCTATCTATCTATCTATCTATCTATCTATCTATCTATCTATCTATCTATCTATCTATCTATCTATCTATCTATCTATCTATCTATCTATCTATCTATCTATCTATCTATCTATCTATCTATCTATCTATCTATCTATCTATACATTTTTTATGTCCACACTCTAGACTTATATTCTATTATGCACATATTCAAAGTCAACTTTCTTATTGCTCAAATATCTGGAGTCGCTGTGGCTTGTCGTTTTTGAAACGCCTAGAATCCCTACATAAAAGGGCGCTATGACTTGTTTGCCTGAATGAAAACATCCCCGGTGCTCAGCTATTTTCACAGCTGAATGTTCTTCCTCTTCAAAAATTCTTCGTCTTCCAAGATCTCCTATTTGTGCATCAAATTTTACACGGCAGAGCGCCTTCATACTTGCAAATGTTCTTTCGCTATAAGTACTGCTCATATTTTTATACGTGGCGACCTACTTTTGGACCTTGCAAAACATCGAACTGACCTCTTCCGAAGTTGTTTTTAGTTATGCAGGTGGTTTAGCATGGAATTCCCTACCCAAGTCTGTCAAAACTGATAATTACATCTCATTCAAAAGACATCGGCATTCACATGTCATGAAATCTTGTACACACATTTAACGACAATTCTGTTTCAATTATTTGAACGTTTCCACGAGCAATTAACTGTCATTGTAATATTTCCATTTTAAATTGAATTTTGTAATATTAAGTAGCTTTATTGCCTGACCTCTCTCTCTCTCTCTCTCTCTCTCTCTCTCTCTCTCTCTCTCTCTCTCTCTCACTCTCTATCCCTACTCATTTTTTTTTATTTTTTTTTTATTTTTTTATTTATTATGCTTGCATACTGTAAATGAATGCTGTTATGGTAACTTTATAATGTTGCATGCCTTTAAATTAATGCTTAAAGCATCATGTGGGAATGAAAGGGATAAAGTATGCAAGATTAATGAGAGTGGAAGGGCAGAATGTTAGACGGGCCTGCGCGCCCAATTCTTTACCCTTCGAAAATAAAGTTCGTTCGTTCGTTCGTTCGTTCGTTCCCTCTCTCTGTGTGCGTGAATGACTATAAGTAAATATACTTGTGTATGCTCAGTTTCTGATTGTGATGATAATATTAATTAATCCTGTCTGAAGTTATTTATATTTTTATTTTTATTTTAATTTGTAAAACGCTGAAAATTGTATTGCAGGGCAGAAATGTAAAAAGGCAATTATGCCTATTTCTTTACCATGATGAAATAAAGATTTCGTTCTATCTATCTATCTATCTATCTATCTATCTATCTATCTATCTATCTATCTATCTATCTATCTATCTATCTATCTATCTATCTATCTATCTATCTATCTATCTATCTATCTATCTATCTATCTATCTATCTATCTATCTATCTATCTATCTATCTATCTGTCTATCTGTCTATCTGTCTATCTGTCTGTCTGTCTGTCTGTCTATCTATCTATCTATCTATCTATCTATCTATCTATCTATCTATCTATCTATCTATCTATCTATCTATCTATCTATCTATCTATCTATCTATCTATCTATCTATCTTGGTGTTGGGCACAGAATTTCAGTTGCTAGCGCTCAGTGGCTAGCATCTTCGCCGTTGCCCAGGTGTGTCAGTGTCTGTCCCTAGTCGTGGTGTGCGACGGAACGAACGGAATAATTTGTCTTCTCTTTGTTACTTTCACAATTGCCTCCACGGCTAGCGGAGTTGTGGATGTTAAAGTTGCTACCAAAGTGAAATGGGTTCATTTTCGATACAAGATAACAGGAGGCTGAGACACTTGGGAGTCATGACCCAAGTGGGCCCGCCCCCCATAGAGTGTATAGGAGTATACAGTGCCGAAACACTTGTTCGACGGGACATTTCTGATGATCAGATTGCCTTATGTTGTATCGCTCTGTAAAGAGTTTCCTATCATGTCTATCTATCTATCTACCTGTCTGTTTATCCATCCCATTTATCCACCCATCCACGCAAGCCCATCGACTACTTACTTTACCAGCTAATGATTCAGGATAAACAGTAGTCACTGCTCCAGGTGGGCAGTGATTTTTCTTTACGACAACCAGGCCGCGCTTCCACTTCTCCATGATCAGTCCAATCGTGTTACCTGTATGATAGACCGCGCTTTCACTTCTCCATGATCAGTTCAATCTTGTTACCTGTATGATAGACCGCGCTTTTCACTTCTCCATGATCAGTTCAATCGTGGTTACCTGTATGATAGACCGCGCTTCCACTTCTCCGTGATCAGTTCAATCGTGGTACCTGTATGATAGACCGCGCTTTCACTTCTCCATTGATCAGTTCAATCGTGTTACCTGTATGACTGACCGCGCTTCCACCTCTCCATGTTCAGTTCAATCGTGTTACCTGTATGATAGACCGCGCTTTCACTTCTCCATGATCAGTTCAATCGTCTTACCTGTATGATAGACCGCGTTTCCACTTCTCCATGATCAGTTCAATCGTGTTACCTGTATGGATAGACCGCGCTTCCACTTCTCCATGATCAGTTCAATCGTGTTACCTGTATGATAGACCAGCGCTTTCACTTCTCCATGATCAGTTCAAACGTGTGTACTTGTATGATCGCGCTTGTACTTCTGTGTAAGTACAACATGGTACATATATTTAAGACCACGATCAATTAATAGACCGAGATGTTACCAGAGTATCCTGCCGTTAAATTGTCCAGCGCGTAGCAAATGTTTTTTGATTTCACCATATTTGTTCAAGAAGCACCACACCACACAGGTTTTTTTTGAGATTGAACCTTTGGGCCGTGTTTTCCCCCTTCCCGCGCCATTTAGAAACCGCTTGTAGTGTCTCGTGGACATAGTTGGCCATTAGCTCTGTTTTAGCCAGTGCTTTAAATGTGTATATGCCATCTGATAACGTTAAGGTAACTCCAGGCCCTGTTTTGTTGAATGGTGTCTACTTTTTCCTGTGTATGTATATTAAATATAGCACAGGTGATAGGGAACCCTGGGGTAGTCCCTGGAGATATTTGCCTTGGTTTTTATTTGTCTTGGTTTTTAACGTCTTAGGTTTCCCAATCGAATTTCAGGCGATCGCTCCATAAAGGCATCCACTATTAATCTGGTTAGCCATGGATCCACCCCGGATTTCCACTAAACAGAACATTGAAGTTGCAAGTTCACACTGTTTTAAATATGCATCCTCCAGCCCCAATTGCCACAGCAAACCTGTCTTGCGTAACTTGGAATTCTACGTAAACATAACAAGCCAAATGTATCAGCAATATCGTAGGTGACATTCAGTGGCATGTAACTACGAGCATGGTGTCAGGGTGACAGTGTGCATATTCTTCACGAGTCATTATTTGTCCTCGTTACTATTTTTTTTTTCAAGTAATTTTTTTCCACAGACATTCTGTAATGTGATAATTCGATTGCTGCTGAGCAGTGGTGGGATTTTTTATCATCATGTTTAGGAAGTGGGTCACAGATAACTATATAGGCTGCTGTTTTTCCCCGTATCTTGGCATTATGCTAGAGTTGATATCCTTCACCACATTTGGTAATGTTCACTTCGTCGGGTTGTTTTATGTGGTGATGTTGTACACCATCAGGATCCCACCAGGCAATCTTTCACTTGCTTCTAAAGTATACACACCACCCTCTTCAGATATGATGTTCAAAATACATCTGGGACCGCAAGACGCAGCAAGAGAGATGAATGCAGTCCAGTGACCTCATAGCTTGACTGCTTGCATCAAGGCCCAGCGAACCAGAGCTGACCAAGACCCTACTCCACCTCCACGTGGTGGTCCTGGAAACAGGCTGCATCACTGCAATCTGGCTGAGAGAGTAGGGATCGAAGAGGGAAGGCACACCAGGTCCCAAAAAAATGCCGGGCTGAAGTAGAATGTTGTCCGCCGAAAAGGAGCAAATATCGCAGCTTCGCTGCAAACGGACACAATGCAACCAACGTCCCTTTTCAGGAACGAATGAGGAAAGAAGAAGAAATATACCATCTCCCATCTAATGTTCTTTTCCAGAACACACGGTCCTTAATTTCTGGCGGGCATCTTTATCAGATCAGCTTTGTTAGATGAGCTTGATTAATTAATATCATCCATCATGTTGCTACCAAATCACGTCACCAAACATAACCGCAGGTGATTTTAATACATCATTAATCTGCTAACATAATGTTTCTTAGTTTTTGTTTTTTAGCATATGCTGCCGCCTGCTCTTTGGCAAACGGCTCGTGGATCGACCATTGGGAAACAGTTCAAGTAAAATGTGTGCCTCTGCGATTGAAAACGGCGTTAGGTCTGTCCGATAACAAAAGTATTATGTTTTACAAG